>CM047808.1:82092201-82455459 GCA_026214975.1 Gentiana macrophylla | reverse complement strand
AAATTCCTGGTCATGACACAGAATAAATTTAACATGGATTTAGATTCGTTAGGCTTTTCATTCTATACTTGATCTCTAAACTGAGATATAAACCCGCTGGAACTAATCTGTGAAACTGAACTGAGAATGATGGTCAGCTTACTAAGTGTATTTAGTTCTGTGAAAGTCAGTTGTAGTGAAGTGCAAACTAAGTTTCTTCTGAAAAATGTAAAACATGTGATTGGAATAAATATACAGTTATTGGTAACTCAAATATCTTACAAGAGAAATTCATGGCTGCTCAATACACTAAAACCCAAAGATGCAACTATAGATAATTGAAACAAATATCAGGTGGAAGAACATCATACATACCCTTTTGAAATATTTCCAAAATCATATTCAGAATCAGAAGGCAATGCATCAGGGACGCCTTCAAGCGATAGATTCCGCAGCCCCGGTCTTAATTCGGTATTACAGAAATTCTCATACTCGAGTCGATCTCCTCCTTTTTTCTTCACCTCCACAACTCTCAGAGATGGTGTTAATTCGAATATTTCAGCATCAACTGTCAATGGACCTTTTGCACCCTCCCTTGATCCTTCAAGCCTTACTTTGAAATCCTTTTTCCTCACCGCAATTTCACAACTTTCGCGATTTCTTCCAACTTGATATAATTGCTGCCACCGGTGCACCAGACACGAATCTTTCTCCATCGCCTTCTTCTTCAAATAATCCTGATAAATCGAAGCCACGTGAAAATGAAATGATATCAAATGCATTCAAACTAGCTGGTCTAGGCAAACTAGCACATCTCCTCTTCCTGCTCTCGATTTCAGTTTCAGACTCGGACAAAGATCGATCAGACTCGATTCCATGATCGCCCTCGTTTACATCATCATTTACACTGCACAATCTGTCGTCTTCTATATAAAACTTAATGTGCTTAAAACCCTTCTTGAACCACTTATTCTCCATTATTTCCGGAAGGGTAATCCGAGTTTCAGGATTCGTATCAAGAATGCGACGAACAAACCGAACCAACTCCGGTGAAAACATCTGGGACACCTAAACTCACCTTTGTATATCTTTTATACATAACCATAACATTCCTATCATGAAATGGCACATACCCTGCCATCAATACAAACAAAATTACCCCACAAGACCAAATATCCACCTTTGCAGCATCATATCCTTTACTTGCTAAAATCTCCGGAGCAACGTAAGCTGGAGTCCCAACAAAAGTATGAAACAAACCATCCTGATTTATCTGCTCAGATATAGCACTGAGCCCGAAATCAGACACCTTAAGATTCCCATCTTCATCCAGAAGTATGTTTTCGGGTTTAAGATCCCTATGATATACACCCTGGCATGACAAAAGCAATCGCAGAAATCAATTGCTGAAAATATTTTCTTGCAACCTCTTCTTTAAGCCTTCCTTTAGCAACCTTATTGAATAACTCCCCGCCCTTCACATATTCCATTACAAAATAAATCTTAGACTTTGTAGCCATAACCTCAAACAATTGAACAATGTTGGGATGTCTTACTCTTCTTAGGATTGAAATCTCTCGCTTGATATGAGCTGTCAACCCAATTTTCAGAATTTGTTCTTTGTCAATGATCTTGATTGCAACACACTCGTTTGTCTTGATGTTTTTTGCAAGATAAACCTTGGCAAATGTACCGTGGCCTAACAATTTTCCCATTTCGTATCGTCCCAGTAGGAGTCCCTGAGCTTCCTTCTTGCTGCTGCTGCTTTTGCTAGAATTTGATGTAGCCATAAAATTATTCCACAATTTGCTTCTGGGAACTTGCAGAATGATTGATGATTCGAATTTAAATGGATGAATCGATCATCTAAGGACCGGATTCCATTGAGGGGAGGCGGCTTTTGGTTCTTTTCTTCTTTTGCAGGAGTTTCAGGCTTTCTAGTAGTGTCCACACAAAGGGCACGGGCCAAAAAGACAAAATGACAAAATGACGAAATGACAAAATGAAAAGATATTATTAGAGGATATTATTAGAGGTTCTAAAGACACAACGGTTGTGTTTGTTTTGGAACGAGTTTTTTTTTATTTTTTATTTTATTTTATATCACATCATCAATAATTTTTTACAATTCACTTATCAATCAAATCTTCAATTACAAATAAAAAAGATTAAATTATCTCTCATCATTTCACTTTATCAACTTTATTACCTTATTACCATTATTCTATTCATTATTCTGCTTTATTTCACCAATCATTTCATAATCTACACAAATTTCAAAAAAAAAAACATCTTAACTTTCTAATCATTACTTCAATCACTTTATCTAAAAACCTCAAAAAGAACGCCAAAAAAGACTCCAACAAAAAACAAACACAACCAATGGTTTTTAATTCCGGTATACTTTTCTTGATTTTTTTAGTTATACGCATATTCCATACACCAAATCAATATCATAATAATAAAACAAATATATATTAGTACCTAAACAATTACATTTTAGTCCTTAATTAATACAAAAACAAATTTCTCGTTTCTTCTCCAAACCAAAAATCTAATTCATCTTCACCCTACTCCTCGACCTTCCAAATTACATTGCTCCTTCTTCTTCCTCCTCCTCACCGCCCCTTATTCCTCCTTTCTAAGCCACGCTTCTTCCTCCTCCCTCACCACCCTAGCTTCTATATGGTAAATTAAGCCTCAAATCGCAGGCTCATTGGTGCTTTGAACCCACGTTTGTTCTGTGAACCTTTCTTAATTCAAAACTGGGGCATGGAGAAGGGTGGTGGTGGTGGTAGTGGGAGGAAGATGGTGAATCACACCTCCTCTCACCTATAAATCGCGCCTCTTCCATCCCCCACCTGTAAATCGCCGATTCTCCTTGCATATGGACCTGTAAATTGTGAAATGACGATCGAAAGAAGATGATGGTGGCGGACTGATGGTTGATGATGGTGGAGGGTGGCTGGTTGATGATGGTGGCGGGTTGATAATGGTGGAGGGTGGCGGGTTGATGGTGATTGGTGGTGGGAAGAAGATGATAATGGCTGGTTGAAGAGAGTTTGAGAAAGTAAATTATACTTGAGTAAACTTCAACTTGTTTATTCATGTTGAAAAGAATGAGTATAAATAGATACAAGAGAGGATCCTAGCTAGTAAAGTAAAGTAACTGTGAGCCGCTGTAATAAATGCTGTAGAGTCGGCTATGTATAAGCTATTACATAATAGGACAAAAGATAGTTACTTTTATGACTTTTAGGACATATTAATTGTTTATTTAATACAATTAATATGTCTCTTTGATACATAAGTAACATGTTACAATGTAACGTGTTCAATGTAATATTAACCATAATATTTCCATACCCCCTCAAATCGGGTTGTATATGTTAATACTGACCAAGTTTGCTACTCATCAATTTGAACATAAGCGTGGAATTGCCTTTGTGAGAATATCGACATTTTGGTCTCATTGAGGAACATAATCAAGTTGAATGATCTTGGCATCGATCTTCTTTAAGGAAATGTCTGTCAATATCAACATGTTTGGTTTTATCATGATGAATCGGATCCTCCGCCATGCAAAGGTCAATTATTGTCACAAAGAGAGTGATGATAGTTGTCAAGAGGTCGTTGAAGTTCGGGCCAGACCCTTTTATCCATGTAGCGTCCACAGATACTCAAAAATAGTGCCTGAGTTCGACTTCAAGATCGCTTCTAGAGATGTAGGTTGTTTCTTGCTCCTTCAGTGACAAGATTTCCCATACATAAGAACAATGAGCTCAGAGGTAGATTTTCTGTCTGCAGTGACAACAAACCCAATCAAGACTCGGTGTAAACCTTGATAGATCTCTCACAGATTTGGTGAAATGTAAACCTTGGCCAGAGTGGACTTCTGTACCTCAAGATCCTGCTCACAAAGATCCCAATGTTGCTCGATAGGGCAATGCATGAATCTGCTAACTGGATCGACTCCATATGCAATATCGAGGTCTTGTATAGATGTATAAATGAGTTTCCCAACAAGTCTTTGATATTGATCCTTTCTCGACAAAGAATGTCACCATGCAGCAGGTATTACTCTGGGGTCTACTCTGGGATACAAAGAGTTTCGCATCCCAAAGATACCGCTTCCTTCAAAGAGTCCAAAGACATATTTCCTTTGAGAGATAGAGATACCCTGGTTGTTTCTTGCAATTTCCATACCAAGGAAGTATTTAAGATAGCCCAAATCCTTGACTTGAAAAACCTTTGCCAAGAGAGTCTTCAAATTCTCGGATCTCGGTAGAGTCATCACCAAAGTGAGGATGATATCATCCACATATACAATAAGAATAGATCTTTTCTCGGCTAGTGGTCTTGATAAACATGGTGTGATCTCGAGTTGCATTGATGATATCCAAAGCAGCTTTAACCACAGAAGTGAGTTTCCCAAACCAGGCTCTTGGGATTGCTTTAGGCCATATAGAGATTTCCTCAATTTACAAACCTTTCCTTGAGTGTGAGGATTGGTAAAACCAGAGGTACATTCATATAGACTTCCTCGATAAGGTCACCATTTAGGAAAGCATTCTTGATATCCAATTGGTGGAGAGGCGGTCGAGTTGGACAACAAGTGAGATCAAGACTCGACAGGTTTAACTTAACTTTGCCACAGTGCAAATGTCTCTTTGTAGTCAAGTCCATATGTTTGAGTGAATCCCTTGCAACCAGCCTCAGCTTTGTATTTGTCAATAGTACCATCAAGATTGTACTTGATAGTGAAATGACCACTTACAAATGATGGTCTTTCTTCCATGTGGGAGAGTGGTGAGGTCCTGTATGGTGGTTGTCAAGAGAGAGCGATATTTCAGCTTTTGATAAACGCTTTCCACTTATCATGTTGGAGAGCTTCTGATATTCTTAGAATAGAGTGAGTATCCAAATCTTGTTTTAACATGGCAAAAGCGGTGATAACCGATTATAAGATAAATAATTATGAATAGATGATCGTGAGTGCAAGATCTCTTTCCCTTCCTAATAGCAATAGTCTATCATCAATGTCGCCAGTTCTTTGAGTCGATGAGTTGCCGAGCATCGAGGCTCCTGGTCGTCGATGAGGCTCGTTCGATGAGGGTCTTTTGAGGATCGAGTGAAGGAGCCTTGAGTCGATAGGTCTTGAGGTTCATCACTTGAGAATCGATGAGTTGCCGAGAGGTTAAGAGTTTGCCGAGGAACGGATTTAGGTCAATTTCAATCAGTGTTTCCATCGATGTCTCGCCTCAAGTGGACTTGTCAGTAGTATGGAGTTCTTTCAAAGAATTTTACATCCATAAAATTGTAAAATCTCTTTCGTAAGAGAATAACACCCAGAATCTTTTCCCGCCCTTTGCATATCCTAGAAAATGCACTTGTGAGCTTTGGGATCAAGTTTGCTTCATGTTGGGCATGGATATAAACAAATACAATGCAACCAAAGATTTTTGGAGGTAATTGGGAAATAAGATGAGGCGCAGAGTGTGTGGTCGTGAGGGTTTGGATAGGAGTTTTGAAGCCTAACACTCTGCTTTGGGAAGTCTGTTGATTAAGTAAGTGGCGATTAATATAGCTTCACCCCACATATACTTTGGAACATGTGTGGTGAACATGATTGATCTAGCCATCTCCAAAGAGTGCCTGTTCTTTTCTCTCAAAGAACCCCATTTTGTTGAGGTGTTTCCACACAACTACCGATATGGACAATCCCTTATTCATCAAGAAATTACCGAGGTTAGACTCATAGTACTCAAGTGGATTATCGCCTTTAAGATCTTGATCTTAGTGTCAAATTGAGTAGATATCATGTTGTAAAATTCCTGAAAAATTGTTCCAACATTAGATTTATCCTTCATTAAAAACAACCATGTGTTCCTAGTATGATCATCAATGAAAGTGACAAACCACCTTTTTCCTGTTATACTTTTTACTCTTGAAGGTCCCCATACATCACTATGCATTAAAGTGAAAGGTGTGGATGGCATATAAGGCAGTTTGGTATATACAGATTTGGTAAGTTTGGCAAATTGGCAAATATCACATTGAAGATCATTGACATTACATCCTTTAAATAATTCAGGAATTACAGACTTCAAATAACCAAAACTTGGATGCCCTAGTCTATAATGCCATAACATGATATTGTCTAAGGTTGAAGTGCAGTCATTGAGGCGATTCGATCTTCATCTTGTCTTCAGCAGGTTGACCACATACAATCCTCGAAGCGGGGTTTAGCCCTCCCAATCACTTCCTGTGAAGAAGGTCCCCGAAAGTGCACTGATTCTTATTAAAAACAACAAATTAATTCAAATCTTTTGCTAGTCTACCGACGAGATATGAGATTGCAATCTAAGTTTGGAACAAATAGGACATCCTTTAGGCATATCTTATTAGTGAGTTTAATGAGCTTCAAAACCTTTTGCACACACGAGATAGATCCATCATGAGTCTTAACTTTGTGAATTTGATGACATGGCATAAGTTGAGTTATGAGGTTTTTATTGCCAAGTCATATGGGAGGAGGCCCTAATCAACAATCCATGTTTCATTACTAATAGAAGAGTAGAATTTACCGCACTAGCTTTGAGTAGCTATGTCGGTAGAGGGACTACCTTCTTTTTGTTGGGTGAGGAAAGCTTTGAATGCAAAAAACCGAGCATTCACTTGTTATCATTCTCTCTTCATTGACATGCCTCGCCTCGACTTTTACCTGGTAGGTCCTGAGGAGTTAGGCTTGCCATGTAGCTTCCAAAGAAGTGTCCTTGGTGTGATTTGTGCATTTGCGGTGCTCACGTAACAACTTTCCAGGTTCTATCAAGAGGCTTTCTGGATGTCTCAAAGACTCTCAAGAGCTTCCTCCCGATGACCAACAGGTAGCACTTTCAAAGAGGTTGTCGCTAGGGAGTTCAACAAAGATCACTTTCCTCTTGCTTTCCTCATGTTTGACCTCAAAGAAACATGGATTTGAGATTGGGAGAGGTTTTGTGGCAAGGATTCTTCCTCTAACATCATCAAGAGTAGGATTCACCCAAAGAAGAAATTTGAATACTCTCTTTTTCTCAATAATGTTCTTATAAAGGCAAAGATCCTTAACATCATTCCAGGTGTGAGTTTCCAACATATCTAGGTGTTGCCATGCCCTAGATAGTTAGTTGAAGTATTGAGTTACTGATATATCCCCTTGCCTGCAATTTTGATTTGAGCTTCATCATGACCTCAGATGTATTGTCCTTTTTGAGTAAAGGTCTCCGGCATTGTCCTGCATTTCCTTTGCGATATCATACATCATGAAGTTCTCATCGATCTCTTTTGTCATTGACCTCGTGAGGATGGTCATGACTTGGTTATTTTCTCAGATCCCATGTTTCAAACTTGGGGTCGGGCCAAAGAAAGGTGTTTGGAACTGCACAAATATCCCATCTTGCTCGGCTCGAGATATACATTTTCATAGATCTTGACCACAACAGTAAGTTGTTGCCATCAAGTCTGTGATTTGTAAAGAGTGGTTTTCAAGTGACCCTAGTCTGCTGAGGGCAATGGGACTCAACTGAGGTGATGAAGCTTCGATAATGAAGACATTCTTGATTCAAAGAGGTCTTGAGAAATCGCAAATGATTCGTGGAGTTTAAGTCTCTCGATACCATGAAGAGAGTTTGAGAAAATAAATTATACTTGAGTAAACTTCAACTTGTTTATTCATGTTGAAAGAATGAGTAAAAATAGATATAAGAGAGGATCCTAGCTAGTAAAGTAAAAGTAATTGTAGAGCTCATTGTAATAAATGCTGTAGTCGGCTATGTATAAGCTATTACATAATAGGACAAAAGATAGTTACTTATGATTTTTTTAGGACATATTAATTGTTTATTTAATACAATTAATATGTCTCTTTGATACATAAGTAACATGTTACAATGTAACGTGTTCAATGTAATATTATGTAATATTAACCATAATATTTCCACACTGGTTGTTGGAGAGTTTGTGGGAAGAAGGTGGTGGCCAGAAGAAGGTGGTGGTGGCGGCTGAAATGGGGCTGAGAACATTAGGGTTTTTATGAGAAAAATTAGGTTTGGGATATGTGTAGTTATTTATTGTTTTTTAAAGTATTGGACTAAAAGAGTGTTTTAGAAAATGGTGGTGTAAAAAGTAATTATTTCATTTTTTGTGTTGTTTGACATATAAAGATAATAAAAATATTGTTGTGGTGCTAGAAGAGAAAGGGTGCCAAAAGTAGAAAGTGTGTTGCCATTAGAATCCCTTTGCTATTAAGTTTTGACACGACACATAACCAACATGTGTTCGATGCCTATAGGTTGATAAAAATAACATTATTAAAATTTTTAATATCTGAGATGTCCACATTTCTGTTTTTCTTTTCTTTTTTGAAATGAGATGTCCACATTTCGGAAGGTTGTTTTTGGATGAGTGTTTGTTGGTATGTTTCATTCTATTTAAGTAGAAATTGACCCAATAAGATTTATAAGGTGAAGGACAATTTCTACAAGATTATAGCTTAAAGGACACACGCTAAAACATCATCGACGCTTTATTCTTTTCTTTCCTCCCTCACTTTTAAACACTCGCAGCGCAAGAGCCATGAGCTCCATTGAGTTTCTCCAAAAACAAGCCAGAATGCTTCCAAACCGAGGCATCAAAGGGACAATGAACTAATAAATGACCAACAGACTCTTCATCTTTGTTGCAAAGAACACAAATACCGGTGTGATATTGAATTTCCTATTTAAAATTGAAGGTACAAACAAGCAGTTTTTAAGACATTTTTGTTGGTAACGAGAGAGACCACAATCGTTTCAGGAAATTTTTGAAGGTTACGGATGAGCCGGAAGCGTCATGGTTGGCAGTAATAGAAGAGGAAATGATAAAATTGCAGGCTTCCTTGGTGGAAAAGTTCCCGTTGTCTATGAAACTACAATGAAACTTGTCTTTCACTCCGCAAGAGCTAAGAGCATCCACAATGATCAATTGGAAGTTATTGTATGATGAGGATTTTGAGGTGAAGTGACGACGTGAAATAATCGAGATCCACACAGCTTTAAATACGAATAAAAGTGTGTGCACACATGAAATTTCTGCACTCTGGTGTCTCATGACTGCAGTGTGCAGACACCACACAATAACCTCCCATGACCAATGTATTTTTTCCCACTTTTCCACCAACATTATTGTTTCATTTTATCTGTGGTCTGCTATAGCTTACATTTACACCTCCTTTTGTTTAATATTTTTTTTTTTTTTAGTAATATTTTTACATCTTGTAAAGAATAAAAATAGGGGGCTCTATTTAGGCCTCTCTATTTACTACTTGCACCACATTAATGATTATTTTTCTTTTACTTTTACACCCCATGTAATTACTACCTACACCACATTAAAATAACAAAATCTTAAAAACTACACTTTAGTCCCTAAAATTATACAAAACACTAAAATAAGTACTAATTACTAATTAAATAAACTACTACATACATACACATTTTCTTCTCCCACCACTTTAATTCAAAAACTCATTAACCTTCTTCCCCAAAAACCTCCCCATCGGCGGTTTACAGGAAAAAAAAAAAAACTGAAAATTGAAAGAGAATAGAAGAGAAGAGGAAGAAGAAGGGAGAGTGGATTTTGAATTGTAGAAGAAAAGAAGAAGGAGAGAAGAATAATCAATTCAATTTATTCAAGGTATGTGAATTTTTTAAAATGTGTTTGAATGTTTGTGGATTTGTGTTTAAATGGAAGTGAATATGTGTTTGATGTAATGGGTTTATATTGTATGTAATGGGTTAGTATTTGGATGTAATGAGTTATGTTTTTGGGTTGTATTTTGGTTTTCCCGCCATTTTTCTCGTTGGAAGGCCGGAGAAGATGATGAAAAACAGGGGGCGCCGGTGTGACCGACGCCCGTGGTAGTTTCATCGTCATCCACACCGACGCCCCACTGTGTGTGGGAAAATAAGTTTAGCCTCGAACGCCGGTATAAATGATGTTGTAGTTGTTCCTACAACGCCGGGCTGGCGTGACATTTTAGAACATTGGCCTGGCGCTTTGTTAGCTCTTAAACGTCGATGGTGTGGACGTTGTATGGACTGTATGAAAACGCCGGTGCTAGTGACGCCCGCATCGCTTGCCATGCGTTTCAGCACCATAAACGCCACCGGTGGTGACGTTGTAAAGGGGTTTTCAACATCAGTGCTGGTGACGTTTGAGGACATATTAGGGTTTTGTGTTACTTTAGAGGTTACATTGGTTAATTGATTACCATAATTTCATTAATAGGTTGTTTTATATAGGATATTTTGTGCCTCTATATGTTGTTGTTTTATGCCTTTTTTTATAACTTGTTTATGGTTAGTCTCTTTTATGAATTTGTTTATCAAATTATTGTTAATGTTACATTGTATGAGGTTTATGTCTTATCCTTGAGCTTTGTTTATAAATGTCTACTTTCTTTGTTAGTTGATTTCTTCATTTGACTGACAATTTATTTCTTGTATCATGTGTAGGAAATTATGACTAAGACGAGGTCTGGTAAGACTGTACGCTTTGCAGATAGCGATGAAGGTACCATAGTGGATCAAGGTGGTGCGAAAGCACCTCTCGAAGCTCAAGTTCAGCCTAGTATTATTTCTGAACATACAAATGTGCCATATAAAAGAAGGAGTAAACGACTAAAGAATTTGCAAGCAGAGATATGACAAGCGAATGAGCCAACTAAGGTTGGTTTAAGAGAGACAAATGAGGTAGTTGAGACCACTGAGTCAGTTGAAACACAGTTGGGAGTGGAGGCTCCTTCACTTACAGTTGAGACCGTTGCAGATGATAGTGTCAGGGCCAACATTGAGTCTGTTGAGACACAGTTGGGAGTGCAGGCTCCTTCACTTACAGTTGATTCCAGTGTCGGGGCCACCACTGAGTCAATGGAGATGGAGACACAATCGGGAGTGCAGCCTCCTTCTTAACAAACAATCATACCTCAAAATTAAACCAATAATCACACATCACACATTTTGGAAATACAACATTGGAATTTACAATAAAATATCTCACATAGGAATTTACAATATAGATCATTGTGCATCATGCCAAAATACATTAAACTAGTTCAACATATTGCATATGAATTTACAAAACCGTGTTCCATCCTACACCCCGCTCAGTCAGATAGATTGTCTAAATCAATATGATCCCCCATCCAATGATCCTTGACCACATCATGCCATAAATCGATCCTATGTTGATATTTCTCATACCATTCATTTGCTTCCAACATCCGAGCCTTATGCCAATTTACGCTCACTCTAGAAAGTGGACAAGTATCTTTCATAAAAAAACGAACAAAATGGATACCCTTGGACAACCCCATCCATATATGGTGAGTGGGCCAAACCGAAGGTTTTTTCTTACTAGGAAAGAATGTTTGGTTTCCATGCGAGACAGAAAATATGCTTGTGGACACACCATATGCATTGCACACAACCCAACCAAGGTGACTATCAAAATACTTTTCCACTCCGCATGATCCTTTTTCATGACAAACACAATCCATGCATTTTTCGTAGATCCATTCTTGTCCGCCAAATAATGCAATATAATGATCCATGTCCGTCATCAATTCATAATGCAGTGTTTTTCTCACCAATGGCCAGTCGTTTTCGGTAAGACCTATTGCATGTGCTATTACTCTAAACCCGCAATTTCCATCACCTTCTACATCAATCATAGACGTAATGTGCTCATGAACATTTGGTGGAAACTCTTTAAGATACCCGTTTCCAACGGTAGAAGATACTTTACACTCAAACTTTGGAACCTTTGGCATTATACCTTTGGATGCCGCTCGAGTCATTGGGTTTTTTTTTCTTTTTGACATTAGAATCACCTTGAGATGCAGGTGGAGTTGGGGTGGAAGAAACACCTTCAGACGCTATCACGGCATTCACACTCGATAATTCTTTCTCAACGTGTTCAAACTTGCTCATCTCTCTCTTAGTTGAGGAGTCCTCAACTAATTTCCTCTTGTTTCCGGAACCTTTAGGGCGGCCACGACCCGTGGTTTTTGTTTTTGGCTCTTGAAAAACCGTATTATCCGGTTGAAAAATGTCACGTATCTTCACGATCAACCGTTGTCTCTCCCAAACATCTGCCATCTTCAACTTTTCTTCTAAGGCATTCAGAACTGGCACATAGTCTAACTCGGATTCATTTGGAGGTGGCCCTTTGATATCTAGGGTCTTCCAATGAATATCAATCGCTGAAAAAGGGATGCATCTTGGCTTCTTCTTAAATCTAGCCATCTCATGTCTACACGGAAATCCATGTGTTTTTCGAATAGTACATCGGCACTCCTTATTCAACGCATCGCTATCATTGGTTTTTTCCAACTCAGCATACAACAAGCCCAATGCATATATAGATACATGATGTTTAAGCTCTTTAAACAACACAACATCTTTAAATTTTTTTGGCTCCATGAAAAGAGACGTCTCGAATGACTTTTTGATGTTTTTGATCTCTTGATCGATCAAGCAAAGGCCGGCTTCCCACTCTGCAACCAAGTCCCCAAGCCCAGTTTTTAGCCAGTTTTTAAATACTGAATGCATTCCCTCGACTCTCGAGGTTGATGTGTTTCCCGATGAAAATGAGAGTTGGTCCACGCGAGACGAATGCCTCCTATGTGCGTTGAACCATGTACAAGAGGCATAATTCATGGCGTCTTCACTAAAAATCTTCTTACACTCTTCCAATCTCTCATTCAACTCATCTTCTGATTCTGATTTAACAACCTCTGTCCAAGCAGTCATCAAATCTTGCCAAACTTCGCTCGTAGTCTTCGTCTTCAGATTCGCCACAAGACCTTTCTCTATATGCCACATGCATATCGAGTTCTTTGCTTTTGGATAAACCACCCGTAAAGTGTTCATTAATTCTTCTTCTCTATCTGTCACGATGCAAGATGTTTGATCACTTTTCTCACCAATTGCTTTCTGAAGCATAGTCAAAGTCCACGTGTAGTTCTCTTCCCTCTCCAAACAAAGTAGAGAAAATCCTATCGAAAATGTCATATCCGGACACGTAACGCCAACAATTTGCAAGAGGGGCATCTTGTACTTGTTCGTCTTGTATGTATAATACATAAGCATCACGGTAGGAAATCACCTTGCAAGGGACAAGCTTTCATTAAAGGCCCAAAAAACATCCTTCACTACATTTCCTTAGTCATGCCTACATTCCACGAATGATGTGTTCTTATCTGCCAATTTGAAAACCTCTTGCATCACTGTACGACCCTCTCGTGCCTTTTTCTTTATCTTAGCACGAACATTGTAGATCGCCTTTGATGACGTACAGTTCTTCTTATCATCCTTTCTCAACATACGTAGTATATGTTTAGGCAAAATACCGTTGCGAGTCATTGTTGCAACAAAATCAACTTGTTCTCTATCAATCAGGCCGAGGTATGCATGACCCTCCTCATACTTGAATAACTTGTGATTATGTACACCATTCAATACTCTAACGGTCCACACCTCCCTAAAGTTATCCTTCAAGGTTTTCAATAGAAACGGACAACCGCATTTCTTTGTAGACGATTCTCTTGGCTTATTTTTTCCTGTACCGCCAACCTTTGTCTCGTATTCTCTTGGCAATCCACCCCTCTCACATTGGTATAAAATGAAATGTGTCCGCTTTCCGGTCATGTTGGATCTCTTTTTCACAATGACAATGCCTTTCTCTCTTGCCAATGCCTTGAGGTGTTTGGTGACGGCTTCATGTGAATCAAATACCTATGAATAATATATGAATGTAATGAATACCAAGTCAAGTTTAAAAATCACATACATTTATATAGTATAAGTTTTAGAGACTTACTTGATCAGTTGTAAAAATTGAAGTCAAATCGACTGATAACTCTTCATGTGGGTCATCCATCATTGCGAGTGTGGTATCTCGAACTTTCTGAAGATTTTCTTGATCTTCTTCAATCATTTCATCAGCCAAAAACTGCAAGGAAACGTATAATTGCCTTAGTGAATTGGATGAGAATAAGAAAATAACATATCCATTTAATAGTTTCTCACCTTCAAATACTCCTCGTCGTCTAGTACCGGCCCCTCATCATTGCTTTTGTCATGATTTGCGTCATTACATTGTTTCTATGGATTCAATAGTAATAAAACCAAGTAAAACACATGTTGGGAAAATGAGAAATTACAGATCCAGAACGTCAGTGCTTATGACATTGTGTTGGCAAATCCAACGTCGTCATAATTGACATTGTAAATGAAGCCTTTTGCAGTTAAGAGTCAAGAAAAATGTTGTCTGTATTGATGTTGAAATGTAAAAATAAACGTCAGTGAGGCTGATATTAACAAGAAATATGTTTAAAGTTGATTGACAACACAAGCGTCAGCCACACTGACGTTGTAGTGGACAAAGGATCGCCATCAAGGCTAACGCTTTGGACATGCATATACATCTTTTTGCTTTTGTAAACGTCACCCATGGTGTCGTTACTACCGCTGACAAAGCGACAATATGGTCGACGTCCCGAAGCTTGCCATTGACGCCATGAACGTAAAAGAACGACGGGGGAAACCCTAGGGGTGATCGGAAATGGCAAAATAACACTATTTTTATGACCTCTAAACATGATAATATGTATGTAGGAAGATTACCCATTAACTTAAATCACACATTGAACATAAAGAACGAAATTTTCAAACAAGAAATTACCATATTTGAGGAATCCATCTTCTTCTCAACTTGGCTTGAAAATGGTATATCTTCAAGTGAGATTGCTACATTGTTAACGGTGAATTTTATGATTTTTTATCGCTTTATTCCATAACAATATTCTTCGTATTTTATTACTTTTTATAGGAAAGTAGGAGTTTAATTGAAATATTGAGGGGTTGTGTATGAAAAGGATTAAAATGCAAATTCGAGCTATTTATGTGGTTTATTAGTCATTTTCTATCTATATATATATTTCTACAGTTTGCATGTTTTTACCCCCTTGTAGAAATACATTTTCGAGCTAAAAAGAGGATTAAAAGTGGTGCAAGATCGGATTTATATGATGAGAAGATATAAAGATGAGAAAATCAAGATTTGATCGACACTGGACGGGCGTCCACTATGTCAAACGGGCATCCAGGAGGAGATATTTGATTCAGAGTCTTGCCAACATTGCTGGACGAGCGTCCAATTTAACAGAGAACGGGCGTCGCTCAAGACTCGCCCGACTCGAAAGTTCAACGCACCTGGACGGGCGCCCATCGGGCGACGTGCGTTCACCCCGTTTTTGACTAGCCGACTTACTTTTCCTATTTAAACAAATTTGCGCCCCAACCCTATTTCATCATCGATTTTTATACACCAAATACACACAAAGCGGCCGCGATACTCCACAAGGAGCAAACACGAGATGAATTCTTCCATCTTAACAATCATGATCACCAATATGATTGTTGGCTAAGCATTTTATGCGTGGGACAACGGAGAAACCAACCAACAACCACACCAACTAGAGATTTTAAGCTATATCTTTAAAGTGAGTTAAATTTACTGTTTTTCATCAATTGAATCTTGTAATAATTGTTTATGTTTTATTGAATCGAGAGATCGACACTACTAGAATTTCTCGGATTTGTGACGGCGGTTATCGTCACTGTTTCGTCACTAACGATCGTTTGTGACGAATTTGCGACGAAAACTATTTCCGTCACGGAACACCCCGTTGCAAATATTCGTGTCAAAAGTAACATTGTCACTGCGTTTTGTGACTAAATTGAGACGAAATTCATACTTTGTGACAAAAAATTTGGTGATGAATCTGTGGCAAAAATTATTTTTTGCGACGGATGTGTGACAAAAAATTTCGACAAGTTTGTGATGGATTGTTGTGTCAAAATTGCTTCATAAATAGCGACGAATGTGCGACAAAAAATTACGACAATTTTGAAACCAATATTATTGTTGAAATAGTGACAACCATTTACTACAAATTTGATATGAATTTGTGACGAAAATGTACGATAAAATTGTGACAAAATTTTAGTGATTATTATGTGATGAATTCTTGTGACAATTTTGCTATCAAATTTAACGATAAAATTGTGATACTTTTCCCCACAATTTTGAATTAATTTTGTGATGTCATTTTACGACAATATTGTGACAAAGTATCTTTTGACAAATTTTAACTATATTTGTAATGAATTATTGTGTCAAATGTATGACCAACATATCAATAGTTGCAATGACTTTATAACAAAATTTATATTTCATATTTTTACAATATTTATTATTTAAAAAAATTATATTCAATAATATAAATGTTCTCTTAAAAAAATGTTTCAATAGAATAAATAATCAAAATACTACCAAGATCATGAAAATGAAGCAAATCATTTTATTCATAATTGAGTCAAATAACATTTCAATAATGAAATCAATGTTATTCATGATTAACGGACAAATTTAAGATACTAATAGTTTTATCACTAAAAACAACTCAATCTTGTGAATGAGCAATCACCTCTAAAAGTGTCTTGAGTTCTGCATCACTCTCAGATTCTTGACGATCTTGTTTAAAATCCTGAAGAACTTGTTTATAATCATGACGATCTCGTTTGCACCACTAGCACATGTCACCGTAGCCTCTTCGGCATGTCATCCGGAATCCGGAATCCGGGTCCCTTTGACCCTAAGATAAGGTTAAAAGCAACCTAAACATTGAGGGTCACCGTAAGAAAGCATATTAAAGAACAATATCTGACCTTGCCACCGACAATGCGCCAAACACCATAACTTTCTTCTTCAATCCTAAAAGTAGTATGAATCGACAATTGTAGTAGAGTGTCCTGCAAAACAGAGAAGTGTTTCACCGAAGTATCAATAGTAATGAAATACTATGTGAATATGAGCAAATCTACTTAAGGTCTTTTTTATCCCTATACACTGGACCTCACTATCCGAATAGAGTTGAATATATATACAGAACTTGACATCATGGTTTGGAACCTCAACGTAGGCAATAACACTTTTGCACTGTAAATGAAGCCCTGGGATCCATCACTATCTCCAATAATGGTGGCAGAACAATCTTTGCTCCATCAAAATTCAAGTATACATCGTTCTGGGAGACCTGAACAAAACGCATTATGTAGACAACCATCATTCAATGACGTGGAACAACGCTTTGTCAAAACAATACATTACATAATCATAATAGCAGCTAACTGCAACAAACGAAAGAAACATGATGCTGCTTAGGTACTAAAATTACACATAAACCATGTGATATACATTTAAGCCTCAGGCCAATACCAGGCTAGGATGGCAATAATCAATTTTTGCTAACCATGAATTTTATAAACATATTAATAGCTTATTATAGTAGGAATTTAATTCCTGTACATGATTTAATTTACAGCTTCTCTAAGCGAAATAGAAGTGGAGGACAAGAGAAGTTACTACACTAGTTTGTATGTGGTCATGTAAAGGATCAAGAAGACATTTGCAGAAACATTTAGAAGCACCATAAATTTATTCAACCCTTTGAAGTTGCTATCCACAGATCAATACATGTACTCTCAACAACTGAGTCAAGGATTTTGTCAATCTAGATGGCAGATAACCAAACACAAGAGTCAAAATATGTCATTTAAAAATACAACCGGCAAGAAAGGATGTAAATAATTAGTAGTTCATAGCATTTTAACAAAACGTAAACACTTAAACTGAAGAGTCTGTAACAAATCAAATCAGTAGAAAATCATATTAAAGATCAGACTTCTAAGAAAAACGAATTAAACGATACACCTCTCAAACAATACTAGTTAGAATAAACCTTTTCAACAAAAGGAGTTAAAATTTTCACCTTTTAAACAAAATGAGTTGACGATTACACATTTTATGCAAGACAAGTTAGAAATCAAAGAAACTTCAGTTATTATTTCGTTTTAATTGAAATAATCCAAAAATACAAAAGGATATTATAACAAAACTCACCCATAATTGAAATAATCGATCGATGATTTCGGTTTTCAGAGCAGGTATGTTTCCTTTGATTTAAACTCTTTTCTTGCACAATTGAAGCACGAAAAGAAGAGATGCAGAATAGAAGCAAGGAGCGGCCGGAGAAAAGTTAAAGGCGGTGAACGGTGGGGAAGGGTGGTTTTTGTGGGTGAAGAAGAAGAAAATGGAGAGTTAGGTACATCTCTTTCCATTTCAAAGCTTTTCTTGCACAAAAAGAAGCTTAGAATCATAGGCAAACAACCGTAGAGGCAGGGGGAGAAGAAGAATAAGGTTGTGGTCAGTGGGAGGATTGAAGAGCGGCCAGAGTTGCGGTGATGAGGCAGAGTGCTGAGAATGAAGAACGGCGCAAATGGGTTTAGGTTTACAAAATTAGGGACGTGGGTCTTTTATGGTGAGGCAAGTTGAATAATATAATATATTGTAAAAAAAAGTTTAATATATATAAAATATTTTTTATTCAAAATGTAATAACCAGTCCGGTTCGGTTATAATTAATACTTTTTTTAAACACTTGTATCGTACGTAGTTTTTTTTAGTTTTTTGTATGTTTTTATTAACCGTTACCTCCGCTGGAGTCGACATATTTAGCTGGGATTGAGTCGGATTGTTTTCCAATTTGTCTGGGTGATAATTCCTCACGTGTCTAGTCATCGATCCATAACTATCACCCTTCTTGAAGGATCATGGGGCGCCAGAAAATATCCACACCGCCCAGAATTACGTTCCGGGTTTAACTGGTGCTACTTCATCACTCCGATAAACCTTTGTAAAAAAATCCTTAAAAATAGGGTTTGTGAAACGCGTTAGCACGGGTCTATAGATATTATCATCATCTGATTCCGGCACAACCGTGTCATTTTGGAAAGTAACATTTTGATGTGCTCGTTATATTGATTCACCCCTTTCAGCATTTTCACAAACTCTAAATAAAAGTTTACAATTATAAATAAAAAAGTTGAAAAAAAAATGAAAACAAATTTTCTTATAACTAAGACCGGATTGAAGTACATGATTAAATCAGAACAATTTCATATATAGGTCTTGTAAAGTAAATCTGATTGTTGTTTTAATAACTAGACAAACTTGATTACAAAATGGAGCATGTAGAATTGAGATTGAGATTAGTGACACACAATTTCCGTCACAAATTTTGGTCACAAATTCGAGGAATTCTAGTAGTGTTGTACTGATCTGGCCCGCATGACCATTTTGACCCTCTTTTGGCCCAAAACGTCTACGAGCTTGTACTGATTTGTCCCTATTGACCATTTTGACCCGAATTCGGCCCAAAACGTCCAATGTTGATAATCTTTGGGTTATACTCATGTCTATTTTGTACATTATTTGTATTTTAAATACAAAAATAAGTTCACTATATATTTATAGAATATACGAAGAAGTATAACACTCACACACATTTACACTTAGTAGGGCTCGAACCCAGTACTAAGAAGTGGTCCTTGGCCTTAACTTTGATCATAAATCAAGGCCTTATTGGCCTTTATAATTTGATTTGTTAAAAGTAAACATACATGGGCAAATTTATCCGTCAGTAATGAATTAGCAAGGAATTTTTTGTAACCAAGCTAGTTTGTCGCATACTTGTCACAGATAATGGCGCATAAATTTGACGCGAAAGTTTGCGACAAAATAGTTAATGTCTCTTTTGTCATGTATTTATTTTGTCACAATACCGTCGCAATTTTTATAAAATAATCTTTTATGTTTTTTACTAATTTGTAGAAATGATGTCGAGAATTAGTGATTTAACCATTTTAATCACAAATTTTCATCACAAATCCCGGAAATTTGTAGCTATATTGTCGAAAATATGTGACAATTTTGCGATGTGGATGATATATATCGGTTAGCGTCGATTAAGAACGAAGACTTTTATGACCAAGCAAGTTTGTCACATAATTCTCACAAATTATGGCGCCTGAATTTGGCACGAAGATTTGTGACAACACAGTCACATACATTTTGCCACGTACATATTTTGTCACAATGTTGTCTCAATTTATTGCAAAAAGAAAGAATTACACGGTTTATCGCTAATTCGTAGCAATTTTGTGGAAAATATGTGACAATTTTGCGATGTCGGCAGTTATGTCGGTTAGCGGCAGATTAGCAACAAAGACTTTTATGACCAAGCCAGTTTGTCACAGAATTCTCACAAACTATGGTGCCCGAATTTACAAGAAAGATTTGTGACAAAATAGTCACATACATTTTGCCATGTACATATTTTGTCACAATTTTGTCGCTATTTATTGCAAATAAAAGAAATATGTCGTTTGTCGCTAATTCGTAGCAATATTGTCTGAAATTTGTGACGAATAGTTTTCGTCACAAAAATTTGTCACAAATCCGGGAAATTCTAGTAGTGCGATGAAACCACCGTTCTGATTGAATTTATATGAGAATATTGTTCAAGTTGTGATTTCTTTCAATTGATGCAATTAATTGTGATTCAAGAGATTGTTTATGATTAATTGAGTAGAGTATTGGAGACAATCTCATGATCGTGTTATGCATGCTAGTTTAGTTTTGCTTGAGAAAGAAAACGAAACCCTAGAAATTGATTAAAGAGATTTAATCGAATTCGTGATTTGATCATTACTAAAAATTGTACCTTTAGCTCACAATCTAGTTGGGGTTGGTTGGTTGATTGGTGGATTCTAGTTGCCTTGCCGTTCTTTTAATTCTTTGATAAATCAATTTGTTCGTATCAATTGTGATTGCTACGATTAGTTATTTCAAGAACTTTAGTTGTTCACCGCTGTTTTCTGCATATTTCTGTTTTCCAGCACGTCACCGGACGCCCGTCCACCCTCAGTGAACGGCCGTCCAGTGTTGAATTTTTTCTGTTTTCTGCTATTTTAGTCACTGTTCTTCGTTTCTATTTTACAATTAATATAAACCTTAGTTTTAGATAATAATTTGTGACATAATCGATATAATAACTGCATCTTAATCCGATAAACATCCGACTCCCTTAGGACGACCCGTTAACACCCTTTACTACAAGCCTTATACTTGGGGTGTTTCGGTTTATAAATTTAAAACTAGTTTTTACCGAACATACATCTTCTATATCACAATGCATTTGTTGTTCATTGTTATGAATTGATTCAAAATGTTGACTTTCAAAATTTGAATTGGGAGATGATGAAGGTTCAATGGATGTAGAGGGGAGGAAGATGATGAAGTGAAGAAGTGAAGAAGTGATGAAGTGATGAAGATGATGAAATGTTTTATGTTTAAGGTGCTAATTGAATAGAAGGATAAAATTGTATATTTAGGTTTTAGGAGGACATGTTTATAATTTCAAAAATATGTGGTGTAGGTAGTAATTTTTTATTAATTGTGTAGTGTGAGAAGTATAAAAATAATCAAAATAATCTTGTGGTGCCAAAAGTAAAATTTTGTGGTACAAGTAGTATGTGGGTGCAAGTAGTAAATAGGGGGGGTCCAAATAGAACCCCCCCAAAAATAAAACAAATTTTCAGATTCTTCTTCCTTCTTGCCTTCCCCTCCGGCTACCCACCCCCGCCCCCTCCCTGTTAGGTGTAATACCCGAAAGACAATTTTGTAATTGTTTTATTTAATTAATGAAATGATATTATTATTCATATTTATTATTCTCATATTCCCCGATGTGACAATAGAATTTACACTACAAAAAACCCTAAAGTATATTGTTTATGTAATCACTTAACCCAGTGTATGGGATATACACGGGAGGATTGAGTTAGTGAAGATGTACTTCAAATACAATTAGCCCGTAGTGAAGTTAATCGAGAGTATCGAGTCTCTCCTTTAACGTGCTATTAATGCGCCCAGAACACAATAGGTGTGATTGTCTTATCCGGACTTTTGGTTAAGAGAACCTAGTGGGGCATTTATATATGATAGATATATCATATAGGCCTGGACCGATTTGATTGGAGTTCACGATATAATTCCGTAATCGAGAAGTCTTATCGAATCAATCGATGATCATATTTATGGATATATCTTAATCCTGAGGTGATCACAGTCAACTACTTGAATCAGTATGAGGTTTGACTTAACGGTTAAGGATTACACTGAGTCTGTGATCTGAATTACCCCATCTTGGTATTGTAATCGATTGAGTGAGTAGTCCGTGTTATCACAGATACGGAATCCATTCCTTCCATTTATGGAAGTAGATAAACAGCCTCCTTTATTTGTTAATCCTGAAACCGATCGATCGTGCGAGTTCATATTACACCGATTAGCTACCAAAGGTGTTGTATGAATTAATTGATCACTAGGGGTTAATGGTAAATAAGGATAAGAGGTTCTAAAAAGGGTTAACGGTAACTTCCCGATTAGAATGAATAGTCTATATGAGGATTAATCCATATGTAATGATTATATCAATGGACGCTTATTATTATTCTCGTGAGAGATAAATATAATCTTATAATCGGAGGAGTGCGATCACGGGATTATGGTGGCATATTCTCGTGATTGATTTATCGAATATAATTATTCTGTTCGTAAGATAATTATTTATTTGATTTATCGGAGCCGCTGATTATTAGTTCATGGTCCTCGACGTGCCTCCAAATATAGCATAACTATTCTTGGACGTCGAATCCTAATAATATTAATTTATTCTTATTAGAATTTAATTAAAACGATATGTGACTTAATTTCTTAGTAAACTATTAAATTAGTTGGGCTGAATAATTAAATATGTGAAAAAGACATTTTTCATAATCTTGGCCAATATTATTGTTATGGCCGAAATTCATAATTGACTAGGTCAATAAGAGGATTTTCGGCCTACACATGTTTTAGGAAACAAGAAATTAGTTTTCTTGTAAATTAATAAGACATGTGCACAAAATATTTATTGGATAATTATTTATGGTAAGAAATAAAGATAAATATTATTCTAGATTTGTTCTAGAATATTATGAGATTATTTTTATTTATTGGATTTATTTATTTGCAAAATAAAATCTTTGGAGGTCAATGATTACACTCTCATATAAAAGAGAGTTCTCCTGCCTAAAACACAAAGATAATTTCGACTTCACCTCTTAGAGAGAGAAGAAATATTTTTTCGGCCAAGGGAGAATAGGGGAAAATCTTGGAGATTTTTCCGGGTAGCATATCGGGAGGATTCGAGACGAGAATTTCCTTCCATCGGGAGTTGCTTGGATCACACATACGGAAGATCGTGGTGCTCTTCTCACCTTCGTTCGTTCTTTCTATTGCGGTTCTTCAACTTGGATTTTGAGATCCAAGAGGTATGTTCTGCAACCCCCTTGTAGATGTAGATCTAGTTATTTTATCACGTGTAATTTATAGATCTAGATATTTAAATCGCTTTCGTTGCGGATGGTATTACTAACAGTGGTATCGGAGCCAATGTGATCTATATTTATACTTATAAAATATTAGATCTAGGAGTGGTAAACATGTAGATCTTTTGTCCCAATTTTTTTTTAAAAAAAAGGGCCGATGCATATATGTAATTTTTTTTTTATGTTATGAATGTTTTGGTTGAAGAGATGGATTGGGGTTGGTACTGTTTACTCGTTAGATCTATTTTTTGTAGCTCCTTTGTTTAGTAACAATTGAACATAGGAATTGTAATTCTTTTTATGTCAATTTTTGAAAATTCTTTGTAAAAGTAGCATCTTTTATTGTAATTTTGTAAATCTGGGTTCGAAAAGATGAAGATCTTGCTGAAAAATTGAAGATCAAGGCGAAACCCAAGGTATGAACGAGGAGAAACGGATAAATTTTTTTAAAAACTGCTACAGGACTTTCTGCGACGCTGAAAAGCGTCGCTATAAGTCCTGTTTATAAAAATTGCATGCGGCTAGGTTTTTTTAATGCATGCGGCTGCATTAACTTTTTTAACCTAATTTTTTTTTTTATAAAACTGCCGATTGGCAGAAAGAAAGAAAAAAAAATTTATATTGGGAAATAAATTTTTTTTGTAACAGCCGCATAATAATAATAATAAAAAAAATAATTATAATAAATTAGATTTATTTAATTAAAAAAGGTCTTTCTCCTCTCAGGTGTTCGTGGTTCGTGATCCGGTGTTTCAAGGTTCGAAGATCGAAGACTTGAAGACAACAAGATTGTAATTTACCTTTTTTCCTAGGATAGATTAGATACGGGGGTACCAACAATCCATCTCGGTGTTTAAATTTTCCGCAATTTATTTTTATTTATTGGATTTATTTATTTGCAAAATAAAATCCTTGAGGTCAATGATTACTCTCCTATATAAAGTGAGTTCTCCCAAGCCTAAAACACAACATAATTTCGACTTCACCTCTTAGAGAGGAGAAGAAATATTTTTTCGGCCAAGGGGAGAATAGGGGAAAATCTTGGAGATTTTTCTGGGTAGCATATCGGGAGGATTCGAGAATAGAATTTCCTTCCACCGGAAGTTGCTTGGATCACACGTACGGAAGATCGTGGTGCTCTTCACACCTTCATTCGTTCTTTCTATTGCGGTTCTTCAACTTGGATTTTGAGATCCAAGAGGTATGTTCTGCAACGCCCTTGTAGATGTAGATCTAGTTATTTTATTACTTGTAATTTATAGATCTAGATCCTTAAATCGCCTCTGTTGCGGATGATATTACTAACACTCCCCTCCTGCTACCAAACTGTAAAAGAAATTTATGTTTTTTTTTAACCATACACCCAAATCAAATTACTCTTTTACATTTTCTGCTAATCATTACTTCCATCTCTAGCTTTAAAATAAGACTCAAAATCAAAAGGAAAAGAAAACAAGTACTTGAAATCAAAATTCAAGTAAACAAAATTTGACCAATGGAAAGATTGGTTATATATGGAAGGTGTTGGAGATGGGTCTATGATAAACACCGGTCAAAAACTCATGCTTGTAGCATTCCTGGTGAAACCTTGTGACGATGACAGATTGCGTCACCTAATTTATCCGGGCCTGTGTGGATCTAGTGATGAACACCCTAATGCCTAAAGAACGGGATGGTGGGTTTGGTGATTTGCGGCTGAGTCTAAGAGTTGATCTTAGATTGCCTATGTATCTTGTCAATGTCTAGGAATCAAGCCTTACGTAGTTCCAGGAGTGTGTTATTTATAATGACAACACATGCCTTAACCCTAATATTAAGTCGGTTTGAGCTATTGTCATATTTACCCTTAATGGGCCTTAACCCTTGCCCAAGTTATCACATTGTTAATGGGCCTTGACAGCTGGTGCGGACTCTGCCCTCGACGTCGACATAACCGACCTGCGGTACTCGACTCTGGGACCCCTTGTCCTATACTGCTCGATTGTCGATTATCGTAAGCTCCCAGCTCGGAACTCGATATGTATAACTTAGTACTCATTTGCATTCTGGGGACCAACTGCAAGACGACACGTGGATGGGTGAAACCCGGTATCGTCATAAGCCCCCCAGGCTTGAGAGAGGCGACCGTCGTCGTCCGAGGTCAATTCTGTTGTTTGAATCATCTTCGAGTTGGGTCATTATTTGGGCGGGAAAAATCCTGCCACCCTAACTGCTTGTAGCTACGTGGCATGACGTCATGGCACACTAACGCTTCGTATTCCGTCAATCATAACGTCACTGCCTTGATTCTCATGATTTACAGGGGGTTATAAGTCCCCATCACTCACGTCTTTTCAAACCCGTTTCATTATCCTGCAAGCATAAAAGAGGGAAGATAAGACTCCAGAGAAAACTTCTGGCCAAATCGTGTGCATTCACCTTCAAAGTTCAAGTAAGCGTATTTTTTGTGTTCTTCCTCTTTTTCGTACATTCATCCATGTCAAGTAGTGCTACTGAGTCTGATAGGGGTAGTGGATCACCTTCCCATAGTCAAACTCCTGTAGCCATTCCTTCCGGTCATCTTCTCCGACCAGTCTCCGACGAACCTGCAGATTCTTCTCCTTCTGCCCATAACCAACCTAAAATATTTGTCACCAGGATGGACGGAAAAGGTCCAAAAGACTGCCTTAGTGCCCTCTCCCTTGAGGATATTGACAGAATCCGCAAAAAGTTCAACATTGCTAGCCCTCAATTTGAAATCCAACTCCCCTCCGGTCTTCATCAGTATGCCGACGAGCCTCCGGAAAGGTTACTGCCTCGTATCTGCTCGCCTTTCAGTGGGTTGGTATTCTCTTTGTGCCCGGCTGTCCTAGCAATCCTGAACCACTATGAGATTGGGGCTCTCAACTAGGTCCCAATGCTATTAGGACATTAATGGGATTCGTGATCGCTTGTCGAGTGACCGGTGTTTGCTTCTAAGTTCCACTTTTCCGCTACTACTACAAAATCGCAAGTATGCCAGACAAGATGTGGTATACTTTCCAACGAAGAATGAATCGACACAAGTTTGTGTCCAAGGGACCTTCATCTCTCAGTGAGTGGAAACCGAGGTTCTTCTTTCTTCGCCATGGTATGGATAATCCGTACATAGGACAGTGGAGGTCGAGAAACAAGAAACATGACAAATCGGGCGCGGTGCCCCATCCTCGAGATGCCCGCATAATGGATAACTCCGATCCGGGTGGTCACCCAAGACTGCGTCTTCTGTATGGCCTAGCCAACTTGGCAGAGGTAGGACCGATGCCCTACGCCCAAATCCATGTTAAGGATCGAGAGAACTGTATGACTTTCTTCTGTTTGTTTTTCTTTTGCCGAGATTCATGACTTGATATTGTAGAATGTCAATACTAACTCTGTCTTTTCTTTTTGCAGTGGGGAAGTTCTCAGTCATCACCGATCCAACTCAAATTCTGAAGTCGGCGGAGGCGCCAGCCCCTCCACTCGAGGGTCGGGTGGCATCTACCCCTACTGTTGCCGAGAGGGGGACCGCGTCCACTGCTGGAGGGGAGGTTTCCTCCCATTTCGACTTGACAACTGCACAACAATCTCTGTCTGCCGATCCTCCACTCACCGTTCGCTATGGTTCTCTGTGTGATGAGGAAGATGAATCCCTGATCGATCCCACAGCCAATGTCAGTGCCCGTGCCGAGGATGTTGCGGCCCCAACCATGAAGAGGTTGACCCTTCCCGAATTGGTGAAGGAGCAACAAAGGCAGGCCAAGAGGGCCAGAGTTGGTGAAGCTTCTTCCGAGACATAATTCGACATGAACTGGGTTGCGGATGATTGTGCGACCTTGGAAGACAAGGCTCTATCTCACGCACTTCGGAAGTCGTTCCGCCTCGTAAGTCAACTGCTTTCCTTATCCTTAAGTGATAATTTCTCTCGAGGCGTATGCCTTGTCTTTATTATTTGACACCTCTTTTCTTTCGACAGAGTAACCTTCTTAGCAGAGAGGCTGCCCGCCGATTGGCTAAGCCAGTCGATTCAGAAGAGGATCTACAGAGGGAAATCCCCAAGCTGATTGAGGAAAACGTTACAAAGGTCGCAGCCATTACCGGTATAGATTCTCAATTCGAGACGCTTAAACACGAGGCAAATGTCGAGGTCAAGAAACTGCAGGATGCGCTGACAGCTACTGCTAACGATTTGACTAAGTCTCAGCTCGATCGGCAGGCGCAGGATCAGAGGCTGGTCGAGCTAGTGGCAGACTTCGAGAAGGTGCAACAAGCACACAAGGCTTCTCTGACCGACACTGCACTGGCTCAACAAGAGAGGGATGCATTGAAGGTCAAGCTGGAAAGAGAGAGAAAGGCTCTGAGAGTTGAGCGGGAACAAGCCCTTGTAAGGATCGAGGCGGCTAAGGCAGAAGCGATATTAGGATATCACAAGTCAGATGAACTTGACGCCGACCTGACCGTGTTGATGCGCACGGCTATGATGGGCGGTTTTACCCTGGCAGTGGATCAGGCTATGAAGTCTTATCCAGGATTCGATGCACTGAGGCTCGAGACCCCCCAGTTCTACAACTCCGAGTCGGAGAAGATGTATGATCAATACTTCGCCGATTTCCAAAAAGAGAGTGTCTGGCCTCGAAATATGCTTCCTCGACTTCTGCCCATGCTGCTGAGCCGACTGTCCCAATCTCAGAGTCGAACCTCGATGAAGGCCTTTGACTGCTACTCTTTGTAATATTCTTTTGTTGCATTTCTGATTCGACCCTCTGAACTTGGATTTTTTTTGTATAACTTGCATTGAAATTGAAATTTATATTTCGTGATTTTGTTGTGCTTGTTCCTTTTTTCTTTTGTTTTCTTTTTCACATTGATGTGTTTCAGCTTTTCGCCTGTCGAGCCTTGGCTATATCTTGCTTTTTCTTTTGCTTTCGTATATCGATAGTGTTGCCCCCCAAGTGTATTATGAACCTTTGGTTCCTATTGCACTTGTGAGTTTAGCTGAGATCGGCCCGTTTGCCTTGGCATTTTTTGTCCTTTGGACTATTATTGCTACGGGTGGGTCGATGCGCAGGGTATTTTGTCCCGACTTTACGAATCGCGCCTTTGCATTGGCCTTTTTGCCTCATAAGCTTGTTTGGCCTCTGGCTGAGTGTTTTAGTCCGACTATGCGAATTGTCCCTTTGCTTTGGCCTTTTTCGCCACTTGGACTCATTTGGCTCGTGACTGGGACATTTGGCCCGACTATACAAACCATCCTTTGCCTTGGCCTCTTTCGCCTCTTAGGCTCGTTTGGCTTTTGGCTGGGACATTTAGTCCGACTATGTGAACCGTCCTTTGCTTTGGCCTTTTTCGCCTCTTGGGCTCGCTTGGCTTTTGGCTGGGACAATTGGTCCGACCATGCGAACCGTGTTTTTGCCTTTGCATTTTTTGCGTACTAGGCTTATTTTCTTTTTGGCTGTACTGAGGGGTCCGACATGTGGATTTCCCTACTCGTTGTCGATTGCATCGTCTTTAACACTTTGTATCACATTAGACTTGTAATGTTACGGCTATAAATCCTAACAAACATAAGAGCATCTCGAGGAAAGACATGTTTATTAGAATATTTATGAAATTGTAACATGGACTTATTACAAGATTTAAAATCAAAAAAACATAAATTGATCGAGATAAGGCTTAACTTAAACATAATACTTCCTCAAGTTGTTGGCGTTTCATTGTCGAGGAACCGTGGTTCCATCTGCTCGTCCGAGTTGATAGGATCCTTTGGGATGAACCTTCAGAATCTGGTACGGGCCTTCCCAATTTGGGGTCAATTTTCCCACTGCTTCTTGTCGACTTGCTTCGTTCTTTATAAGAACCAGATCACCGACTTTGAAGTATTTGTACTTAACCCTTGAGTTATAGTACTGCGAGATCTTTTGTTTGTATCTTGCCATTCTGGCTGAAGCGATCTCTCTTCCCTCCTGGGCGTTGTCTTTTTCATGTCGAAGGTTGGGAGCATTTGTTTCATCATTATAGGTTAGAACTCGAGGAGAAGGAACACCAATCTCGGCGGGTATCACCGCTTCACACCCATATACTAGAGAGAAAGGTGTTTCTCCTGTTGAGGAATTAGGAGCTGTCTTGTACGACCATAGGATGCTCGGAAGTTGTACTGCCCAGTCTCGACCTTCTGCCTCTAGCCTCTTTTTCAACCGTAGCTTGATCTGTCAATTTGTCTGCTTGAATTGACTGTTTGCCTGTGGGTGAGCTACCGAGGTGAAGTGCTGCTGATATGATATTCATTGCACCATTCTCTAACTCTTCGATCTTCGAACTGGGTGCCATTATCTAAGATCAGAGCCTTTGGGATGCCGTACTTGCATAAAATATTGACCCACAAGAATTTTTTGATGGTTGCAGCTCTGATGCCGGGCAAAGCCTTGTCTTCGACCCATTTGGTGAAGTAATCCACAGCGACAACCACATATCGATTATTCCCCGGAGCTCGAGGTAGAGGTCCAACTATGTCGACTCCTCATTGATCAAAAGGCCCGGCTGACGAGATGACATTCATTTCTTGGGCCTATTGATGGGAGATATTGTCATGGATTTGACAAGGTTTACACCTCTGAACAAGGTTATTCGCATCTCGTTGCATCGACGGCCAAAAGTATCCAGCTAACTTACACTTTCAGGCCAACATCCTGGCCACACAATGATTTCCACAAGCTCCTCTATGGATTTCTTCCAGGAGATACTCACCTTCTGCCTCGGATACACACCTCAACCATGGGCTGATGAAAGACTTTCGGTAAAGGACATCGTCAAAGAATGCGTACCGTAGTGATTAGAGTCGGACCTTCCTTGATTGTACCTTATCAGAAGGGAGATTTCCGTCTTTAAGGTAGAGGGCGTTCGAGTCCTTCCACGTGGCCTGCTGAGTGATCGGCTGGGCCTCCGATTCTCTGTAACTCCTGTCGGTCAATAGTTCGACTAGAACTTTCTTATTCGAGATGAAGTTCGATGCGAGCTTAGACAGTGCATCGGCCCTCTTATTTTGACTTCGGGGGACCTGCTCGATTTGAACTATCTTGAACTTAGGTATGAAGCCTTGCATCACTGTTAGATAGTTCCTCATGGTTTCCTCCTTAACTTCATACTCTCATTTGACGTGATTTACCACTAACTGTGAGTCACTATAAACCAGTAAATTCTCGACACCTAACTTCAAAGCAAGTTTTAGACCTGTGATCATAGCTTCATATTCAGCCTCGTTGTTTGTTGATTTGAAGTCAAATCGAAGGGCGTAGGGAAATTTTTCGCCTTTTGGACTAACTAGAAGGAGACTAGCCCCTGCCCCATCCTTACTCGACGCTCAATCTAGTTGGAGGGTCCACTATTCCTCCGGACTTTGCTTCTCTTGATCGAGTTGGATGGAAATCCCTTCAGCTAATAAATCTGCCAGGGCCTGAGTTTTCATCACAGTTCGAGGAACAAACTCGATATCGTATTGCGCCATCTCTACTACCCATTTCGTTAGTCGACCTGAAGTGTTGGGCTTCGCTAAGATCTGCTTCAATGGTTGGTCAGTGACTACCATAATAGGATGGGCTTGGAAATAGGGCCTCAGCTTTCTCGACGCATGTACCAGACATAGTGCTAGCTTTTCTGCTGGTGAGTATCGGATCTCGGGGCCATGTAACTCTGTACTGACAAAATTGATAGGCACCTGGCCATGTACCCCTTCGCGAACTAGAACCGCACTCACTGCTTCTTCGCATACTGCCAAGTAGACTAACAACTTCTCCCTTTCTCGAGGTGAAGTGAGGGTGGGTAACTCTGATAAGTAAGCTTTCAACCCTTCGAAGGCTGTCTGACATTCTTCATCCTAATAGAAAGGACTGGCCTTGCGGAGAATCTTGAAAAATGGTAGTGCGCGCTGCGCGGATCTCGATAAGATCTTGTTGAGGGCGGTCATTTGATTGGTAAGCCTCTGTACTTCCGTTTGTATTTCGAGGGGCAGGCATATTTTTCAAAGTGTCGATTTTGTCCGGGTTCGCTCGAATCCCGTCCTTCAAGATCATATATCCCAAAAATTTACCTGACCTGACCCAAAATGTGCACTTCTTTGGATTTAACCTATCTGTGTATCCCTCAATACTTCAAATACTTCTCGAGCATCTACCAAATATTGCTTCATAGACCGGCTTTTGATGAGCAAGTCGTCTACATACACTTCCATGCATCTACCAATCTGTTTGGCGAAGATCTTGTTAACTGCTCTCTGATATGTAGCCCCGGCGTTTTTCAATCCGAATGGCATGGTTACATAGAAAAAAGTGCTAAATTCCGTGATAAAAGCTATTTTTTCAGCGTCTCGGGGATCCGTTAAAATCTAGTGGTATCCCTTGTACGCGTCCAAGAAACCAAACACTTTGAAATCGATGGTGGAGTCCACTAACCTGCTACCTTGGCAATGGATTCGAGTCCTTTGGACATGCTTTGTTTAGATCGGTGAATTCCACGCACATACGCCAGCTGCCATTGGGTTTCTTGCCCAACACCGGGTTGGCCAGCCACTCTGGGTAGAATACTTCTCTTACTATCTGGGCTGATAGTAGCTTACCGACTTCCATTTCTATGGCTTCTAGTCGATCTGATGCGAAGCTTCTCTTCTTCTACCTAACTGGATTCTTAGCTTGATCTATCTCAGGTTTATGGACCACGATATCTGTAGATAATCTCGACATGTCGTCAGCCTTCCAAGCAAAGATATCTCTGAACTCGATCAACAACTCGATTAGCGACAATTTTTCTTTGGCCGGGATCCAAATCCCGACCTGTACGCACTGATCATCTTCTCCTCCCCAGAGACGAACATTCTCGACTACGTCACTGGAGACCCAGCTCTTCTCCGCTTCTTCCTCCGGAATTAGTTCCTCGACCAGGACTTGTTGTACTGCCATTTTCCCGTTCATGACAATGGAGTTACAACTCCGCGAGGCCTCAACATCTCCCTTTAACTCATGGGAACCATTCCTGGTAGGAAATTTCATGCTGTTGTGGAAAGTAGAGATGATAGCACGTAGGTTGAAGAGCGCAGGTCATCCTAAAATAACATTGTAGGCCGAGGGAGCTTTGACTACCACATAGTTTAACTCAAGGGTCCTTCCTTTCTTGCCATCTCCGACCGTTGTGAGTAACTTTATCGATCCCATAGGATGAACCGCTTGCCCTGTGAACCCCCAACAAAGGAGACGCTATAGGAGCTAGGTCCTTCTCTTTTAGCTTCATCGCCTGAAAATACAAGTAATAAAAGATGTTTACCGCGCTACCGTTATCGATGCAGACTCTCGACACACGGGCTCGACTAATCACCGCTTCAATAACCAATCCTTCACTATGACTCCGAGACTTAAGGATATCATCCTGGGGTCCGTACCCGACTTCTGTTGTAAATCTCAGTTGCTTACGTTCTCTCGAGCTGTCAGCTGGCTCTCGACTGGCTCGGTCTTTATCATTCTCCCCTGGCCCAAAGATTGAGTTAACATAACTGTTTGGTCGATTATCGTCGTACTTATCTCGACCATAGTTATCTCTGTTATTTCTATCACTAGAGATCGATCCCGTCGAGGTGACTGATCTCTCCGTCTTTGATCTTCTCGGCCTCGACCCCTATCAAGATCGGGGTTCTTCCTTTTGTACTCTCTTCGCCCATTGGGCTCATCGCACCGAGATCTATCGACCACTTCATCTAGCTTCCCTTCTTGAATGCAGATGTCGATGTCTCTTTTCAGGTCGTTACAATCCTCCGTTGTGTGACCTATATCCTCATGAAATTCACAATATTTTCTTGAATTCCTCTTTTCTCGAGGTTTCTTCAATGGTGGCGGTCTTTTCTCTATGTTTTTCGAGAGCATGATGGACAGGACCTCTGTTCGAGACCGATTAAGTGGGATGAAATCCTTATCGCATGTGGCTCCTTTCTTTCCCAAACGGTCTGAGACGGGAGTCGTTATACGGTCCCAGACTGTGGGTTTACTCTCGATATCCTATCTCTTGGATTAATTTTTGTTCGGACCTCGATTGTCCTTCTACGAATCCATCCAGTCGGATTGGGTGTGCTTATGCACTGCCTCTTGCCCTTGACAGAATCTGTGCACCACGTTAACGCACTCGTCCATGGTATGAGGGACTTCTCTGCTCAACTTCATATATAACTTCGTATTACACAGTCCCCCTACAAACGATGTGATCAGGGGTCGATTATCTGCATCATTGACTTGCATGGCCTCGATATTAAGTCTCTTCAGGTAAACTAGTATTGTTTCATCCTTTTGCTGTTTCATGTTCATGAGGTGCGTGGCGTTTTGGTCCTTGGAAAGGCTAACACAAGTTTAGAGGGGGTGAATAAACTTGTCCCTAAAACTGGATTTAAACCAAATTAAGGTTCAGTAAACTTGTGTGGAGTTAAGTCGACTAAGTGAGTTTAAGTCAAACCGACTTAAGCTTGAACCCAGTCAACCGGCGGCGGATAAAGTTCTAGCCTTTTTCTTGATCTTGTTATTCTCTGTGGAAAATCGAGTGTAGTAAACTGAATTACGATGAATGTCGGTTTGTGAGAATGTGAGGTGTATAACAATCAATTATCAAAATGTTGTAAGTAAATGTCTTTGAATAAATAAGTAAGTCGTTAAATAAATAAGACAAGTGTTATAGAGGTTCCGGTGGTGTAATCTGTCAGGCCTCTCTTCCCACAGTAGTGCGGAGGAAAATTCCACTAGAACTTCTTGAAGTGAACTGTTACAAAAAGTCCTAAACAATAGTCCTTGGCTAATCCCTAGCTTCACTATCTAAACAGTTGTAGAACATGTAGAATTGCTGTTCTTCAATTGCTTGAACACTGATCCTTGGAGGGTTGAATTACCTCTTCACCAGCTACCACCACAAACACAGTCTACCCGACTGTTTGTCACAACTGTCCTTGGAGAAACCTTCATGGTTTGCTTCACAGTCTAAAACCTTTGATGTAGAATCAAAGTTGGGCTGAGAATCAATAAATTGATTCTTGTTTGTGGTTCTTCAAAGTGTATGATTCTTGATAAAATCTATGTAGCTTGAACACTTGAAGAATTTCTAGATATGATCTTGTTACAGCACTGAGATGATAGTAATTCAAATAAGATGACTAATGCAGAAACTTGCTTGATAGTGCTTGTAAATTCGTTTTTTTATCTTGGGTGCAAAGTCTCCTATTTATATTGTGAGGTCCAACGTTCATCTGACTTCAATTCGAATTGTATCAACGTCTCTTTTGTAACGGTTATATCTTCTGACCGTTCTGCTGTGTCAGTAACTCATCCAATGAATTTGCTTCCTTTATAACGTTCGACTGTACTATCAGTTTGTTGGATGGTTGACTTGTAAAACTGAGTTTCCTTATCAGTTTTATACTGAGTTTATTGTTTGTCAGTTTCCTTACTGACTTGGAGCGTTAACTAAGATTTTACTCTTTTTCAAATGTCAAGATTACTCGGTTTCATCGATTATAATTGACTTAATCAGAGTACACCATGACTCATTATCATCTAAGAATTCATTATCCATATGATTCTTTGGTCTTCATACAAGATCCATAAAGTCAGTTCAGGTCACCACAATCTTGCCTGACGTCTAACTTTACAATCTCGACTTGGTCTTCATAACTGAGTTTGAACCCTCAGTTCTTCAATCTTCAATAACTGAGTCTGTGACCCTCAGTTCTTCAGTCTTCTTAGATAAGCCAACCGAGTCTGTAACTCTCAGCGAACTTACCTTCTTGGTTTGATCTTTGGTGTATTACGAGTCGGTTTACGCCTTAGTGATTTCGATTTTCTAGATGACTCCAGGTTTTTCGGTTTCACGACACACTAATTATTACGAGTGCTTGTCTGATGTAACTTATACAAATCTCAGACTCTAGTAAAACTTATACATTCAGTTCTAGACATCTTTAAGCTTTTCACTATAACAATTTGGCTTCACCCTTCATCGATGGGGTTAAGATAATACTTTAAACAAATAAGATGAATTATCATCAAAACATAAATTTTATTTCCAACAATTTCCCCCTTTTTGATGATGCCAAAACTCTCCTAAAAGAAAAGCTTAAAGATCAAAACAATGTAAAACTGAAACTGATTTCATTAGAATGAGCAAAAGAAAGCTGAGTAGTTACATTTTGTTCAAAATAGTGTAACTAGATACTAAGTTCTCTTTTGTGCTTTTTCCAAGATCGAATCAAATTTTCTTGCTTTGTCATACATACTAAAAATCTTCTTCTAGCTTGGAGTCTTCCTTTGAGAAAGTCTTGTTGTAGTCAACTTGACTGCCTTCTTTCCATCTTCTCCATTGAAATAGCTTTGGAAGGTTTGATTCTTTTAAGTAGTAGTTTTCACATTCTACTATATCAGCTTTCATCTGTTCAGTCTTGTCTTTAATCTTCAGTTTATCATCAATCCTCTGATTCTTTTTATATTGTGCCATTTTCTGCTTTGAGAATATATCAGATAAAAAGTAGTTCAAGGATTCTTCAAATTTCATGTCCTTGTACTTGCCTTTGATAGGATTGTGATCTTTGATAAACTGCATCCACAGATCCTTTGTTAGAGCAACTCTTCTGTCTCCAGGTTGACTGTACTTTTCAATGTCTTTGTTAAATCGAGTTAGTTCTTTCCTTAAGAACTTAGGATCTGATTTGTATCTTTGCAATTCATCTTTAAGTCGCTTCATTTCTTCAAGTAACTTCAGCTTTTCTTCTTCAGATTCCCCCTTTTTGGCATCATATAACTGATCTACCAGGGCATGGGTTGCTTTTTGATCTTCTGCGATCTGTCATTTGAGAAACAAGTACCTCTTTTAAGTTGAGTTTCTAACCCATAGATATCTTTGATTCATATGCCAGGTGAGCTTGGGCATGTGTTTCCCCTCTATGCGGTTGAGTCTTCAAGTTTTTGTTTGAGTAACAAAATTTACGAGCGCGAACTTGAACTTGATTTGTGAATCATTTCTAGTCTTGCGTGGAATCAAACATCTATTCGGTTCTATAATCGAGATATCGAAATATGTGACAAAAGATCATTTTGTGTATCCTTGCTTCCGAAAGCACAATCTTCAAATTTTCATGTACTTTTGCCAATTCATCCTTTGTAAGGATATCGGAAGGATCATAAGCATCTTCTATTGGATCCTTAAACTGAGTATTATCTTTAATAATCATCAATTGTTGATTAGCAGTTCCATCAGCTGCTTCCTGATTGGCAGTTGTCTGATCTCCAACTGGTAATTCTTCTTGCTGAGATACAGTTTGCATTGCTAGAGGTTGAGGTTGAGTTTCTGTTTGCAAAACTGTAGTCTCATCAGCTTCTTTTCTTGATTCATCATCTTTATCATCATCTTGCTTCTTTGAAGTGTCTTTTGAGATAGATGATGTGCCTGATTCTCTTCTTTTTGCTAGTTCAGTGAATCTTTTAAAACAATTGTCAAGAAATTCCGAGATAGGAAACAGAGCATACAGATCTCTAACTTCCAATTCCTCCAAGAGTAGTTTTTCTTGATCGAGAGGCGATATCTCGAGAATGTTCTCGTTTAAGTTTCATCTTTATCGACTTGATGATCCTATCGACTTCAAAATTTGTCTTTGATTCTTTGAACTGATTCATCAGAATCGAGAGGTATGGTCGATGAAGTGACCTTTTCTTGTGTAACTTCGTTTTTCGGTTGTTGTTGTTCTTTGTTCCCCCTCGGTTGGTGCTTTCTCTCTTGAGATTTACGGGTACAAGCATCTTACAACCGATCTTGCTTCTGCTGATTCACCTTTAAGCTTAGTCCTTTTGTGTATACGACTTCCGGTGAGACACATTTTTCGACTTGCTTCAGTTGGGAAGTTGTTCTGCGATTTACTTTGTAGGAGAAGATTTCCTTGCTTGCTTCCCTTCCTTGATTCTTTCTAAGTAAAACTGAATGATTCCACTGAGTGTCTTCTTCAGTCGGAATCAGTCAATAGTTTCTTGTCCTTCAGCTTGAGCTCGTCTTGCACTTTATCTAATTCAAATAAATGTTGTCTCTAAATCGATTGACAACATAGCCTACCCAATTGAATTCTATTCCATCCCGATTATATTCATGAGAGCAATATTTTCTTTTGACAAGATGCTAACTCCTTTGGATTTCCAGTGACGTGTTTGTTTGAGCCATCTGTTTGAGATGTCCAAATTACGGCTTGATTTTGTCTACATGAATACCAACTTTGATTGGTTCTGTAGAAAAAGTAAGTATCTCAAGAAAAGCTTCTCTTTTCAATGGTAAAGTAGTCCAATCTGTTGTTGTCACAGTTGAATTTGGAAAGCCAAAGAGTGTCCTTATGAAGCTTTCATTTAGAACAATGCGATCTCCATGAACTTTGGTCATCAAAGAGTCTCGTACCAAATGCATATTTTGCCAAAATTGCAAAATTCCTTCTGTATCACGTTCTTCTTTGAACTTAACTTCCAGTAAGTTTCTCAAGCCTGGTTGTTTCACGATTTGATTACATACCCATCTTGCTAACAGAGTGTTTTGACACAGAGCTTCATACATTTCGAATGTTAGCTCATCTAACTCTGTTATTAATCTATCTTGTTTTGATTTTTATGAAGTGGTCATCTTTGAGTGTGAATGCAAAATTGATTTTTTAAGAAGAGAGATTTTGAATTTTGATTGAAAATAATGTGAACGGAGATTGAATAAATAAGTAGGAAATTCTGGCGGTTGAGTAGTACAACTTTTCAAATTCCATGATGATTTTGGGTAACCGATGCATGTACTGTTCTGACAATCGTGGGGTGTACACGTGAAATTCTAACAAAAAGAACTGCGGCATTTAATGTGACATAACCGCTGTTGATTTTATCATGTCAACCTTTGACTGAATTTGACTGGAATAGAAACTGATGCTGAGGTCGGTTTTAGAAATAATGTCCAGTTCCATCGAAGTTTCGGTTTAAGTTAATCTGTTTGAGATTTTTGATGTCAATGACTGATCTGTTAAGTGAGCGTACCCAACATAACAAAGATTAATCCCCTTGACGAATCTCTGGCTTAACTGATTTAACTGACTTTGATTATTCCCAACTCAGTTCTTAATTTTGCAAATCATTCTTTGTCCAATGGCTTTGTAAAGATGTCTGCCAATTGATCTTCAGAAGGTACATAAAGAACTGTTATATCCTTTTTCTCTGCATGATCTCTTATAAAGTGATGACGCACATCAATGTGTTTTGTTCTTGAGTGTAATACTGGATTATCAGTGATTGCAATTGCACTTGTGTTGTCACACATTATGGGAATTGTTCTTTCTTCTTTCCCATAATCTCTTAATTGCTGTCTGATCCATAAAACTTGAGCACAACAACTTCCAGCTGCTATATACTCTGCTTCAGCTGTTGAAGTTGAAATTGAGTTTTGCTTCTTGCTAAACCATGACACAAGTCTGTTTCCTAGTAACTGACATGTGCCTGATGTGCTTTTTCTGTCCACTTTGCATCCAGCATAATCTGAGTCTGAATAAGAGATCAGCTTGAATTCTCCTTCTTTTGAATACCATGTTCCAACTCCATCTGTGTCTTTCAAATATTTCAATGTCCTTTTCACAACTGTGAGATGACTTTCCTTTGGTTTGGATTGAAATCTTGCACATACACCGACAGTAAAAGATATGTCTGGCCTGCTTGCTGTAAGATAGAGTAAGCTTCCAATCATCCTTCTGTAGAGTGCTTGATCAACATCTTTGCCTTCTTTGTCTTCATCTAGTCTGATGTTGGTCCCTATTGGTGTAGAAATTCCAGTAGATTTTTCCATACCAAACTTTTTAATAAGCTCTCTTGTATACTTCGTTTGGTGAATGAAAGTTCCATCATCTAACTGTTTAACTTGTAAAACAAGGAAGTAATTTAATTCTCCCATCATACTCATCTGAAATTTGCTTTTCATCAAACTTGCAAACTTATCACAGAGCTGTTCATTTTCTGATCCAAAAATGATATCATCAACAACAAGTAGAGTATCTTCTCCATTCTTCATTCTGAATAAGGTTTTGTTGATTGTTCCCTTGATAAATCCATTATCCACCAAAAACTGAGATAGAGTTTCGTACCAAGCTCTTGGTGCTTGTTTAAGTCCGTAAAGAGCTTTCCTTAGCTTGAAAACTTTATCTGCTTGATCTTTGATTTCAAATCCAGGTGGTTGTTGAACGTATACTTCTTATTCAAGAATTCCATTCAGAAATGCGCTTTTAACATCCATCTGATAAACTTTGAATTTCTTATGAGCTGCAAAGGCAAGAAATAATCTGATTGCCTCTAATCTTGCAACTGGTGCATAGGTTTCATCAAAGTCTATGCCTTCAGCTTGTGAGTATCCTTTAGCTACAAGTCTACCTTCGTTTTTGATGATATTCCCATCTTCATCAAGTTTATTTCTGAACACCCATTTGGTTCCAATAATATTGACATGAACTGGTCTATCTACCAATTCCCATACTTGATTTCTCTCGAATTCATTGAGTTCTTCTTGCATGGCTAATATCCAGTCTGGATCTTTCAAGGCTTCTGCAATTTCTTTAGGTTCTGATTGAGATAGAAAACACGCAATCATCGCATCTAATTGATGTCTTGTTTGAACGCCAGTTTGAGTATCACCAATTACTTGTTCTTCAGGTGATCTCTCATCCATTGATATGTGGTTGTTTGTATCAAGGATTTATATCTTGTTCGATCGGTTCTTCAAGAATCGGTTCTTGAATTTCTTCGATTGGATCAGTAACATGTTCAGGTGTGATTTGATGGGTAGTTGGAAACTGAGACTGATCTTGATCTGTATATTCAGAAATTTGTAGTCTTCTAATGTCAATCAAACTGGCCAGTTACGCATGATTGGTAATCGAGACTCGAAAACCGATTCTTGTCGGTCTTGATTGCCTCACCAGTGAAGTTTGGTTCATCAAATACCACATGTATTGATTCTTCATGCTTGAGTGTTCTTTTATTTAGTACCCTAAAGGCTTTGCTTTGACACTTGAATATCCTAGAAAAATTCCTTCATCAGCCTTGGGCTGAAAAACATGAAGTTGATCTTTTCCATTATTGTGTATGAAACATTTGCTTCCAAAAGCATGAAAGTATGAAACATTTGGTTTTCTTCCATTCCAAATTTCATAAGGAGTCTTCTCATGTCTTTTGTTCATGAGAGCTCTGTTCTGCATGTGTAACAAGTCGTGTAGACCTTACGCCCAATATCTTTCAGGTAGTTTAGCTTCACAAATCATTGTCCTCCCAGCTTCTTTGAGCGTTCTATTTCTTCTTTCAGCTACACCATTCCGTTGAGGTGTTCCTGTGGCAGCAAGTTGGTGTAAGACACCATTTTCTTCACAATATTCAATAATCACACTGTTGAGGAATTCAGTTCCTTTATCTGATCTTATCTTCACAACTGAAACTCCTTTCTGATTCTGAAGTCTCTTGAGTAGTTCTGTGAGTCTTTGCTTGGTTTCACTTTTCTTGGTTAGAAAGATTACCCAAGTGCATCTTGAAAAATCATCTACTACCACCAATGTATACTTCTTTCCACTAATACTTATTGGTGTAATAGGTCCAAATAAATCCATGTGTAGCAATTCTAGATGTCTGGTTGTTGAATGCTGAGATTTGGTCTTGAAACTTGCTTTAGTTTGCTTTCCTTGTTGACACGCATCACATAAGCTGTCCTTCTTATATGATATTTCTGGTAGTCCAATGACTAATTGTTTCTTAACGAGTGTGTTGATGTCATCAAAATTAAGATGACTCAGTTTCTTGTGCCATAGCCAACTGATTTCTGATTTTGTGTGCACAAGCAAACAGGTTTCAGCAACGGCAGTTGTCCAATCTACAACATACATATTTTCTTTTCTTCTTCTGGCTAGGAGCCTAGGACAACTTGATAAGATGATTCGCTGACGACAACGCATAATTCTTTGTCGAAAGTAACTTTGTATCCCATATCACAAAATTGACTGGTGCTGAGTAGATTGTAGTGTAGTCCTTCTACATATGATACATTCTTGATTGTAAGTCCATTCCTGATTAAGGTGCCATAACCTCTGGTGTATCCAGGTTTGTCTTTGCTTCCAAAATTAACCTTTGGTCCATCCTTTGCAATAAAATTACTGAGACAGTCTTTACTCTTTGTCATGTGTCTAGAGCAACCACTGTCAAAGTACCATATATCCTGGAATAAAAATTAGAATTTTTTAGGTACCCAATTCAGTTTGGGTCCATGGGGGTCAGTTGTCAGTACAACTCTGGGAATGTATCCTTTTAGGATTCTTCGGATATTGTTGCACTTGTTTTCATATATGTAAGCCACACTCCCATAGTATCTATGTTTGGACTGTGTCTTATTTATATGATTTCTCAAGTCTTTTGACTGAAACTTATTTCCATGTTGCTTTCCATTATTAAAGCTAGAATCATAACCGTCATTCCTTCAGTAATGAGGTCCAATCGACCTTGGTCTCGGAACTTTTCTTGAGAATCAAATTAGCCTCTCATTGAGTCTTGGATTGAAACCTTTGATAGGTTTTCCGTCTGGAATGATTGATATTATCGCTTTAGCAATAGATGCGAGAAAATTCCAATCATCATCGGTGGGATATAGTCTCCTTTCCCCCGAATGAGTGAATCCTTGAATGATTGACATTCTTGGATTTACTTTGACTGTAATTTTTCCGTTTCTTGACTTGATTGGTTTTGTGGACTGGTAGTTGATTTGCCGATTCGGTTTTCTTGAAATACAAATTGATTTACCATTTGGTTTCCTTTGTTGGTAAATTTGGTTGTTTTCTTGGAAAACCGATTTGTCCTATGTGATACTGAGCTTTCTTGGTTCAACAATTTTCTCGGTTTGTGGAAGTTTCTCTGCTACAAACATAATACCGCCATTGGTACTAGGTTTGTGACTTTGTTGATTCCATCCTTTGAAGATTCTTTGTGTATCAAATCCTAAAACAGCTTTTGTCTCCATATGGTTTTCCATTTGAATCCGGTAATCAAACTTGATTGAGCGAATGATTCGATTCTTTCGCTATTGATATAGTAGTCGATGTCAATGAATCTTTTCTTTATCGATTCTAGTCGGTTTCAACATTTTTAATTGAGACTTCAATCTTTCGACTTCAAGAATTAGACTTTCCTTCTCAGCTTTAATTGATTCATAACCAGCTTGAATAGTTACTAGCTGATTCATCAATTCATCAAGTGTTTCTTCTAATTCTTGGTTTTTTGGATTGGAGTCAGCGGTTGAAGAACATGCATTTTGCATGGAAATCTGAGCTGAGGAATATTTAGAGTTAGATTCACATACCTCGTTTGCATCTTCCATATGTGCCATCAAAGCTGTGTCATCTGACAGTCTTTTAGTACCAGCTTCATAATCTGATTCATCTCCGGCAAGGAGTGCTCTTCTTCCAACTCTTCTTGGTGGCGTCTTCTTGGTTAGTTCTGGACATTCAGCTTTATAATGTCTAGGTTTCTTGCAGTTGAAACAGAGATATTCATCGTCTTTTTCTTTTCTCAGAGTCCTTTTGATAAACTTCACGAGTGATTGGATGTCCACTCTCCATTCTTGAATTACATTCATCATTAGAGCCATTTGCTCTTCCATTTCATCCAATTCATGAAGATTGTTAGATGAGTTTTCTTGAATGTCATTCGATGCTGCTGAAAGTGCTGTGGTTTTTGGTTCTTCCAGAGCTTTGATTATTGCAGTTGTACTTGTAAAATCTTCACTGAATTCATAAGCTTTCAGATCTGAGAAGATTTTGAATGAGTCCTCTATGTCAAGTCTTCTAGATTCTTCCATAGCAGTGACCTTCATCTTCCAGCACATTGGTAAGGCCTTCAAGATTCTTGTGTTGATAATTTTCTTAGAGTATTCAATCTTGAGTAGATCTAGTTCATCCATGATAGCACTGAATCTTGTTTCCATCTGGTCAATAGTTTCTCCAGATTTCATCTTGAAATTTTCAAACTTTTGTTTTGCAACAGAGATCTTATTTTCCTTGATTGAATCTGTTCCTTCACAAACAAGCTGTAGTTTGTCCCACATTTCCTTGGCAGTTGTGCATTCTTTCACCTTTAAGTACATGTTCTTTGTCAATAGTTCTAAGAATAAAGTCCATAGCAACATTGTTGAGATTGTTTCGCTTACGATCATCAACTGGTCCACTCGGATTTAGGCTTTGAAACTCAAATTTGTCTCTCACCTTCAGTTTGCATGTGGGTAATCTGAATTGGTCCATCAGTGAGTACATCCATCATTTCATCATGAGTGGTCGCTAGAAAGGCCTGCATCTGACGTTTATATTCGTCAAATCATCCATGTTGCACATAAGCATCTGCCTTGCATATTGATTGTTATCCATAGTGAGTGAGTGAAAATTGATTGTTTATCAATCTGAAACCGAGCTTTCAAATGAGAACAACTAGAGGAGATATAGAGCGAGCTTGATATCTTATCAAAGAAACACCGCTCCGATACCAATTGTTGGTCCCTTGGAAAGGCTAACACAAGTTTAGAGGGGGGATGAATAAATTTGTCCCTAAAACTGTATTTAAACCAAATTAAGGTTTAGTTAAACTTGTGTGGAGTTAAGCTGACTAAGCTGAGTTTAAGTCAAACCGACTTAAGCTTAGAATCCCAAGTCAACCGGCAAATAATGAAGTTCTAGCCTTTCTCTTGATCTTGTTATTCTCTGTGAAAACTGAGTGTAGTAAACTGAATTCTGATGAATGTCAGTTTTGTGAACTGTGAGGTGTATAACAATCAATTATCAAAATGTTGTAAGTAAATGCTGAATAAATAAGTAAGTGCGTTAAATAAATAAGACAAGTGTTATAGTGGTTCCGTGGTGTAATCCTCATGCAGTCCTCTCTCTCCCTCAGTGGTGCGGAGGAAAATTCCACTAGAACTTCTTGAAGTGAACTGTTACAAAAAGTCTTAAACAATAGTCCTTGGCTAATCCCTAGCTTCACTATCTAAACAGTTGTAGAACATGTAGAATTGTTGTTCTTCAATTGCTTGAACACTGATCCTTGGAGGGTTGAATTGCCTATTCACCAGCTACCACCACAAACACAGTCTACCCGACTGCTTGTCACAACTGTCCTTGGCAAAACCTTCCTGGTTTGCTTCACAGTCTAAAACCTTTGATGTAGCCTAATTCAGTACTTACAGCTGTTAAACATAGCATAATCAGCGATCGAGACGCTTTTACTTCATTGAAAGATCACATCACTCTAGATCCAAACCAAATCTTGTCAAAGAACTGGTCTACCAGTTCAACAATCTGTAATTGGATTCGAGTCTCTTGTGGCTTACGCCATTATCGAGTTACGGCCTTAAATATCTCAAAACCATAGCACCTCAACTGGGAAACCTCTCGTTTCTCGCGTCGCTGGATCTTAGTGGAAACAACTTCCATGGGGTGTTGCCCTATGAATTAGCTCAGTTGAGCAGATTGAAACGGCTTGATTTCAGCGTTAATGCGATTTCCGGAGATTTACCATCTTGGGTTGCTTCTTTCAATGAGCTAGAATACTTCTATTTCAACAACAACACATTAACTAGTTCAATCCCATCTTCGATCTCTAACTTGACGAAATTGAAGGCATTAGTATGTTATAAAAATACGCTATCGGGTTCGATTCCTTTGGAAATCTTTAATATTTCCTCTTTGGAGATATTGATTATGGACAACAATCGTCTTTCCAGCAATCTGCCGACTACTATGTGTCGTAACCTTGTGATGCTGAAAATCTTTAAAGTGTGGTCTAACATGTTGAGCGGTCGGTTACCATCGGATTTGTTACAATGTTCACAACTTACATATATTGACTTGTCTCGTAACAATTTTAGTGGGAATATACCAAAATATTTTTGGAACATGAAAACGCTTGAGGAGGCCTATTTTGACTACAACAGTTTACAAGGTAAAATATACCAAAGGAAGAAAAGTTGAAGGTTTGGGGCAACAGGGGTTCAAACGCGCGTTTGAACCCCCAAACACGCGTTTCAGCAGCTACAATCTAGATCAAAGTTCAACCTCTCTAAACGCGCATTTCAAAACTGCCCTAAAAGCGCGTTCCAAGTCCTCCAAACGTGCGTTTGAACATCCCAAATGCGCGTTCTAGATGAAGATCAGCCAAGAACCTGCCCAGAAATGATGCGAAACGCGCGTTTCAACTATGCGAAACGTGCGTTTGAAGATGTGAAACGCCAGGTTCAGCCTTTCAAATGCGCGTTTGAGGCCAGATTTTTGCAGATTTTCCCTCACCTATAAATACCCCCCGTAGACTATTTCTTGAAGAATAACCATTCTCTTGGAAAAACCCTACCCATTTCTTAGCTCGAATTTTGTAATAGCTTAGAATACACTCTTTTAGCTTAAATCAACACTATATTAGTGTTTAGGGTATATTTTACTATATTTTCGGGCTTAATCCCTAAACAATTTACCTTATTTTTAAGGGAAATAAATGAGAAAAGCGTTTTTTTAACCGTTAAATTCCTATAATGGTTATTGAGGGGTTATAATTTAATTATGAGGAAATATTGAGGTTAAATGTTATTTTGTTACACATTTTATTATTATTATTATTATTATTCGATGACTTGGTGTAACAACAATTTTGCAGAAAATAAAGAAATGCAGGGGGATGTTATTTATTGAGAGATTTATCTCATTCAATCAAGTGATTTCAAAATAAAGAAGAAAATCGGAGCATTGAAGAGAGGATAAATCAAATCAGGTCGTGTTCGGTAAAAACACGTTTTAATATTTATAATACCGATACTCCCCAAGTATAAGGATCTGTAGTAAAGGATGTTATCGGGTCGTCCTAAGGGAATGGAATGTTTATCGAATTCTAGTATAAATCTATATCGATTATGTCACAATTATCTACCTAAACTAAGGTTGAAACTAACTAAAACCTAAACCTAAGAATTGAAACTAAAACAGGAATAAAAACAAGCAGAAAATAAGAAAACAGAAAGACGGACGAACGTTCACTTTGATGAACGAGCGTCTGGAAACTAAATCTAATGGACGAGCGTCTGCTATTGCGGACGAACGTCTCACTACGAACTGAAGCAAAAAAAGTGCAGGAAAACAGCAGGAAACTAGGGTTTTGAAAAAACTAGAACTTAAACTAAACTTAATCTAAACGATTACGAACGAATTGAGTAACAAATAAGTAAAGGAAAACAGCGAGGCAACGAATCCACCCATCAACCAACAACCCCCAACTAGATGGTGATCTAAAGATGTAGTTTTTAGTAGTGATCTATTCACGAATTCAATTAAATTTCTTCAACCAAATTCTAGAGTTTCGTTTATCTTTTCAAGTAAAACTAAACAGCAATCAAAACATGATCACAAGATTATCTCTAATACTCTTACTCAATCAACTATGCATAATCTCTTATAGCACAATTAATCGCATCACTTGAACAAAATAAAACTTAAACCAATATATTTTCATACATAGATCCAAGCATATAGATATAGATAAATCGTTTCATCGAATCGTTAATTCCAACAAAACATGAACAATACAAAACAAAGATCCAAAGTGATGAAAAACTATAAATTAAACTCACTAACATAAAGCATCGAACTCTCTAGTTGGTTGTGTTGATGATGGGCTTCCTCCGTCGACTCACTGCAAGGTTTCTAGCCAACAATCATGTTGAAGATGATTGTTGGGTTGGAGAAGTTCATCTCTGTGTAATTAGGGTTCTGGCCGCAGCTTTTTGGTGTGAAAGTGCGATCTCAATGATGTGTAAAAAGTATCCAATTAGGGTTGGGGCTGCTGCTGTATTTATAGAGTGCTAAGTCGGTTAGGGTTTAAGTCGGCACCGGACGCTCGTTCACTTATATGGACGCCCGTTCAAGATGCCTTAGACGCTATAAAGAGACGCTCGTCCGATTCCGTCCAAACTCTCTGCTCAACTTTTTTCTTCCTGGACGCTCGTCCGACTTACGACGCGCCCGTCCACATTGATGCAGAACGGATTTCTTGATATTTCCATCTTTATCTTGATTGATTTCTTTCCTTATCTCTTTTATTTTCCCATATCTTTGATTGATCCTCTCTCATCTCGAAATTAAGCCTCCTAACGGATAAATAAACATTGCAAAATGTAATAAAACTCAAATAATAATAATTCCATTAATTTAACACATAAAATAATCAATTTTGCAAATAACCATATTAAAATGACATTTACTTAATAATTACACTTAAACCCTTAATTCTTATATAAATTATGCAAATGTGGGGAAAATAATAATGAAATACACCCTTAATAATCATATAAATATGGCCTTAACAACACCCCCACACTTAGCTTTTTGTACGTCCTCGGACAAAACAATCAAAACTATAGCTCAACTTTCATGCAATCCACATAGATCTCTAACTCACATAACAAAAGATACAATAACTATAGCAAACAATACCATCACAGAGATAGATTCAGTGTATGTGTGACAAGCCCTTTTCAAATTTAACAAGCCTTTCAAAGAAATATCCTCTCAAAAATCCAATGACTATCCTAGATATAGGCAGTAATAGCTCCACTCAAAGCCTTCCCACGCACTCAGTAGGATAATCCCTGACAAAGATATCATGCGGTTCTACTGGGTATAAGATCCATGATAACAAAGACTTCACTCTATTTTTACTCATCATTTCCAAAATTTCCAAATTTGACGATATCGAAATGAGCTCTTACCCATCATAGTAGAATAGGATGTTTCAGTGATAACACCCTACCTTACTCAAATCATAAGGTAGCTTCTCCTGACTGTCGTGAGCTTCTGGCCATCTTAGTGGTATAGGACATTTCGAGATAATGCCCTACCTCACTCCAATCATCGACCAGCTTCCGACAAACGTATTTATTATGATTGCTTATTCATTCTTTTTTCAAGACATAAGTTACATCTCACTTATCACATTCAAACTTTATGATATTCACAGCACACGGGCTTACTAAGGTGTTACTATACTTTCCTTCCTAAGATAAATCACTAAAACAATGAAAGGATATAGTTCAAAAATCTTGCTTCAATATCAAAGGCTCTCGTGAACGTGAAAAATGAATACTAGCTCCATGAAAGTAAACACATGCTATAATTATCTCACTAAGTCACATACTATCATCGTTAGAAAACTACAACTAGCAAGCATTTAGTTTCAACCACATGATCGAGACTAACAAAAATTTAAATTTAGTGGAAATTTAACATTCACTCATATTTCAAAGGATATAGCATAAAAACATACCCAATTTACCCCCCCACACTTAAATCACATTATGTCCTCAGAAAGTGCAAATAAAAGAAAAGAATACTTAGCTGGTTTCAAAGTGGTTGTCGTATGAAAGTTGGCAGAGGTCAGGCCGGAGCATGAACGTAACGCGACAACTCGAATAGACAACACTGGACATAAAAGCTTGTGAACCTGCTCAAAAGTATCTGCCACACTCGACATACCATATAATCTCGGGGTACACGGGGTATATGAGCAACACATAACACAAAACACTTACAATGAATGTAGGAGGAATAACCATCAACACAAAATCGACTAAAGTATTATTTCTAAAACAATAAAACAAAACAACCTAAGAAAAGAAAACGAACAAAGAAAACTAGGTTGCCTCCTAGGAGCGCTCTTTTAATGTCAATAGCTTGACACCGATTTCAAAAGATCAACCCGGATCGGGCCACTTTGGTTTGACTACCGCCACCTCGATGATCGTAATCGAGAGCATTTGGCGGAAATGATTTTCACCACAACAACAAGTCAAGTGTGCTATAAGATCATTAAACTTTTCTCTCCAAACTACATCGACTCTCTTCTTCTTGTTCTTGCGGATGATAGGCATAGGTGTGCCAACATGCTCGAAAGTCCCGTAAGAAGGTTCCTCACGTGTAGAGGTAGGAATGTCATCGTCGACTCAAAGAAATAAGATGGAATCTCTTCACAAATCGGACATCTGTACTTTCATCTCTTCTTTGGAAATAAAGAGTCTCAGCTTTTCCTTTGGTTGCCCAAAATATTTCTTAAGTCGATGGCCATTCACTTTAAAAGCTTGATTACCATGCCCGTTCAAAGTAATTACTCCACTTGGATTAACCTCGAGAATCTCAAAGGGACCGACCATCTAGACTTGAGTTTACCCGGAAACAGTGAAGTCTAGTATTATAGAGTAAAGCCATTTCACCAACTTTGAATTCTCGGTCCTTGATCTTAGCGTCATGGAGCATCTTCGTTCTTTCCTTGCTAAGCTTAGCATTCTTGTACGCACGGAGTCTAAATTGCCGAGCTCGTTCAATTGTAACAACCGTTTCTCCCCACGAGTCGGCTATCGAAATTTAAGAATTTAATTGCCCGTAAAGCTCGTGTTCAAGTTCGACGAGTAAATGACAAGCTTTGCCATTGACCATTTGGAAGGGTGACGTGCCCATCGGGTTTTAAATGCAATCTGATAAGCCCATAATCGTCATCCAACTTAAGACTCCAGTTAGATCGATTATTGTTCACGGTCTTCTAAAATTCTTTTCAAGCTCGTTGCTTACCTCGACTTGGCCACTTGGTTTGGGGATGGTATGGTGTACCAACTTTGTGTTTGACACCATATTTTTCAAGGATTTTATCAAGCGGCGCATTGCAAAAGTGGGTACCTCATCACTAATGAGTGCTCTCGGACAAATGAATCGGTAAAGATATTCTTTTGCAAGAATTTCTTCACGACTTTATGATCATTAGTTTGGGTAGCTATGGCTTCAACCCACTTGGAAACATAGTCGACCCGCACGAGGATATATTTATTACCGCACGAAGATGGAAAGGGTCCCATAAAATCTATGCACCAAACGTCCGAAAACTTCGCATTCAAGAATGGGCTTAAGTGGCATTTCCATCCTACTACTCGCCCGTCCGGGCTCGGCACCTATCACAACCTTTACAAAAGGCTTCTGCATCTTTAAACAGAGTCGGCCAGTAGAATCCCGCTTGAAGGATCTTTGCAACCGTCTTTGGTGTTCCATAGTGACCTCCGGTAGGACCGCTATGGCATTGTTCTAGGATATCCCACTGATCATGCTCAGGAACACACCGTCGAAGCAACCCGTCTTTACATACTCTGAACAAATAAGGATCTTCCCATACGAGATATTTAAGATCAGAAAAGAACTTTTTCTTCTCCTGATACGTCATATCCTCTAAATGACCACTCGCTAAATAGTTGACGTAGTCAGCATACCACGCCCTAACCGCTTTCAAGCTTCATCAATTGCTCGGTCGGAAAATCAATGCCTATATCATTCGATTCTCTCACACCCTCATTTACTAGGCGAGATAAATGATCAACCACAATATTCTCACTACCTTTCTTATCTTTAATCACAAGGTCAATCTCTTGTAAAATCGTAATCCATCAAGTAACCTTGGTTTTGCATCTGCTTTGTCCATAAGGTAGCGTGAGGGTCAGATGATCGGTCCATACAACAACTTGAGACCCTAGAAGATAACTTCTAAACTTGTCAATGGCAAAAACAACAAACTAAGAATTCCTTCTCGGTTGTGGTATAATTGCATTGAGCCGGGTTCAAGGTGCGGCTCGCATAATAGATGGGCTGAACCTTTTATCAACTCTTTGACCTAAAATCTGCGCTTTCTGGCGTAATTAGAGGCATCGCACATCAACTCGAAAGGCTTGGTCCAATGGTAACTAAAATAGGGCATCGATAAGCTTGTCTTTCGCACAATTGAAAGCTTTTGGCACTTTGCATCGAACAAGAAATCTACATCATCTTTCAAAAGATTTGATAAAGGCTTGGCGATGGTAGAAAAATCTTTAATGAAACGCCTGTAGGCTTTCAACATGACCTAGAAAACCTCGTACCTCTTTCACTTTGTCTTAGGGTACGTCATCCTTTCAATGGCTTCGACCTTAGCCTTATCAACTTGAATACCAAAGATTGGACACCTTATGTCCCAAAACGATTCCTTCGCCTACTAGAAAATGGCATTTTTCCAGCTTAAGCACCGATTTTTCTCAACACATCGTTGGAGTACCATATCTAGGTTCTTTAAGATTTCATCAAAGCTATCTCCGTGGATCGAGAAGTCATCCATGAAGACCTCCATGCATTGCTCCACAAGTCCATCAAAATGGCTAACATGCACCGTTGAAAAGTCGCGGGTGCATTGCATAGGCCCGAATGGCATTCTGCGAAAAGCAAAAGTACCGGATGGACACGTAAAAGTTGTCTTCTCTTGGTCATTAGGATCAATGGCTATCTGGAAGTACCCAGAGTATCCATCGAGGAAACAATAATACTTGTGACCACTCAGTCGTTCAATAAGTTGGTCAATGAAGGGTAGGGGAAAGTGGTCCTTCGCAGTAACCTCATTAAGTCTATGATAGTCAATACTGCACTCAGAGCTTTGTCCACAAGTCGTAAGGCAACTTCCTCCCTTTTTCATTCTTTTCGACGGTGATTCCACCCTTCTTTGGCACAACTTGAGTAGGATCGACCACTCGCTATCGGCGATTGCATAGATGATGCCCATGTCAAGCCACTTTATCACTTCTTTCTTGACAACCTCCTGCATATGCGGATTCAACCTTCTCTCGAGGTTGTCTAACCTTTAGCTCCTCTCTCCGCTCGGATTTTATGCATGCATACATCTGGGGTGATTCCTCGGATATCACCCACTTGCCATCCGAACGCGAGGATATTCTTTTTTAAGCACTTCTATCACCAGTGCTTCTTGCTCAGTGGTCGAGTTTCAAGAAATGATCAAAGGCAATTTATCTCCATCCTTAAGAAAGATATACTTAAGGTGTTTCGAAGCGGTTTGAGCTCTAAATCGAGAGGTGGTTGCTCAATACTAGACTTTAACGGGCCACCTTTCTCTTTATGAGCTTGGAGTGGTTGACTAAAGAATAACTCATCTTCCCGAGGCTCAACCCCAGAAAGGTACTGGATCAAATCATCCATCGGGATCCTCCGGTCAACACTTGCTTCCTTTTTCTTGTGATCGATCATTTTCCTTAACTCTTCATCTTTAAGCTCTTCTTCCAACTCTTCCCAATCATCTACTTCCCAATGAGTATTTTCTCTCCAAAAGTCTACCTCGTCCCAACTACCCATCAGAGCTTCTTCTTCACCAGGGATGAAGTCTTCCTGACTCAGTTCTTTGAAATCATCGTTTGTTGCTGGGCATCTCCATGCTTCTAACTCACTAACAGGCTCAGTGTGAGCGAGTGAAGATGACTCGTCAATGACTATGGGCTGAAATGAATTAGAAGATGGTCCGCAGTCAGCATGATCTTCGATGTCCATGACTTCAAAAACACCTATCTCTGTCAACTCCTCTGCTTCTTCAGAGTAGGCATCTTTCTCATCCTCGTAAATTGCTTCAACAAACGATATTTCATCGCTTATGGTTCTTTCAGACTTGTCCTCGTGTGAAGGTGACGGATGTGTCATCGACTCTAAGAGTAATCATTCGCTGCGTAAGTCGATGAGAGCGTTAGAAGTGTCTAAAAAGGTTCGGCCTAGAATTAGAGGCATCTCCCTATCGTGTGGATAGTCTAGAATAACCCAATGGTAGGGAAGACTAAATGTTCAACTTGAAGGAGAACATTAGCTACACAACCGGTCGCAACCGCTAGATTTATCTACCACCAAGAGAAATCGGGCGCTCCCGCATCCTTTTATCTAACCCGAGCTTTTGCATACGTTTAATGGCATCACATTAATAGAGGCCCCCGAGTCGCATAAGACATTTTCGAACAAATGGCCTTCGATCTCACAGAGATTGAAGGTCTGCCAGGGTCACCTCGCTATCAAATGACTTTCTCGTGAAACCATCGCGTAATCTTCACGTAGCACTTCTTCACCATCCCCTCAAGCTTTCTCTCTACTCCCACGTAATTCTTTAAGATACTTAGAGCATTTAGGCATTTCGGTTAATACCTCGGCTAAGGGCATACTAACTTGAGTGTCTCTAAGCATCCTCCTCACTCTAGCATACTGCTTGTCATTAGTGAGGGCTTTCTCTTTCCTTTTTGGGGGATAAGGAAGGGCTTTATCATTCCCTGTAGCTTGATTCTTTATCGCCTCATCCTCCTTATCCTTCCATCTTACGAACTTTTCTTTCTTTTTCTTAGTCAGGGGTACCGCCCCTTGACTTTCCTTTCTTTCCCGTCATCGAATTATTTTCATCCTCCGAAGAATTGTCACTAAGCTCCTCATCGCTGCTTTCTTCGGCATGTGGTTTCGATTTCCCCTCCCGAACTCATGACGCCGGGAGGGGCTACTCGCTTCGACATCTTGCCGGGTCCAAATTTTCTTACCACTTCTCAACGTTACTTCATTCAACTCCTCTTCTTGTCCATACTCCCATTTGAGGTGTAATGGCGGTGCAAACATTCACATCGCCTTTCGGTTTCTCTCGGTATAACTTGGAAGTTTACCGTGAAGTCTGCTTGCTTGCTGGTCTGCCATCCGACCAACTTGTCTCTCAATAGCTTTAACACTAGTAGACAGAGTCTTCACCATGTCTACCAGCTCATCAAATTTGTGTTGAGGACACATGAGGTGGTATGATTTTGAGTTTGGTTCCATCCTCCTTGAGGCCTTTGGGAGTTAGGAGTCGTCCTTTGATAGTTTGAGTTAAAAGAATTCGAATTGGAAGGTCCAGGTGGTAACTTGGCTTGATTGAAGTTTTGTCGTTGAAATCCTGAGTAGTTCTGGCTTTGATTGAAGTTTCGGAAGGGTTGGTTTTGATTATCCATTAAATTTACTTCTTCCGTCATCTCCGCTCCTACCGCATTCCAAGATCGGAGGTCAAGGCGTCAAGATTGGCCACCGCTTGCTTATCAATTCCATCCGAGCAACCAACGACTTTTGTATCGGGGATCGCTTGCGGTACCTTCTTTCTTAACAACATTGGTCTTCTTGGGAGTCGACCACATATTGTTCTTGGCGATGGTCTCACCACTTTGTAGGCGCCTCTCATCACCTCCCCTAAGAAGGATCCATGAGTCAGTGAGTCAAGATAGTCTCTATTAGGTTGAGAGACACCTCTATAGAACAGCCTCCAAAGAACTCATGTCTCATATATCCGTGATTAGGGCATTTCCTCATCAAGAGATTCAATCTCTCCCAAGCTTTGCCAACAGCCTCATCCTCCAACCGCTCAAACGTAGCTATTTCCCGCTTCATCTCCATAATCTTGCCTAGTGAAACCCACTTAAGAGCGAAGGCTCTTTTGACATCATTCCATGTATGGAGAGAATGATGTGCCAACGATTTAAACCACCGACTTGCTTCACCTTTCAAAGCAAAAGGAAATAGCTTTAACTTGACTATCTCGTAATCAACACCAGGATAATGGCCTGCGCTTCACAGATTTGTACGAAATGTGGATAAGAAGTCGTGTGGATCTTCCCGAGCGCACTACTCATGGAAAGAGCTATTCGAACTAGAGCAACTACTCCGTTCTTTAGATCAAAGTTCACTCCTCCCATGTCGGGAGGGCGAATAGAGTCTATGCCCCTCGAGAAAATCTTGATTTAGATATGGGGTGTAGGGTCCCGGTTCAATTGATTAAGCCGGTTTTGTCTAAATTGTTGAAGTTGTTGATTTATGCCAGACTTGTTGATTCTCAACATTGCCGCAAAGCTTGCATTTGTTGCAAATTAGATTTAACTCGAGCTTGGGGATCGGGATTTGGATTTGGTGGATCTTGATCTCGCCATGGCGTCAAGATCGTGAAAAAAGCCTCCTTAAAAATAGATCGCTCGTGCTCGGGATCGAAGATTAGAAGTCCTTCTTACTTCGCTTGCATAAACCAGAAGAAAGGAAAATGAAGAAATCAACCTTAGGGTTGATGAGAACGAGTTTAGAAAAGGTTTGATGGTTTAGAAGGAGAAAAGAAAAGAAGTGATGATTGAACAGATCGAATCAAGGCCCAAGTGTTAGTGGACGTTCGTTCAGAGATGAACGCTCGTTCAAATAAATGAACGGTCGTTCGAGGGGGAACAGGTTTGAAGTGGACGGGCGTTCAAGTTATTAAACTCTCGTCCAGACTTCGAAAATCTAAAACTAAGGCGTAAAACTTAAGAAAACGAAATAGAAATAATTAAGGAAACTAAAAAGAACGTATGGAAATAAATAAAGGCTAATCTAAAATTACGAAAAAAACAAATCTAAAATTATAGAAACTAATATAACTATCAAAAATTAAGAAAAATAATCGAAGGAAAATAATATCAAATAAAACAAGGTAAAAACGAAAACAAAAATAAATGTAATTCTAAAATTTTGACCTACGAATTAAAATTAGAATCGATATAAAATTTTATACCTAAAAGAATCCGACAACCGTTACCGATTCCCCGGCAACGGCGCCAAAAACTTGTTCGGTAAAAACACGTTTTAATATTTATAATACCGATACACCCCAAGTATAAGGATCTGTAGTAAAGGATGTTATCGGGTCGTCCTAAGGGAATGGAATGTTTATCGAATTCTAGTATAAATCTATATCGATTATGTCACAATTATCTACCTAAACTAAGGTTGAAACTAACTAAAACCTAAACCTAAGAATTGAAACTAAAACAGAATAAAAACAAGCGTAAAATAAGAAAACAGAAGACGGACTAACGCTCACTTTGATGAACGAGCGTCTGAAACTAAATCTAATGGACGAAAGTGCCGCTGTTGCGGACGAACGCCCTCACTACGAATCAAGCAAAAAAAGTGCAGAAAACAAAGAGAAACTAGGGTTTTGAAAAACTAGAACTTAAACTAAACTTAATCTAAACGATTACGAACGAATTGAGTAACAAATAAGTAAAGGAAAACAGCGAGGCAACGAATCCACCCATCAACCAACAACCCCCAACTAGATGGTGATCTAAAGATGTAGTTTTTAGTAGTGATCTATTCACGGATTCAATTAAATTTCTTCAACCAAATTCTAGAGTTTCGTTTATCTTTTCAAGTAAAACTAAACAAAGAATCAAAACATGATCACAAGATTATCTCTAATACTCTTACTCAATCAACTATGCATAATCTCTTATAGCACAATTAATCGCATCACTTGAACGAAATAAAACTTAAACCAATATATTTTCATACATAGATCCAAGCATATAGATATAGATAAATCGTTTCATCGAATCGTTAATTCCAACAAAACATGAACAATACAAAACATCATCCAAAGTGATGAAAAACTATAAATTAAACTCACTAACATAAAGCATCGAACTCTCTAGTTGGTTGTGTTGATGATGGGCTTCCTCCGTCGACTCACTCGCAGCAGTTTTCTTCAGCCAACAATCATGTTGAAGATGATTGTTGGGTTGGAGAAGTTCATCTCTGTGTAATTAGGGTTCTGGCCGCAGCTTTTTGGTGTGAAAGTGCGATCTCAATGATGTGTAAAAAGTATCCAATTAGGGTTGGGGCTTCTGCTGTATTTATAGAGTGCTAAGTCGGTTAGGGTTTAAGTCGGCACCGGACGCTGCTCACTTATATGGACGCCCGCTCAAGATGCCTTAGACGCTTATAAAGACGCTCGTCCGATTCCGTCCAAACTCTCTCGCTCAACTTTTCTTCCTGGGACGCCGTCCGAATTACTGACGCCGCCCGTCCACATTGATGCGAACGGATTTCTTGATATTTCCATCTTTATCTTGATTGATTTCTTTCCTTATCTTTTTTATTTTCCCATATCTTTGATTGATCCTCTCTCATCTCGAAATTAAGCCTCCTAACGGATAAATAAACATTGCAAAATGTATAAAACTCAAATATTAATAATTCTATTAATTTAACACATAAAATAATCAATTTTGCAAATAACCATATTAAAATGACATTTACTTAATAATTACACTTAAACCCTTAATTCTTATATAAATTATGCAAATGTGGGGAAAATAATAATGAAATACACCCTTAATAATCATATAAATATGGCCTTAACAGGTCGAAAGTATGAAGTGGGGAACACGGTATACGAAGCAACAGTGTGAACGCATACAAATGGTACGCTCGGTCGACCGAGCCAAGATGTTCGGTGTACCGAGGCTGAAAATTGACGCGTTTTTCTAGATCCTTCCTTATGTCGGCGAAACTCCTCTATAAGCAGCACCATTCGAGCAGAAACAAAGGCACAGAAAAATACGACACATCATTACACAGCAGCCGCATACCCTAGTAGCCGCACCACATCACACAAAAACATGAGTTTCTTTCTTTCAATTTTCTTTTGGAGATTGAAGATGATTGAAGGCTAAGCAATTCGCAGTAGGACAACGGGATGAAGTCATTACAACGTCACCACAACCAGGAGATTTTCAGTAAACATTATTAGTGAGTTTGAATTTATTTTTCTTTATCGAATGTTTTGAATTGTTTGAATGTATGTTTTGTTAGATTGAAAAATCGATGAAACGATTGTTGTTTTGAATTTGATGAGAATTAAATTTACATAGAACCCTTCATTCGATACAGTTAATGATATCCCGAGAGATTAGTTTATTGTTAATTGGGTAGGAGATTCGGAAACGAACTCATGATCATGTTCTTTTATTGTTAATTTTGTTTCACTTGAGAAAGGGAACAAAAACTAAATAAATTTGATTAAAGAAATTTGATTGGATTTAAGTTAGATCACACCAAGAAATTTGATTCATCTCACAAACTGGTTGGGTGGTGGTTGTTTGGTAGAATCCTTGTTGCCCTACTGTCTCGTTACATTAAGAAGAAAGTCAGTAATTTTTCATAGCAATTTGGATTTTAGATTCAATAGCTTATTTAGGTTTAATTTGTTGTTTTTCAATTTTTATTTCCTTTAGTGTTAATTTGATTTCTTCTGTTTTATTAGTTTAATAGAAATTATTTAGGACCATAGAATTTGTAGGAACTTTATTATTTTAATTAGATTTATCGAGACAATTCACCGGTACGTTAACTGTATTTTTGTTCCCGACAACATTCGATTCCTTGGACAACCCGGTAATACCCACTACAACGTGCCTTGCACTTGGGGTGTTCCGGTAAAATAATAAATTTAAAACATACCGAACAATTAGCTTAATCTTTCCATTTCTTAATTAGCTCAGATTTCTACTTCAAACACTAAGAGACCATCTTTTAATTAATTCTCTATTTTGTACTTTTGGATCTTAAACTCGAATTTCTGCAAATTAATGGAACATTTCTTCTTTCCTTCACTTGTCATGTCTTTAATTTACTGTTTCTTACATGTTTTCACTAGTATAATGAGTAGCTAATCCATTTTCTTAGTCGAATCATGTGAAATTTGGTGAAATCACCCTTTGGGTGATGAAATTGGGAGTGGGTAGTGCTTTTTCTTGTTGTATCTTGCATGTTTCATGTCTTAGAACTTGTTATAACAGATTTGTGCTAGATTGATCACCTAGGTCAAAAATCACACACATCACTCTAAAGAGTTGTTCAGATAGAGAGATGTGGGAAAAGGGGTTCTAAGATCACGGCGGAGACTCGGCTTAGTTGTTAAGCCCGAGCCCAAAGTGAGGTTACTCGCTTTAACGCTTAAGCGGCTCTAGTGCTTAACATGTCTTGTTAGTGAATCTTCTTAAGGAAGGGTAGTTAACATGGCATAAGGTGTTGGGAGAGAGTTGTTCGAGACCTTAGCACCGAATTAGGAGCACGCACCCGTGAAATTGAATGTGAGAGTTCGTTTGTTTAATGCACACTCCCGGTTTTGTCTATCCTTGGGGTTGAAACTCGCTATTTTGATCATGGTTCGGCTATGTCCCTTAATCTATCTTTAGAACCTAGTAGTTTAATCTTCTTTCTCTCTTTTTATCTTTAGACTCGTTAGTAAGAATCACTTTAGTGTCGTTGTAGTATACAAGCACTTTAAAAACATTGATCACCTAGACTAAGTAACACGTTTGCTTTGGTACTCACAAACACTTTTCCCATGGGTTCGATCTTGTACTCCTGTAGCTATTCTAGCAATCGACCCGGTACACTGCCGGTTAGAGAGTTAGTTTACCCACGGTTTCGAGTCTTTACAAATTGTTTTTCAAGGGTGAATTTTAGCTCAATCAAAATGGCGCCGTTTCCGGGGAATTGTGTGCTATTTGTGATATCTTGCAAGTGAACCGAAGGCTTGGGCCTAGGCATTATTTTATTGTTTTCTTGTTGTTTGCTTTTATAGTGCATGACCCAGAGATCTCAAACACCACTCAAGCCATACATAGACGGGATTGAGGCTTACGCAAGGCATAGAAATAGTCAAAGAAGAAGAGGTTATCAAGTAGAGGAATCGATTCCGGTCTTTGGAGAAAGTAGTTTGGGTGAGTTGGAAGCAGGATCCGGTATGGCACAAAACGGTGAACAAGGCTTGGAAGGAAATTTGGGGGACAATAATGGGGTCCTGAATCAAAACCCGCCCCTTGTCAACAACAATGCACAAGGAGGTGGGAATGGACAAGGGAATAACTATGTGAATGCAAATGGTCCAATACAACATAATGTTCAACATGACGCCCAAGGGAATCAAATGGATCCCCTCGTTATGCAACAATTCAATGCATGGATGTTGAATCAATTTCAACAGAACCAAAATCAAGCTCACAATCAATGTGCAAATGCGATGCCTAATTGGTTTAACGGTCAACAAGAGCAGAATCAAGGCGGATTGACTTGTAGAGACTTTGTGATGGCTCCCACGGCAACCATGGGGAATAGTCCAATTCGAATGCCACCGGTGGCCGCAAACAATCTGGAATTGAATAGAAACATCATACATTTGTTGGGAAACAATGCTATATTCAAGGGAAACGCCATGGAAAACCCTCATTTGTTCATTGATCACTTTCTTCAAATAGTCAACTCAACGAAGATCAATGGGGTGAGTGAGGAAGCGCTCAAACTTATGCTTTTTCCGTTCACCTTGAAAGAGCAAGCTAAGCGGTGGTGTGATTCGTTGCCCAATGATTCTTTACACACATAGGAGGAAGTTATTAAGACTTTTCTACTCAAGTATTATCCCCCATCGAAGACCATGGATATGAAAGAGGCTATCATGTTGTTCAATGCTTATGAAGGAGAAGAGCTACATGAGTCATGGGATCAGTTTAAGGCTTTGTTGAGAGAGTGCCCGGGGCACGGGTTGAGATCTTATGAGGTAGTTCATGCTTTCTTCCGGGGTTTTGATCAAGTTCATCAAAGTACCTTGCATGCTTCGTGCAATGGAGATATTATGAGCATGGTGCCCGAAGTAGCTATGAACCGTAGAGAAAAAATTTGAGACCTCGAGGCAATACATATCGTCAAGTAGAAAGGGGATGAGGAGTAAGAAGCCCGGTTTTGTTGAAGTGAAAGAAATTGAGGCAAGTGATCAATATCATGCCCAAGTACAAGCTATGGAACAACAATTGGGGAGATTGCAAAAGGAGAATGAGAGTGCTAGACTTTGCCAAATTTGTAGTGGATCACACTCGGCAAAGGATTGTAGGATGACGACCAAAGCTCAAAATATGGCTTATCCACAATCCTCAAATCAAGGACAACCTAGCACTCTATCTCAAGACAATATGAATGAGTTGGCAAAGCGGATGATGAGTATTTGTTCGATGGAGCAATGGAATGCGGGGCCTCAATATCAAAATCAATTGCAAAGCGCCTATCAAGGCCAATACATGGGAGATCAACAAAGTGGGCAACCGTATGAAGAATCTCAAGATATAAACTTTATGGGACAAGGTCAAGGAGGGAATTATGGAAATCAAGGTGATGGTTCTTGGAGGAATAACAACAATCAAGGTTGGAACCGGAACCAAAACCAAGGTTATAGACAAGGCCAAAATCAAGGCCAATCTTCTCAAGGGCAATTTTATCAACCTCCACACCAAAGGCAACAACAAGGAGCGTATAATCAACAAGGCTCTAGCACTTATCAAAACCCTCCGCCTTTGGCTCCTATACCTCAAAAGAGTGCAACCGATGTAATATTGGAGCAAATGAACAAAATTTTTGCGGAGATAAAGAAGGACATGGTTGAGATGAACTACAAACATGGATCCGCCATAAAAAATCTTGAAACTCAATTTGGTCAAGTGGTGGAACATGTTCAGTTGAAAGACGGCTTACCGAGTAACACTGAGAAGAATCCAGGAAATGTAAGCGCCATCTTAACTCGAAGTGGCAAAGTGTTAAGGACTAGTGGTGAGAAGAAAGTCTTATAGGAAGACAAAGCTAGGAAAGCTCCTATTGATACCGAAGCGGGGGCCATGGATGGCGATATTGATGGGATTGAAGATGATGAAGATCATGGAGAGTATGTCAAGAAAAAGGAAGTTGAGAGGAAAGAAACGCAAGCTAGGGGAGACTATGTGGTGATTGATGTGAAAGAGGAGGAACCAACTAGAAGAGAAGGGAAAGAGCCAATGAAAGAGCCGTCTTCCCCACGCACCAACGGTAAGAAATGTATGATCCCTCCTCCCAAAATTTGAGCACTCTCCCCTTTCCCCCTAACAAGCATAGACAAAGTTGCTTAAATAAAGCACAAACCTGATTTATTGAGATTTTGCGAAAAATTGACTTGAATATCCCTTTTCTTGAAGCACTTGCAAACATGCTTTCTTATTGTAAGTTCTTAAAGGGGTTACTAACTAACAAGAGTAAAATGCAAGAGGTTGTTTGTTTGAATGAAGAGTGTTCCGCTATTTTTGATGCAAAATCTAGAATTCCCCCGAAGGTTAGAGACAAGGGTAGTTTTACTATTCCGGTTACTATTGGTACGAATCATTTTCCTAGCGTTTTATGTGATTTGGGAGCTAGCGTAAGCTTAATGCCCCGTGCTATATATGAAAGCCTTGACCTAGGAGAGTTGGAGCCAATGGGGACGACCCTTCAAATGGCGGATAGGTCGATTAGGTAGCCTATGGGAGTGATAAAGGATGTCATTGTTAAAGTGGATAAGTTTGCCTTCCCGGTAGATTTCGTGGTCCTAGATATGGACGTCCTTTATTGTTAGGACGTCCCTTTTAAAACACCGGAAGGACCTTGATAGATGTTGCGAGCAGAGAGATTATCTTGCGAGTTGGAGAGGAAAGAGTCGCGGTAAATGTTTACAAGGCCATGAAACATCCTAAGGAAAGTACCGAGGACTGTTTTTCTGTTGATGCTATATATTCTTGCGTTTCGGAACATGTTGAAATGCAGGAATATAAAGAAAGGCCCGATGAATGCATGAGAAGAGCGAGCATGGAGCTCCATGAAGAGGAAGAGTTGGAAAGTGAAGCGAGGGAGCTAGAAAAGACGGCTTTCATGGGTGAAAAATGGACCGAGAAGATTGATCTTGGTCTTGAAGGGGAACTAGAGAAGCCATCAATTGAAGACCCACCGAAAGACTTGAAAATGAAGCCGCTTCCACCTCATTTGAAGTATGTGTTTCTAGAGAATGATGATTTACTTCCTTTGATTATTTCTGCTACACTAACGGCCTTGCAGGAAGAGGAATTGGTGAAAATGCTTAAGAAGCACAAGCGTGCTTTTGGGTGGAAGATGTGTGACCTCAAGGGCATAAGTCCTACCATTTGTCAACACAAGATTATTCTATAGGATGGAGGGAAGCCGGTGAGGCAACCTCAAAGAAGGCCCAATCCACACCTCCAAGAGGTTGTGAGGAAGGATGTGATCACAATGCTAAAGCTTGGGATCATTTATGCCACCTCGGATAGCAAGTGGGTAAGCCCCACTCAAGTGGTACCAAAGAAGGGAGGCATGACCGTTGAAATCAATGACAAAGGTGAGGCGGTGCATATGTGTTTGGTAAGTGGTCAAAGAATTTGTATTGATTATCGTAAATTGAATGACCAAACCTGTAAAGATCATTTCCCCCTCCCTTTTATTGATCAAATGTTAGAAATATTGAGTGGTCACACTTATTATTGCTTTCTTGATGGGTTTAGTGGGTATTACCAAATACATGTGGCCTTAGAGGACCAAGAAAAGACTACCTACAATTGTCCTTACGGCACCTTTGCCTTCCGTAGAATGTCGTTCGGGTTGTGTAATGCACCCGCGACATTCCAACGGTGCATGGTTGCCATATTTGCGGATATGATTGAAAGATTCTTAGAAGTCTTTATAGATGATTTTAGCATTTTTAGTGATTCCTTTGAGGAGTGTCTAGATAATCTAGAAAAGGTGTTGAGTAGATGTAAGGAGACGAATTTGGTGCTAAATTGAGAGCAGTGTCACTTGATGGTTACGGAAGGGATAGTCTTAGGGCATAAGATATCTAGTAAAGGTATAGAAGTTGATAAGGCTAAGGTTGAAGCGATAGCTAAGCTTCCTATGCCCACTAACCTAACGACTCTTAGGGGTTTTCTAGGCCATGCGGGGTTCTATCGTAGGTTCATTAAGGATTTCTCGAAAATAGACCGTCCTCTTACCCTTCTTCTTGAAAAAGACGTCCCGTTTGATTTTGACCAAGCATGCATTGAAGCATTCTTGTTGCTCAAGAAATTGCTTGTATCCGCTCCTATCTTAGTTGCCCCGAAATGGGATCAAGAATTTTAGTTAATGTGTGATGCGAGTGACACCGCGGTTGGTGCGTTCCTCGGTCAAAAGATCGATAAAATTTTCAAGCCGATTGCCTATGCTAGTCATACTTTGAATCCAGCCCAACAAAACTACACCACCACTGAAAAAGAGCTTTTAGCGGTCGTCTTTGCGTTTGATAAGTTTCGGTCTCATCTTGTAGGCTCTCGTGTAGTTGTGCACACGGATCACGCCGCGTTGCGTTACCTCTTTGCCAAGCAAGATGCCAAGCCCCGCCTCTTGAGGTGGATTTTGCTCTTGCTAGAGTTTGATCTAGAAATCCGTGATAGGAAAGGGTGTGAGAATGTCGTAGCGGACCATCTGAGTCGCATGGAGCTTAGGGCGGAGTTGGTTAAGGCACAAAGGGAGATAAATGATTCTTTCCTGCGTGAGCAACTTTGTGCAATAGACACCCTTTTTCCGGTTAAGAAAGGTAATTTTCTGAAAGTTGATAAGGAAGGTAGCCCTTTGTTCGCACCTTTTGTCAACTACCACGAGTGCGGTTTTGTAGATCCCGAATTTGACTCAAATCAAAGGCGTAAATTCCTTAGTGAGGTTGGTAAGTATGTTTGGGAAGATCCTTGCTTATATAGGTTGTTTTCGGATGGCATCTTGAGGAGATGCATCCCGGAGAGTGAGATTTTGAGTGCGCTTTCATTTTGCCACGATAAAGAGGCCGGGGGCCACTTTTTGGGGCAAAGGACCGCTTTGAAAGTGTTACAAAGTGGGATATATTGGCCCACTTTATTCCAAGACGCACATGCCTATGTGAAATCTTGTGACGCTTGTCAAAGGTCCGGGCGTATATCTAGGAGGAGTGAAATGCCTCAAAAGCCGATAATCGTTTGTGAAGTTTTTTTATGTGTGGGGCATTGACTTCATGTGCCCCTATCCTTCTTCGTGTGGTAACAAGTATATCCTAGTCGCTTGTGATTATGTGTCAAAATGGGTTGAGGCCTTAGCCTCACCCACCAATGATAGGAATGTTGTTATCCGTTTTCTTAAAAGAAACATCTTTTGTCGATTTGGGGTACCTCAGGCTATAATTAGTGATAATGGAAGCCATTTTGCTAATAAACCGTTTGACAAACTCCTAGTGAAGTATGGGGTGAAACACAAGCTAGGCACCGCTTACCATCCCCAAACGAGTGGTCAAGTTGAAGTCACGAATAGGGGTATTAAGCGTATCTTGGAGAGGACTGTAGACATGAATGTCAAGAGTTGGTCTTTAAAGTTAGATGATGCTCTATGGGCCCATAGGACCACCTTTAAGACAACCCTAGGCATGTCACCTTATATGATAGTCTATGGTAAATCCTATCATCTTCCCATAGAAATCGAACACAAGGCTTATTGGGCTATTAAAATGCTATACCTCGATGACACCTTAGTTGGTGAGAAGCGTATGGCCCAATTGAATGAATTAGATGAGTTTCGCCTTTGTGCTTACGATATTTCGACGAAGTATAAAGAGAAGACTAAGTTACTCCATGATAAGTTGATCAAACCTCGTGTTTTCAATGGGGGTGATGAAGTCTTGTTCTACAATACTCGTCTTCATCTTTTCCAAGGGATGTTGAAGTCTAGGTGGTCCGGTCCCTATGTGGTGTCGAAAGTCTATCCATCCGGTGCTATTGAAATCACCCATCCTAAGTTTGGCATGTTTACCACCAATGGCTTACAGTTGAAAAGGTATGAGAAGTTACCTTACGACGAAACACTAGAAATAGTGAGCCTTGAAGACCTCATACCGTGTAATGAATCGTGTAAGTCTTGTCATGGACTATAAACCTTGACCCGTATAATCTTCAATCCATCCTTTCATCTCCCTTTCTACCATTTCTCGCCTTGTGCCAACGGTATAACTTGAAAAAGTTGGCACCGTATAATCCATGTTGTCGAGCCAACGACGTAAAACAAAGGTGCTTGGGGAGGCAACACACCATTTCTTAGTTTTTGTTGAGTGAGCTTGGTGTTTCTAGTGGTCTCGGGGCGGTTAGAATCAAGTGTGGGGTAGAAATCTTGAGTTAGCCCTGTTTCTGGTCCAAACGCGCGTTTAAAACCATCCTAAACGTGCGTTTCAGCTCTGACCTTCCCAAACGCGCGTTTGGAACCATTTCAAATGCGCGTTTCAGCCCCCAACTCTCTGTTCGTGATTTCCCTTCTCAAACGCACGTTTCAGACTTCAAACGCGCGTTTGAGTTATGCGAAATGCGCGTTTCAGCTTTCCAAACGCGCGTTTGGGGTCATCTTCTTTATATACCCCTGCGTTTCAAACCGGCGTTCCTGAGTTCTTTTCTTCAAACCTAAATAACCACCGGCGGCCCTCTAACCCCTTTCATTCTAAATTGCTCAATTCTACTCCGTTTTCAGTGATTCAAACACCAACAACACCTCTCAATCCCTTCTCTTGATTCTACTAATCCATTCCAACAACAAATTACCCGAATCCTCGATTCGATCTTGACCTTGGGCAACTTTTTGCCTCGGTTGAATCGGACCTCTATTGACGTTTTGGGACTCGTGCTTCGCTCCAAATCATTCGTGTCATCTTGTTTAAGCATAGTACAGGTACATTTTGGTTTTACGTCTAAGTTTCGGTTAGGGTTCATTTTTAGCCTTTTGGTTTAACACCCCTACCCCGTTATTGACTGTTATTGATTATGTATCCTGTGTTTGTTTTGTTTTGTTTTTCTTATTGTTGATGATGAATGGTGTGTATTTCATGGGGTGATTCGTTGTTTGGGTTGGTTTGTCTTGAAATCCCGGTTGGACGTTAACCGGGTTGGTTTTGATTGCTTTGATTTGGTTGATTGGTGGTGTTTTGGTGAGTATAGAAACAATGAGAGAGACTAAGCGGAAAGAAACTGAGGGTAAAGGGAAAGGAAAATAGCCGGTGGTGAAACACATGCCCAAAAAGCAGAAAACCCTAGTTTATCCCCGAATACCTAAGGGTGGTATCCGGATTGGTGATACGGGCCGTGCCGAGAGTAGGAACCCTAGAGCCCTTAAGCCTTTTGGACAGTTAAGGGATGAAACTTCCGATGAGGACTTCGAGCCGGATAGAGAGGAGAGAAATTCGAGCGATAAAAGTGACAAGAGGAGGTAATGAGATCATGATAGTGAAACTGTGCCCTTAGCATGCAGATCGAGCCAAAACCACACAAACTCTGTTTCACTTCCTCCACATAGCACCCCCGAGCAAGATCCTCTACAAGACCCTCCTCCTAATGACCCCATACCTTTCGAGCAGCGTTTTAACTCACCGGTGGCCTTGACCAACTATAATAAGTATATCGCTATGAAGAACATGTGTTTCGAGAGGGGGTTAGATCTCAAGGCTGTTCCTAAAACATTCATAGATGACTTGAAGAAGAGAGGTTGGAATAATCTGATTTATGAGCCGGAAGGGAACCTCAATCTCACACTAGTTCGGGAATGGTATACTGAATTTTAGTGTCACCAATCTGAGTCGGGGTTCATAAAGTGCACGAGTCAATGTCCCGTGGTCTCATCAAGGCAATAAATGATTACTATCGGATACCAGCTTTTGAGGCCGAGGATTACATCGGTTGGTTTGCTGAAAGACAACATTGGGGGAATACTGAGGATCTGTTAGAGAAGATGAGGAAGGACATCAACCCGGATTTACTGTGGATATCTAAAGGAGGTAGTGCACGGAGTCAGTTGGTGACGACTACTTGGCCTGATGAGTGGAAAGTAAAAGCTAAGTTCTCCCAGAATCGCCTACTACCGAAGGACAACATTACGCATTTCCACATCAAGGACTTGCAATTGTTGTATGCTCTACATTATGACCTCAAGGTAGACGTTGGGAAAACTATTTTCGAGGAATTCAGGGAGAATCAGAAGGTCAAACGCCGTATGCTTATGTGCCCTTACCTCATTTATGCCTTATGCAAGGGAGCACCGGTTGAGGAATATCCCGACGATCAGATCTTGAGGAAGAAGAATCAGCCCATGGTACCTAAGCCGTTCAACGCCCGCACTGCTCCAAAGCCTCCTAGGCCCACCCTACGACCTATTCACATTGTCCTTCGCCCCGCCACCTTGACTACATCCACCACTCTATGTATGCCTCCACCTATCATCTCCTCCACCACCACCATAATACCCCCACCTCCTTCATTCACTACTGGACCTTCCACCACACCTACACCTCCACCTCCACCTTCCACACCGACAACCGGGGGGCCATGGCTTAGTGAGCGGCAAGGGCTTCTCATTGCTCATAAACAACGGGACTGGATGGATAGTTTGCGGCTGACTCTGAATCGAATCATTGAGAATCAGAGGGTATTCGCTCATGCCAGACAGATTGATCTTCCTCCATTGGATTTGGATGTTTCACCATTTCAGTATACCCCAGAGATTGAGGAAGACTTGCAGAGGGTCTCAGAGGAGTTGATTGTTGATGAGCCAGAGGAGGGGTTTGATGACATATCATTAAAGGAGCTGGTTGGGACAGTTGGGACAGAGTCAGAGAGGACAGGTGCTGCGGGATCCACACAGCCAGAGAGTGCGGCTTCTGTGGCTGCACCAACTTCTACCACACCTACTCCTGACGGACAGGGCACTGGAGCAGACAAGCTGTTTTTCATGCATTTCATTTATGCTTACATTTATTTTGCTAGTTTTGCTTCAGCTACTTTTGATACTTTTTCCATTATTCTGTTGATACACTTCACTTGGCATGCACACGCACTTATTTTTGAGCCCCTGAGGCCTACTTGACCGTGCATGTTTTCCTTTTCTTTGATTGATACTTTGGGATGACGTGGATTTTTACTATTGGTTTATATCTGATGAATGGATGTTCTGTTTTCATTGTTTATGTTGTATCCGTCCATTGCATATCCCGTATCCCCCTTCGTTAAGCTTTGATCTCGTTACTGTGGCATGGACTCGTTATTTTACGCACCCGATTACCCTATTGTTTGCTTTATAGCACGTGGATTCAGTCCCGTGCATGCGCTTTCTTTATTTCTGTCGATCTCGCTTTAGGTTTCGGGATGGATTTATACGAGGGTGTCACACGTTTCAAGTCACGATTATGCCTTTCTGCCGGGTTTTGGTCAAACAGCTAAGTCTTTTACTCTTTTTATCTCTCACACACTGAGGACAGTGTTTCGTTTAAGTGTGGGGTGGGAGACTTAGCCGTTTTCTTGGTTTCATTGTTAAATGTGCTTAATTTGTGGTATGCTTAGCCTATGACCGGGCTCGAGTCGATTTTTGGGTAATTTTTAAAAAATTTCAAGGGTTTTTAACACCGTGTTGTATGTGTTATTCTCACATTCGAGTGGTGACCACCTTAGTAGGGACTCCGAACGTGTACACTACGGTTTGATATTATCTTGAGAATGGAGTTTATTAATTTCACGTAAGCTACACTTGTTGCACTATTTGATTACTACCACCTCTCATATCACTAGTCTTGAGGCGAAATAGAAAGGTTTACCTAAGTAGGATACGGGATGACGGTCCTGGCGTCTCTTTGACCCTACCAAAGCCAAACAAGCCTAATCCTGAACATTAGACCTTCGTAGCCCCTCTCAGGCTTGATAGAATGGTCTTACCACCATTCGTCCTATAGCCGTTTCGTTACTTAGTCAGAAACCTACCCTTGAGCCTTAATTATGGTCACATTTCCTTCATTTTATACCCTACGAGCGGACCTAGTCTTTTATTTGACCACACTTGCTAAAAAGCAAGTGTGGGGTGGAGGAAATAGTGTTGTAAGTTGGGTTGGAGGTTTCTCGGTTTTGAGCTATAAGGAGAGGAGGAGCTCTCTTGGGCCTCGTGTTTGGATTTGGCCCAAGAAGAAAAGAAAAATCTGTTCAATTCTTCTTTCAATTTCTTCTGAAAAAAATTTAAATCAAAAAAGTTCTCAATGAATAAGAGTTTGGAGTATATAGAAATATAGGGTTGGAATCAAAGTGATGAGCTCAAAAGTTATCTTTATGATGTTGGGGTTGGGATAGTGAGATAGGAGCTAATGTATTCGACCTCGCCTCATGAAACTTGAAACATAGTTGAATTAGGCAATGAGTTTGGGCATGTTAGTATTCTATGGTTCCCAATGTACTTAAATTAATCAAAAAGGGGTTTGGATGGCTTGTTAGATAGAGATGAAGTGGTACACTTGTTGATTAGGTTCACTCGTACTTCTTTTTCTTCAGTTCCCAAAATATCCTTTTCGATTAACCGGAATTACCTTGGCCTAACGTTACAACCCTTCAAGTCCTACCCGATTGTATCCAAACATGGTGACCTTGATTATTGGAGAGGCTAGTTCGTATGAGACAGTTGGTAGACTTTTGGTCGGGATTCAAGCCCCGACAATCATTTTGAGCACTTGACTTTAGCTTGGCACCACACACAGTCCATTTTCTTGATAGTGTTATAACCGGTGTGTATATGTTCGTGTTTCTTACTTTGTGATTACCTCGAGGGTGTGGATAGTAGCACCTACATCACAACGTTGAATCCCTTGGTTTGTTTTAAAACGCCTAGTTTACTCGAGGGCGAGCAAAGGCTAAGTGCGGGGTGGTTGATGGGAGTCAACTTTCCGTGACTCCGGTGCATTGTTTATCCCCGTTTACCACACTTTTAGCACATTTTTGGGTGATTTAGACCGTTTTCGGGGTGTTATTGTGAGCTTATGGCACGGGGAATGAATATGTTACATTGATGGATTATTACCCCTTTTTGCTGATATTAGCCCTATTCCCGAACACTTTTACCCTCCGGAATTGTTTGGATGTTTTTGGTTGTTTATGATGTTGAAGGGTATTGGTGTCTAAATGAACTGGAAGGTGATGATTTATGGTGAAAAGCATGATCGAGGCAAGAGAAGAGATCAAAGGAAGAAAAGTTAAAGTTGTGGGGCAACAGGGGTTCAAACGCGCGTTTGAACCCCAAAACGCGCGTTTTCTCAGCTACAATCTTGATCAACCTCTCTAAATGTGCATTTCAAACTGCCCTAAACGCGCGTTCCAAGTCCTCCAAACGCGCGTTTGAACATTCCAAACGCGCATTCCAGATGAAGATTAGCCAAGAACACGCCTGAATGATGCGGCGCCGCGCTTCAACTATGCTAAACGCAGCGTTTGAAGATGTGAACGCTAGGTTCAAATGCCATTCAAACGCAGCGTTTGAGGCCAGATTTTTAAGATTTTCCCCCACCTATAAATACCCCCCTTAGACTATTTCTTGAAGAATAACCATTCTCTTGGAAAAACCCTACCCATTTCATAGCTCGAATTTTGTAATAGCTTAGAATGCACTCTTTTAGCTTAAATCAACACTATCTTAGCTTAATCTTTCCATTTCTTAGCTCAAATTTCTACTTCAAACACTAAGAGACCATCTTTTAATTAATTCTCTATTTTGTACTTTCGGATCTTAAACTCGAATTTCTGCAAATTAATGGAATATTTCTTCTTTCCTTCACTTGTCATGTCTTTAATTTACTGTTTCATCCATGTTTTCACTAGTATAATGAGTAGCTAATCCCTTTTCATAGTCGAATCATGTGAAATTTGGTGAAATCACCCTGTGGGTGATGAAATTGGGAGTGGATAGTACTTTTTCTTGTTGTAACTTGCATGTTTCATGTCTTAGAACTTGTTATAACAGATTTGGGCTAGATTGATCACATACGTCAAAAATCACACACATCACTCTAAAGAGTTGTTCAGATAGAGAGATGTGGGAAAAGGGGTTCTAAGATCACGGCGGAGACTCGGCTTAGTTGTTAAGCCCGAGCCCAAAGTGAGGTTACTCGTTTTAACGTTTAAGCGGCTCTAGTGCTTAACATATCTTGTTAGTGAATCTTCTTAATGGAAGGGTAGTTAACTTGGCATAAGGTGTTGGGAGAGAGTTGTTCAGACCTTACCACCGGAATTAGGAGCACGCACCCGTGAAATTGAATGTGAGAGTTCGTTTGTTTAATGCACACTCCCGGTTTTGTCTATCCTCGGGGTTGAAACTCACTATTTTGATCATGGTTCGGCTATGTCCCTTAATCTATCTTTAGAACCTAGTAGTTTAATCTTCTTTCTCTCTTTTTTCTCTTTAGACTCAAAGAAGAATCACTTTAGTGTCGTTGTAGTAAACAAGCACTTTAAAAACATTGATCACCTAGACTATGTAACACATTCGCTTTGGTACTCACAAACACTTTTCCCTTGGGTTCGATCTCGTACTCCTGTAGCTATTCTAGCAATCGACCCGGTACACTGCCGGTTAGAGAGTTAGTTTACCCACGGTTTCGAGTCTTTACAAATTGTTTTTGAAGGGTGAATTTTAGCTCAATCAGACTTCTTCTGACTTCGGCCCAATGTTTCTTTCTTTAATTTGGATCCATCCATTTTTAGCCCATATTATGGTATTTCTGAAAATCACATAAAACAAGACGAAACAATACCAAATATCGTGATAAAAAGTAAAGATGCAGAATTACTAACCGAGGAACCGGTGTTAGGCAATCGACACTTATTTCATATAATATTCCTGTTGGAAGTAGCGCCCGAAAAACAATTTATGTAATTGTTTATAGAATTAATAAATGACAGATTTATTCTCATCTTATTACTTGCTTTGTTCTTGTAAGTAATACACTACTGAATACCCTAAGTCGTATCATATGTAGCCATATAACTTAGTGTGTGTCACACATGAGGATCAAGTTTATGGTGATACACTTGAAATTTTAGTCCGTGGTGAATTTAATCAAAGTCTGGGGTCTATTGATTAAACCACCATTAATGCGCCCAGAACACTTTATGGTATGACCGTCTTATCCGGACCGTCGACATTGGTTGTCTAAGTGGGGCATTTATGCATGATGAAAGTCATATAGGACTGGACCGATTTAATCTGACTTTCTCATATAATTCCGTGATTGAGAAATCTTATTAAATCACAAGATGATCATATATGGATTAACCTTAATCCTGAAGTGATTACAGACTCTTACTTGTTTCAGGATAGGGTTTGATGTGCTCGTTAAGAATCGCTAAGAGGCGCGGTCCGAATCACTTTCACGTTGGCACTATTCTGGAATGAGTGAGAAGTGTGTCTCACAGATATGGAATCCATTCCTTCCTACGGGAAGTAGAAAGACAATCCCCTTATTTGTTGATCTTAGAAACTGACCGATCTCGGGAGTTTGTATTGGTTATGAAATAATTGATCACTAGTGGGTTAATGGTAAATAAGGATAAGATGTATTGAAAAGGATTTACGGAAATAATCCTACTTCAGTACGGATAGTCTATACAGGGTTAGTTTATATGAAATGATTATATCAATGGACACTTATCAACTTGACTCGACGTTTTGAGAATAAGTTATATCTATAATCGATAGAGTTCAGTTTCGGATTTATGGTGGCGTAATTCCGGAATTAATAAGTTGAGTAGAAATATTATGTTCGATGAAAATTTTATTCAATTTATTGTAGCTACTGGTTATAGGTCAATGGTCCCAGGTTGGCTCCTAACACGCGAGTGTTTTCTCGTTTTATGGAACCTCGAGAATAAATTAAATAGTTGGTTTATTTAATGAATATGAAATATTATTAATTTGGTAAATAATATGTAAAATAGAAAAGACATTTTCTATTAAAAATGATGACTAAAGTGGCGCCTACATTATGTGTATAAATTAGGAAAAGAAATTTTTCTAGATTATGTCACATGTGTAATTAATTAATTATCTATTTGTTGGATAATTAATAGAAAAATAAAGAGATTGATTTTTTAGGAATTATCTCTTATTTTGGTAACAAAATTGTCTTTTCCTTATGGGGATAGGTAATTGTGTTGGAAAATATCTTTTCCTTATGGGAATAGTTTTTTGTGGTGTGAAAAGGATAACTCTCTTGACTAGTTATTTTCCTATATAAAGAGAGTTCCTCCCAACACAATTACATACATATTATTGCGCCACAATCAAAATAAAAGAAGAGAAAAACTAGTTTCTCGTTCTAGTCATTAAGAGAAGAAAAACCTAGGGTTTTCTTATGCATATTCGAGGAGGTTCTATGGTGAGGATCGACGTCCATCAGTCGTCACTAGGAGATACAATCCGGAAGACTATGGCTTCTCCCTTGGTCGATTTTATCATCTCTCTCCGGTATGTGTAAATCTACTAACCTTTTTCGTATGATTAATTAGTTATGTCTCATATCGTAAATCGCATATGCTTCCGCTGTGCTAAGATCGAGTGTCTCGATCGGTGGTACTACTCCTAGCAATTCCATCTATCACTAATAAATTGAGCATGATTCGGGGCAACTAAGGATATGATTTATAGTACCATTTTCAGTGTGATCAACTACCCCCCACTTTGCTTTTGGTCGTCCCAAACAAAAAGGCGGAATAAACTCAACTCCGGACTCACATACAACTATGCATCATAAGCCGAGATAAGAATCATGCCAACTCATATCCATAAGCGGTGCATTAAACACTTTTCAATTCACGAACCGGTGTGTGTGTGCAATAACTCTCCAAAAAAATAGTTACACGGACAGAATCACATTATATCAACAAGGATTTCAGGCAAAATACATATCATGCACAAATCCATAAGCTCCCCATTAATCATCACCTACCAATGCATCAATGTGTCGTGTGATAAATCTTTTGTGATAGTGCATGCAAGAAAAGAATGAAGTTATAACGACCCCAAAACCTTTACTTATCAATGTGCATACTCGCTCCTCTTGCCTTCAAACTCAGGCAAACAACATGAAACCTTACTCGGGACGGGCGGACTTGGGGACCGAGTTTTGCTTATTATCCTCGTTTGTTTCTTTTTTATGTGAGGGTCCTGCCCTTTTGCTACGAGTTCGCTTCCCTCACTGCCTTTATTTATTTATTTTTCTTTTTTTCCCAGTAGATTTCTCACTTTTTTTTTTCTCTCTCACTCGCAAGCCCGTTTTGTCCCGTTTTACCTTTTGTGGCTTCATTGTTGCTACCATCATCCTACAACAATTGGCTAAAGTATATCCACCGACAAATATCGATTCTTGGTCTAAGATAACTCTTCATCTTTTCTCAATACTTCTCACTCGGATTGTGAATGCAATGGTAAAATAACAATTAATAAGTAACTACTTCATGCAACATAACACATGATCATTCTTCAATACTAATTGAATAATGCGTCATCTAACTACATACTGAAGAAGTGAGTCATACGTGCGTAAAAAGGTGGTCCACAAAAAGAAAATGCGGTTAATACGGTACTACTTCAAAAGTGACACGACTTTTATTTCGGTCATGAAACAAATATGTAATTAATTATTTCCAAAAGATCTAAGTGGTGAAAAATGCATCGACAAGACTCGAGACAAATCAAAAAATATTGACGAAATTCATAGCTAATAGCAAAGTGACGTACCTATCCCCCTCTTAATCGAAGCATTGTACTCAATGAAGAAAAGATTAATATAATAACGAAAAGAAACTTAGCTTATTTTAAGCGCGGAGCGAAGTAAATGATTCCCTATCGAACACGTCTTAGGCTCAATATCGTGAAAAGTCTGTTAATATCTGCTATAGAATTCTGACATACAAAACTCGGGCAATGTAGAGATGACATAAGAATAAAATATAGAATGGTAGTAAGCAAATGAAATGTTAAAATGCAAACCATTTAACCCATAAAATAATTTATTGAAGAAGAAGAGCCATGCATTGCAAAGTCGTAATAAAAAGAAAAATAAAAATAAAAACAACAATGGAGAATAAAAAACTAAAAAAAAACTAGAACTATGGGACTAATCAGAGTCGATGTCCTCGTAGTCCTCAATAACATGAGGTGGTGCTGCTGAAGAAGCGCCCCAAGAAGATGGAGAATGCCTAGGGGCTCGTGGTGGTGGGGCATAGGGAGGAATGTGGAGATGTGTTATCATATGTGTCATCATTCCTCGCATATCGGCTAACTCCCTAGTCACTTCAGCTTGAAATTCTTGTTGCGGTCTAGCACATACTTGTGCCGGTATTGCAGCCCATCTTCTCCTCTTTCCCGTCCTTTGGACTGCTACACTGTCATGGATTGGAAGTGGCTCGACTCTCTTATCAGCAGCTAGTACTGGGCACTCTATTGTCTTCACTAATTCATCGATTAGGTTGCCATACGGTAAAATCTCTCTTCTTGTCCCGGCAACCTGGCGAATCCGGCTATGTAGCAACAAAATGATGTTCACGTCATTCTCGATATCGAGATAGTACATGGGCTTGTCAGGGTGTCTATGTGAGCATTAGGCAGAAGATGGGTAATGACAAATCTGTGTAGCATACGAGCGTCCCATGCCAGTTCGTTTGAGTAAAGGGTAGTCGGGAAGTTGTTGGCTCCAAAATCCCACTGCACATCATAATATTCTGCAATATTCATCATGCGATCAAAATCACGCTCTCTTGTGGCAGCAGTGAATTCTCTGTCGTGAAGGGGTGCGTTGATACTGCCGTAGCGGGCATTGATAGTCTTGATCGAGAAATCAATTAGGACCCCATGAACCGTAGTGATATTAGACTCCGGGTTGGATGCTACATAGGCATAGAACTCACGAACAATGGTGGCATTAAAAGCGGCCGAAATGAGGGCCATATCCGTTATGTCGTAGAATTGAAGAACTCGTGGTATCATATCACCGCAATCATCGAGGTTGAAACCTCTTTCCCTATAAACCGATCGATTGTTCCAATGACTTCTAAATGACTCATAAATAGCAACAAAAGAAAACTAGTCGATACCATTTATAGTAGGCATGTCATCGCCCTGAAGCCTCTGTTGTGCTCTTCTGCGTCTTGGAATTGGGTTGCCTCTATTAGCCATGAAAATTGATGAGATAAACTTTGTATCTGCTAAGAAATGTTGCCACTGCTGTGAGAGGATGTCTCGCTGCTTCCTGAGAATTGGGTTTATGGTTTCTGGATTTCTGGGAGGTTTCTGCAACTTTTTATGAATGGAAATGGTGTCAAATGTGCAGAAATCGAAAATTGATAGTAGCAATCTTAGGAAAGTGTGGGATTTTGGTTATGGAGGTGGTTGTTTTGGTGGTGTAGTGGCTATGTTATGGTGATTGTAGTGGTGGCCGAGTGGTGTAGAAGAAGAAGAAGGGAGGAATTAATGTTGATGATGAAGGAAATGGTGAGGGTAAGGGTGGTTTATATAGGAGAAAATGAGATGAGTTTGAAATTTGAATTTGTTTGAAATTTGAAAATGTTGTATGAAATAGTGGGATGAGTTAATGGTGAGTAGATTGAGGGAGAGATTGATAGGATTGATGAGAGGTGGAGTAATGGTGAAGTAATGGGGAAGAGAAAAAGGTGGAGTGGTGGAGAAAGTGGATAGGACGGTTAACTACCCCTATCAGATTTCTGAGTCGGCACGTGTTGTCCATGCGCCATCCTAACTTCCCAAAATTCAGTCAAACCTCAGGAACCTGACCTAAGTACTTTCACGGCTACAGAAAGTACCTTCGCGGCTTCCTAAGATTTTTTCTTCCAGATTCCTTAAAACCTTTCATCAACTTCCTTTCTCATTCAATCCTCACTTATTATCAATCAGCACTGACTCCTCATAGCCTAAGTCCTTGTCTTTCTCAGTCTTTTCTTCTCCAACTCGACTAACCTACTTCACCAGACTACTCAACAAGTAAAAAAAAAACCTTCCCCCATCATTTAGCACAAAACCTCGGGATGCGGTAGGATGAAAAAAGCTTGTTGTCCAATCCCGCTACTTTTATTTAATTCAAAATTATTCTAAGGGTAAGAAAGTAGTTCTGAAGTTAGAGTCACAAACTTGACTTTCTTTCAACTCTCACTTAGTCTGATTCTTGAGTTTTCACCCGCCAGCATTTCACTTGAGAGGCTTTAACCGAGGTGCGTCTTCCCTCTTGTTCTACGAATGCTCTCCCTGTGATTTTTATTCACAAGTATATGCATTCCTCCTTTTTATCTAGAAGCGCTACTTCTCGGACCTTCTTAAAACCTTTAGCCTTCAGCCTTGCACTCTTGGCCTTCCTTTCCAGTGCATTCGGCTTTCTTTGTCTACTTCAAGATTTACCTTTTTGCCCAAAGAATTAACTTTTTCCTCTTTTAATCTCGAAACATCACTACGCTGGGCGGATTCATCAAGACTGACCGTCTCCCTTGACACATTGTTGTGATTCTTCTCGTCCTTTTCTCGGAGTAGAACTGTCAAACATTCATGCTCTCTGTTTTCTACTACCACTTGCCTTGTATTATCTCGGATATCCTCTATCTTAACAACTTTCACTTCTCAAGAATTCGAGCTGACGCGGTACTGTCTTGGTCGGTTGAGGAGTTGCTCTAGGATCGTATAGGTTTTTGCATCATTATTGACCCTAATCGTGATGTCGTAGTTGTCGTAGTCCAAGATTGCTCGGCTGGTTGCTATGAAAGGACATACTAGCAAAACGTTTGCACTCAGATCATCGAGGATGTCCATAACTACAAAGTCAACCAGGAACTTGAAACTTCCCACTCTAAGCTTACATTTTCTTAGCGTGCCAGTGGGCATATTGATCTCTCGATTGACAAAACGCATACTGTGCGTCTCTGTCAACTCGACCTTAAATTTAGCATGCTTACACAGAGAAAGAGGGAGAATATTACAACTAGAGCCTGAATCACATATTCCCAGTCATAAAGATACTCTATTTATCGAGAATGAGATCCTAAATGTACCAGGGTCTCCCAATTTCTGTATCAAGTCTGAATCAGGGTAATCCTTTGAATCAGAGAACATGGTGTGCGGATCCTCTTCAGGATCAGAGTCAGTAAAAGGTACATCAATTAACTCAATAGAAAACTCATATGATCTATATTGTCTCGTACTCTTTGAGGTTGGCTTCTAGTTCCTCCTCAGTTCTGGTTGCTTCATTATCATGTTCTATTCTCCTTTTGTCCGCTTGGTATTGCTCGTATACCTTCAAACCTGGGTATATTGAGATAGAGATGGCATTTATGTGTCTTCGTGGCATTGTGCTAGCTGGTTTTGGAATTCCTTCGATCCATCTAGTGATTGCTGAAAGCGTTCTGTATCCTGCAAGATAGACAAAACAAAACAAGAACACGGTTAGTAATCTCCCGCCTCAGTTGGGCTTAGACCCAACTATTGCGGACCTACTAACTAGTAACATACTAGGATGAACACAAAAAAACAAAGAACGATCAGAACCAGAGTCACAGAGCTTTATATGCAAACTGACCTAGTGAATTTAACCTAGCCGACTTAATGCAGATCACGACTCTCTTCTTTTCGTGCCCTCCAAGTTGCCGCTGCTGCGGCTAGGATTTCCACAGCCTGGGGCCTTTTTTCCTCTTTTCTAGTCCAGCAGACTTCGTATTGACTTCTTTTAAGTTCGGCCCAATGTTTCTTTCTCTAATCCGGATCCATCCCTATTTAGCCCATATTATGGTATTCCTGAAAATCACATAAAACAAGACGAAACCGTACCAAATATCGGGATAAAATCTAAAGATACAGAATTACTAACTGAGGAACCGGTATTAGGCAATCCACACTTACTTCGTACAATATTCCATCTATCACTAATCAATTGAGCATGATTCGTGGCAACTAAGGATATGATTTATAGTACCATTTTCTGTGTGATCATCGGCCTAACTCGTTGCGGCGTTTGGTCGCGTTCATGGTATCTGCAAAGTTAAGATCTCGTCAGTACACAGAGAAATTATGTCTAAGTATCACAGCTAAGTCCTAACTCTATATGCAAGGCATGTATACTCATGACAAGATACTCTAAGTATGGAAAGTGGAAAAACGGCAAGTATAACGCAAGATTACCTCGATTAAGAGGAGCCCGATCCGTATATATCCCTTGACAGATTGCACACTCACAGGGCTAGTTTCTAGGGTGGCACTCTGCATACCAATTTGGATCACAAACCACCGGAACGACCTCAACAAGCGGCGACACTCCAGCTCCATTTGGCTCTGGGATGCCGGCCATTGCACAGTAAGGCTCACTTTAGGATCCAGCAGAGCCCGCTAGCTAAAGACTCGCTCCCGAGTCTTGAGATCGTCATCCTAACCTAGCATCTTCTTAAGTGCTTCTTTAAATGGGAGTTTGTCATCTTCCAGCGCCGTCGTCTTCATGGGGGACATATTGGTCGATTTCAACCCAAACTATTGTATCGGCAGCCAACCCGATATATTACCCGCATCCATCGTTTGCTCCACTCTCTTACTTTCTCCGAGAGGGAAAAGAAAAGTTTTACCGTCTTGTGCGGGCTCCTTGTTGAAATATGCCCCCTATTATTCCTAACGAATATATAAAAATACCTAAGGATCGAGAGCGACGGCTCATACCCCATCAGCCGACTGAGGACTATGTACTTCATTGTGACCCTTACCGCTCTAGGGTGAGGTCGCAGGGCATTGCCTTGACGGTCGTCAAGAGCTCAATGAAGAAGGGGTCAAAGAGAGGCCGGAGTCCGGGAACCACCGAGTCATAGTTAAGCAGCACGAAGTCGCGTTCTTCCCTCTCGCATGTTTAGGATCTAGCCGACCCGTATTGTACTCAAATTACAACCCGATTCCAAACATCTTCAATCACATTCGTTCATTATAAACGAATTTGCATCATATTTTATCTTCTTTTATTCCTACTATTTCTCTTCAAACAATGCACAAAGGAGAAAGATGTGGTTTATAATCATTAGAACTGAATGGAGTGAAATGTGCCAAAGTCGGCAAGACGGATGTGGTGCTAGAAGTGTGAAATGCGCCAAAATTAAGTCAGCAATAGCAATTCCGCGTTGAAACGAAAAACTATGTAACTGCACATTGACCCCGTTGACTCCATCCCACCACACACACCTCTTTATTAGTAGAACTTCCATTTGCCATATTTCTCAACTTAAGTAACCTAGCTTCTCTCACTGATCATGGAAGTCAGATTTCGATGGCATTATTCCTATACTTTAACATTTATTATACTTTGTCTTTTGCCTAATTCAGTACTTACAGCTGCTAAACATAGCATAATCAGCGATCGAGACGCTCTTCTTTCATTGAAAGATCACATCACTCTTGATCCAAACCAAATCTTGTCAAAGAACTGGTCTACCAATTCAACAATCTGTAATTGGATTGGAGTCTCTTGTGGCTTACGCCATTATCGAGTGACGGCCTTAAACATCTCAAAAATGGGTCTAACCGGAACCATAGCACCTCAACTGGGAAACCTATCGTTTCTCGCGTCGTTGGATCTTAGTGGAAACAACTTCCATGGGGTGTTGCCCTATGAATTAGCTCAGTTGAGCAGATTGAAACGGCTTGATTTCAGCGTTAATGCGATTTCCGGAGATTTACCATCTTGGGTTGGTTCTTTCAATGAGCTAGAATACTTATACTTCAACAACAACACATTAACTAGTTCAATCCCATCTTCAATCTCTAACTTGACGAAATTGAAGGCATTAGTATGTTATCAAAATGAGCTATCGGGTTCGATTCCTTTGGAAATCTTTAATATTTCCTCTTTGGAGATATTGATTATGGACAACAATCGTCTTTCCGGCAATCTGCCGACTACTGTGTGTCGTAACCTTGCGATGCTGAAAATCTTTAAAGTGTGGTCTAACATGTTGAGCGGTCAGTTACCATCGGATTTGTTACAATGTTCACAACTTACATATATTGACTTGTCTCATAACAATTTTAGTGGGAATATACCAAAAGATTTTTGGAACATGAAAACGCTTGAGGAGGCCTATTTTGACTACAACAGTTTACAAGGTAAAATATCCCAAATTTAATTTTTTACACTGTTTAAGTAAATAGAAAATATCAGTGATTTTTTTTAATAAAAATTTGAGTATGATTTATTTTTAATGTTACAGTATGATTTATTTTTAATGTTACAAATAAATATTTTGAATGTATTACAGTATGAAAAAAATATTACAGTATGATTTATTTTTAATGTACAAATAAATATATAAAATTGGTGAAAAAATATCTAAACATGTGACTCTACAGATAGTAAGTATTATTTTAACTTTAATAAATTCATGAACGAGCCTCATAAATATAATTTGTCATGGTCCAGGGACAATTCCAAAAGAGATCAGCAACTTGGCTAATCTTCAAGTGCTACATCTTCGTTACAACAATTTAACAGGTATATATATACTTACTATACATGTATCAGATATATATGATGAAAGAAATTTTCTCGTTTGTTCTTTACTTCACTTAGTAACTTGTAGTTTTCTACCGGCGTACTCCCTCTGTTTTTTTTAACTCAATTTTTAAAATTTGTTTTATTTTTATTTATCTGTCATTTTACGTTACCAATACAATATTTATTATTTTTTTTCACATTTACCCCTCGATTTAATTAGAATATATATATAAAGTATTTACATCTTCAATAAAAAAAAAAACACATTTCCCAATGCTAACAACTCAAAAACTCAATTTGCAGCACTATTACCCATGTATATACACAATCTCAATACAATATTCCAATTAACAAGATATAATCACTTATTTTGGGTTTGCATGTATTCAAAAAATCAAAGGAAAAATTAGGTATTTTATACTCGATTTTAGACATGTTAAGATCTTTCTTGATCACATGTGAATCTTACCAAATGCGATGTATAAAAGACGGAGGGAGTAATATATAGCCTAGGATCTACCGACGCTTTAATTTGAGTATCGTGCGCAGTGTTTGAAATTTTTTCGACATGATACACATCTTCGACGCGTGTCCGACATGTTTAGAATGATTAACATAATGATATTTAAAATTTTAATATGCGACACAATTTCGACATGATGTTGACACTCCTCACCGACACGGCGCCGACACTCTTCGACACTCCTGAACACGGATTTTTCAATTTGTTTACTTTATTTCTGCTTTTTTTTCATACAAATGTTAAATGACATGATTTTCAACAATAATTATAATTTGACAAGTAATATACCTCATTTATCTTATATGTTTTTTATTGATTAACAATTAACTTTTACAAAATATAATTTATTGATATGTCAATCAATTATGTGTATTTTCTATTGTAACCATAGATGTTGAATATATAATTTACCTAGAAAGAGTTCATGTATTACGCACTGCTAGAATAATTGGTGTAAGGTATTTTCCGAATTGATGAATTGTTGTATGGTATTTGGTGTATTTATATACATATATAAGAGTGCTCCCAAAGTAATCTAGAAGGTTCTATGGCTAATTACAATTTACACAATAATTACACAATAATATACAATATATCCTATTACACCCCCTCAAGTGGGACTGCGGGTGAGAAGACCCAACTTGAACTTGAAGTGTTGATAGGGAAAATGGGCTATGGGTTGGTAAGGCCATCAGCAAGTTGATCAACACTGGAGACATGAGAAACACGAACAAGACGTTACTGAACTTGCTCAGTGATGAAGTGGTAATCAATAGCAACATGTTTCATACGTGAATGAAAGACGAGATTAGCAGACAACTGAGTAGCACCGACATTATCACAGAAGATCGCATGCATGGCAGTAGAAGCAAACGAAGATCATGAAGAAGATAGGAAGTCCATGATAACTCAACGGCAGTGGAAGCAACAGAATGATATTCGGCTCCAGTGGAAGACCGCGCTACCGACGACTGCTTCTTGGAGCTCCAAGACAACAAATTGTGATCCAAGAAAACTAGATACACACTCGTAGAGGAATAATCATCATCCTCATTAGCACCCCAATTAGCATCAGAGAAGGCATGCAAGTCAAACGAAAGTCGGTAAGAAATTGCAATCCATGAAGAACAGTACCTGCTAAATAACGCAAGATGCGTTTAACGAGGGTCCAATGGAGTACAACGGGAGCATGCATATATTGAGAGATTTTGTTGACGACATAGGCAATATTAGGACGAGTGAATAAGAGATACTGAAGCGCCCCTAAGATCTTCTTATAATGGGTAACAACATAGTAAGGCTCAAATATGGCATGCTAAGTGAGAAGGCATCCGTAGGTAGCGGGGAGTGCCACACGCTTAGCATCCTGCATATTAACATGATGAGGAAATTTCAAAATGTATTTGGCTTGAGTCAACAACAATCCAAAAGCATCAGGAGTGACCTCCACACCAAGAAAGTAGGACAAAGACCAAGAGACTGTAATGATAAGATCATCAACATACATAAGTGACACAGTAGTGACTGTAGCATGGCGGTAATAAAATTTGAGGAGTCCGCGGTAGAATTATGAAAACCCAAGGAGAGAATAAATGTGCGTCACTCATGATACCATGCCTGAGGGGCTTGCTTCAACTCATATGTGGCCTTGTGAAGTTTACAAATAAACTAAGGATGCTTCTAGTCCTCAAAACCAGAAGGTTGGGCCATGTAAACATCTTCAGTATGAGTACTCTGCAAAAAAACAATATTCACATTTAACTGAAAGAGACACCAACGAAGAGAAACGGCTATGTTGAGGACCAAGCGAACTATAGTGGATTAACCACCGGACTGAACGTCTCAAAATAGTCAATGCTTGGGCGTTGTGTAAATTCTTTGGCAATGAGAGGAGATTTATACCACTCAATCGTACCATCAGGGTTATATTTGATCCAAAAAATCTACTTACTACCGACAACATTAAGAGAAGAATCATAGGAACCAGGGACCACGTGCCATTGCATATAGGGGCATCGAATTCGTCAGACATAGCTTGAAGCCAACGAGGACACCGGAGAGCCTATTTAATAGTAGTGGGCGCAGTATCAGAGAGTCGAAAATCCAGTTAAGTAGTAAGATTTATGAGTGTACGAGGTTTAAAAATTGGGTTGTGGGCTCGAGTGATCATAGGATGAGAGGTGGGTGGGGGGAGAGGAGGTAGGAGAGAAGAATGAGGATGAGGGGATTATAGCAGGAGAGGTGGGAGAGGCTGGGGGAAGGGGAGGAGGGGAGCAGGAATGGAATCAAAGAACAAGGTAGGGGAGGGAGTCAGGTCAAGAGAGGAATGAGAGGCAAAGGGAAAGACATCTTCAACGAACCAAACATCTGGAGAGACATACATGCGATGGGTGGCCATATCATAGTAGAGATAAGCACTGTGGGTGAGGGAGTATCCCAAAAGAACACATGGAATGTAATTGGACTCAAGTTTGTAGGGAGTGTAGGGTTTCAACGAGGGGTAGTAAAGACATCCAAAAACATGCAGCTTAGAGTGGTTATGCGGGGAAGAGAACATATTCTCATACAAGGAGAGAATATTGATGGTTTTGGTGGGCATACCATTAATCAGATAAGCAACAGTAGTGAGTGCATAAGACCAGTAGGTAAGGGCAATGGAAGAGTCTTGGAGAATGGCCAAGGCTGTTTTTACTAAGTGAAGTAGATGTCGTTCAGAGATGCCATTGTGTTGGGGAGTGACAGGGGAAGTTTGATGAGAGGTTCCACGTGTAATAGAAAAGAGCTAAGTGCGATATATTCCGTGCCATTGTCGGAGTATCAGGTTTTAATGGAGGCAGAAAAGTAATTTTCAATGTACTGAACCAATTTCTCAAATATTGAAGACACATCATATTTATGTATTAAAGGATATAACCGAATATAACGTGTGAAATGATGTACAAAGATAACATAATACTTGCACTATCAATAGAATAAATTGGAGAGGTCCAAACATCAGAAAAATAATTTCCAAGGGGCGGGAGGACTGCAAAGTAGACTCAGAAAAAGGTAAATGATGACTTTTATTGCGTAACCAAGCATACACGGGGACAATGAACATAAGATAAATATAAACATTTATTTTGAGACAAGTACCGAATAATGAATAATGATGGGTGACCGTAGTGATGACAAGTGGAAGCTTTATTGACTAAATAGACGAAAAAATGACTACTGGACCAATGTTAAAAACACCATCTCTAGCTTGACCCTGATGAAGACAGATTCATGTCTTCAGATCCTTCACAAGAAAGCAATCGGATAAGAATTCAATGGAAATGGAATTATCAACAAAGAATTCAGAAACATACAGTAAATGTTGGGAAAGGGTGGGCACACACAATACATTAGATAAATTAAATGAAGTGGGAGAACTAGATATAGAAGCAAAACCCGTATGAGAAATAGATAAAGAACGACCATCACCAATAGTAATTTGATCTGTATCGGTGTAAGGATCATGGAATGAAAGCAAGATGAGGTCATGAGTCATGTGGTGTGAAGCACCAATATCAAGCATCCAAGTGGGAGAATGATCTTGAGCAAGGTGAGCCTGAGGGGCTAAACGTAGAGCTGGAGCTGGAGAACGGGGGCCCTGTGATTATTGGAAGAACGGGTAAGTAGGATAGTGCGCTTCGCAAAATGACCCGGAACACCGCATAGTTGACATTTCCCAATATATGGGCGGGGTTGATATTTAGGCCTACGTTGGTATGGAGCCGGAGAGCGGGGTGGACCAGGTGGAGTATTTTGCCTATAGGGGTTAGGCAAGGGTGGGGGAAAACCAGGGTGGCGGATAAGCTGCAAAGGCACTATAGACAAGATGAGCTAAGGCAGATTGAGCCCAAATGAACCCAGCTTCAAAATTCAAGAGTTTTTCATTAAGTTATTCAAGAGTGATCAGAGTATCCCTGGCTTGTCCTACATGAGCTAAATATTCATGCTCAATGTTAGCCAGAATCGTATGAACAAGATTTTAAGGGTCAACGGGTGATCCAAGGGCTGCCAGTTCATCCGCCTTGGATTGACATTGGCGAAATGAGCCGAAACAGATTGTGTGCCATTGGTCATGGTACGGAGATGGAATTTCAATTGTTTCACACGACCTCGACTGGGTTTAGCATAAAGGTCGGCAAGAGTGGTCCAAGTTTGGCGGGAAGTTGCGGTGTGTTGAATGGAGGTGAGGTAGAAGAGGTGACCGAACCAATGATGCAATTCAGAATTGGGGCGTCTTGGTGGGTCCAGAAGGCATGATCGGGCTTGGGGGAAGTAGTGACACCGGTGGTTAGGGTTTCTGCCGGACATGATTTTGTACCATCTAAGAAGCCGATGAGATAAAAGCCGAATAAAATAGCGGGGAAGTGAAGCTTCCAGGTTGGGTAGTTGGTGGTGGTAAGTTTAATGGTGGCTTGGGTGGCTGACCTGAGCGCAACGTGTTGCGATGCAGCCTTGTTAGGGTTAGAGAAGTAGGACGATGTGGTTGAAAGTTGTGATTCTGCCATGGATTCAGACAGGGAGGGAGCGGAACTGCATTAAGAAGAAGGGTTGTTGTAGTGACGAGGTGGAGCAGAGGTGTAGGCCGGCGAAGGATTAACGTGGGAAAGAAGCCAACGTGGGATACCTTGGAGAAGAAGATGGCAGCGTGAGGGAGATGATAGCTAGGGAGAAGGCAGAAAGAGGAAAATCCGAAGGAAAAAAGAAACGGGAATAAAAAAACCGGGGATCGGTAGACTAGAGTCTCAATGATCTAATACCATGCTAGAATAATTGGTGGAAAGTGTTTTCCATTGATGAATTGTTGTATTGTACAAGGTGTATTTATATACATAAATAAGAGTGCTCCCCAAGTAATCTAGAAGGTTCTATGGCTAATTACAATAATGAAATAATAATATACAAAATATCCTACATCTTTTATTCTAGTTATACAGATTTTTTTCCTGAATTTTATATACATCCTTCGATATTAATATTTATTACATATATTTTAACACATGTCGCAGATGTGTCGTGTGATCAAATTTTGAGGTTAACCATGTCGTCGTGTCCGTGTTCCTACAACATAATATATAACCCCCACCAATAAAAACTCTTTTTAATGCTCAGCCAAAAAAATAATTCAAGCAATGGTTCTTTCAAACTATGATTTGTAAATTGTCTTATCTTTCCACCATAAACTTGTGAAGTTTTGGGTCAAACACAATACAATGATTCAAAAATCAACAGTGTACATGCATGTAATTACAATAGAATCTAACGCTCTTAAAACATAAAACTCTTTGCAGATTTCACGATGAACACTTTTCTTCATCAATCGTTCTGTTTCGCAGGTTCTATACCAAAAGAGATTGGCAATATAACTATGCTTACAAGTTTAATCATATTGGCTAACAACCTAAGAGGTATATTTTATTAATTGCGAATGTTCGTCTTTCATTAGTACTCTATTATTTTTCAAATTTGATGATCTGTTCTATACTTTTTATAGGCACCATACCAAACGAGCTTGAAAACCTTCGAAAACTGGAAGTCCTCGATTTACGGTCTAATGAACTGAGTGGTTCGGTACCCGTGGGGTTATTTAACATGTCCAAAATGAGAGATTTAGATCTTTCTGGAAATGATCTTTCTGGTGGTCTACCTTCAGCAGTAGGTTTTGGTCTTCCAAAATTAGAATTTTTCAGTTTTCATGAAAATCGGCTAAGTGGATTTATACCCCTCTTCATCTCAAATTCTTCGAGACTCCGTATTCTTGACCTCGCAGGAAACGTTTTCCGAGGCACTATTCCTCACTACTTTGGGAACCTAAGGTTTCTTGAACTCCTAAATTTGGGTGGGAACAATTTGACGAGGGATTCGTCATCCGTGGAGTTGGAATTTTTTAGGCCATTGGCCAACTGCATAAATCTGAAAACTCTGGGGCTTTCTCGGAATCCTTTAAATGGCGTCCTTCCTAAATCTATTGGGAATCTTTCTAAGTCTATTGAAACTATCGTCGCAAACGGTTGTGGAATCTCCGGTGAAATTCCAGCTAGTATTGGAAACTTGAGTGAATTGGTGATGTTGGAATTTTACGACAATCAATTCACCGGTTCATTGCCGGCGTCAACCGCGTATTTACAAAACCTCCAATATCTTTCACTTGGGAAGAATAAAATAAGTGGATTTTTCGAATGCGATTTGTTCCATTTGCAAAGTTTATCTGAGTTGTATTTATTCAACAACTTGTATTCAGGGCCAATCCCTGAATGTATAGGCAACATTACATCCTTGAGAAAGGTATGGTTAAATGGCAATAAATTCAATTCGATTTTACCGGTAAACTTGTGGAATCTGAAAGATCTTCTAGAGCTTAAACTTTCATCAAATTTCTTCAATGGTTCTCTACCAATGCAAGTTGGGAACTTAAAGGTCCTTACACTTTTGGACTTGTCTATGAATAACTTCTCCGGTAATATTCCAGATGCGATCGGAAATTTACAGAACTTGGTATATCTAGATCTATATCACAATATCTTAGAAGGGTCGATTCCCGACTCAATTGGAAGAATCTTAAGTTTGGAGGAATTGGATTTATCGCAAAATAATTTATCTGGCTCAATTCCGATTTCGCTCGAGAAGCTTCATTATTTGAAGACTTTCAATGTCTCCTATAATAATTTAGATGGATCTATTCCATCAGGAGGACCATTTAGGAATTTTACAGTTGAATCCTTCATATTCAATAAGGCTTTATGTGGAGATAAAAGATTTCATGTGCATCCATGCCCTGCAGCTACATCACCAAGAAGAAAATGGATCAAAAGACATAGGCATATTTTCATTCTGTCGTTTAGCTTAGTAGCTTTCATTGCCGCCATAACTGTCGTGGCGATATACCTTATATCGCGAAAGAAAAATAAGGTCCATAGAAGTACTGTTGAATCGGAATTAGTCAAAACAAAGGATCGGATCTCGTTTTATGAACTTCAACATGCTACAGATAGATATAACGAAAGAAATTTTCTCGGGCAAGGGGGCTTCGGATCGGTATACAAAGGTACGCTTCGTGATGGACGTGTTGTAGCAGTTAAGGTATTCAATGTACAAGCACAAGAAGCAAGTAAAAGTTTTGATGTCGAGTGTGAGATGCTACGCAATCTCCGTCACCGTAATCTTACTCAAGTCATCTCGAGTTGTTCTAACCTTGATTTCAAGGCAATAGTACTTGAGTTCATGCCTAATGGGAGTCTCGACAACTGGTTGCATTCGGAGAATCGTTTTCTTAGCTTCAAAGAAAGATTGAACATTATGATTGATGTTGCATCTGCATTGCAATATCTGCATTCAGGTTATCCAACATCAGTGGTACATGCTGATTTGAAGCCAAGTAATATTTTGCTTGACGAAGATATGGTAGCTCATGTAAGCGACTTCGGCGTCGCCAAAATGTTGGAGGATAGTAGCATTGCATACACCAATACTTTAGCCACATTCGGCTACATTGCCCCAGGTATGAGTAGGACGACTTCAAGTCATTTTATTTCGTAATAAACATACCACAATTGTTCTGTCTCAGACATTGATCGACTTTGTGTTGTTATGATTTGTTAGAATACGGCATGGAAGGATTGGTGTCCACAAGGTGTGATATATATAGCTTCGGAATAATATTAATTGAAGTCTTTACGAGAAAGAGACCCAGTGATGAAACGTTCAACGACAGCTTGACTCTACATGGTTGGGTAAATGATTCGGTAGACGGTGGTTCGATGGCTGATATCATAGACAGTAGTTTGTTCAACACCTTCGAAGAGAAACGCTTCGATGAAACGATGAACTATATGACAATGATAATGAATATAGCATTGAATTGCACCAAGGATATTCCAAAGGAAAGAAGTGACATCGGAGAAGTTATTGGTACCTTAAACAAAATCAAGTTGAAGCTTTAATTGAATGCTGACTATTGGATTCAAACTATCTTCAACTTTTCTATAATTTGTTAACTTAAGCACTTTTGGGACCGAAAAAGATCATATGTCTACCTTGGTTTGCATTTCGTGTGTCGTAGTAAATTGTATTAAGTGTATAGTATAAGTGTATGTGTGTAGTTATAGATATAGATATATATATTGCCGGGGCCGAAATATGAGTGCCGGGCCAAGTTTTAGTATGTAAGATGAAAAAGACATAAATACCCTTCCTTATCTTCTGTTGGGAAAACAAACAATCACAATACCACAGATATTATAAATACCCACAAAGTCTTCCTAATAACACGCAACGGAATTAAACGAGGCAGCACCAAACGAAGCTAAATAAAAAATAAAACGAAACGAAAGCACAAAGAAACAACACCACAATTTTAACGTGGAAAACTCTTCTCGATGTGAGAGAGTAAAAACCACGAGTCCGAGACCCACGAAAATCTCCACTAATGAGCTAAAGATGATACAAAAGTGTTTCAAACACATCAACCAACTCAAAGTGTACACCCAAATTTTTTTTGAGTGATCGTCAATAAAAGTCACAAAATAGCGGAAACCACCAAGCATCCTTGTCTTCATAGGACTACAAACATCATAATGAACTAGCTCAAGTACTTCTGACTTTCTTTAAGGTGGATGTGATTTAAAAGAAACTCTAGTTTGCTTCCCTGCAAGACAATAAGCACACTTCTCCAAATACAAACTGTTAGAACAAGACAATAAATTTTTCTTAGATAAGACAGTCATACTTTTCAAGCTCATATGACATAACCTTTTTTGCCACAACTCGGTCTCATCACGTGACTCCACTGTATGAGCATCATCAACAATAACTTTGTCTTGAGTCAAGAAAAGTGTAGATGTCTTTGTACCTCTAGCCACAAATGAAGACCCCTTTGTGAGCTTCCACTTATCACATGAAAATGAGCTATTATGACCATCATCACACGATCCGCCAACATAAATCAAATTCAACGGGATCCCTGGAACATGCTTAACCCGCCTAAGAACAAGTTTGGTACCATTACACGTCTCCAAACTAATATCTCTAACACCTGCACATTTTAAGATAGAATCTGAGCCGTTCTCACATCACCAAAGTCACATGGAGTGTAAGATGTGAAAAAAATCTCTTCTTGAAGTAGCATGAACCAAGCACCACTTTGTCAACAACCCAACTAGTCATATCATCAACAAGAATAACATCATCAACCTCTTGAAACACAAGGAAGTCATCGGAAGAAGTTGGATTAACTTTATCTTCCTTCTTCTCTCATCATTTTTCTTCTCACCGTTTTCCTTTTTCTCCTGTTTCAATTTAAAGCAAAATTTCTTGATGTGCCCTTTCTTGCCACAATGATTGCAATCAAAATTATTGTACTTGCCCTTGGATTTACTTCTACTTCGACATCTATCTTTAGAAGCTCTGCTTTGACTTATCCCCCGTGACTCAGTAACCAAGACATCCGACTGTGAGGAAACACTGTGTGCCTTCCTCCTTGTCTCTTCTTCCAACACACTAGTCTCAATGGTCATAGCACCATCTGGGGTAGAATTAGATAAAGAACTTCAAAAAATTTCCCACGATTCCGGTAAAGAGCCAAGAAGCATCTATCCCTGCACTTCATCATCAAACTTAATACCCGTAGCATTACATTGGTTTATAATACCTAAGAAAGTTTTCAAATGATCAGCCATATGAGTTCCATCATGATATCTCAAATTCATCAATTTATACATCAAAAGCATCTTATTGTTTCCAGTTTTCCGGGCATACAAGTCTCCAAGCTTTTTCCACAAAGACCTAGCATGTTTTTCGTCACTAAAATGATTTAAAACGTTATCATCAACCCATTGTCTAATATAACCACAAACTTGCCTATGCAACAAATTCCACTTTCCTCTGTTTTGTCTTCAGGTTTTTCAGCACTGAAGACCAGCAAGAAATAATTTTTCACATACAAAAGATCATCCATTTTATTTTTCCATATGGCATAATTAGACCCATTCAAAGTGATCATATTCAAGTTGGCTTCCATTTCACCAAAAAAAAATTCACCAAAAACACTTCAAAACCAAATCAGCTAACCGGGGCTCCGATACCACTTGTTGGGAAAACAAACAACCGTAATACCACAAGTATCACAAATACCCACAAAGTCTTCCTAATGACACGAAACAAAATTAAACGAGTCATCCCCAACAAAGCTAAATCACAAATAAAGGGAAACGTAAGCACAAAGATACAACACCACAATTTTAACGTGGAAAGCCCCTCTCGATTTGAGAGAGTAAAAACCACGAGGCCGAGGCCCACAAAAATCTCCACTAATCAGAAAAAGATGATACAAAAGTGTTCCAAACACATCAACCAACTCAACTACACCAAAGTATCAACAAAAAATATAAAATACAAGAGTTGTTGAAAAATATCACCGGAAACGCAGCAGTCCGGTCGGCAGATGATTACGGAAAATTGAACCGTTGAAACAAAAATCCCACTGTTCAGATTGAAGAAGATTGAGAGAGGAACAATCCTTCAAAATTTTCGTGTCGATCGGAGTCCGTTTCGATGCCCGATCGTTGCCGGAAAGTTCCCGGTGCAACACCAAAGAAGCTGCGAATTTCTCCCCTCTTTTTTGCCTCATTTTTTGTGAAGATTAGATTAGATTAGGGAAAAATAACCTAGCTTATTCCCTTAAATAATACTTGACATATATATTTTTCTTATTTATTTTTCTATTATTTTGGTGGGCCTTATAAAGGAGTGATCCACCCAACATCTACCTCTCAGTGAATCCTTCCTAAACTTTCTTTCCACAACTCTCCTCACGGTTCTCTTCTCACAATGTTTTTAATATATCTCATTCTCTATCAACCCATGTGCTCCCTCGCCTTTCTTCCCACTTTCTCAAAACAAGTGAGACGTATCCCTCAAATCTGTACCCTCCAAGCGCATCTTAGTAATTCATCCTTCCAAGCACGACCGGAGTGTGCCGCCTCAGGGTAGGTCAGTGAGCCGGCGCGTACTTAGAATCCGAATACCTGTGACTTGGTACACTGATCAGTTAGGTTGGCAGCTTGGGTCAATCTTTGGGATCGAAACGTCACCTTTCTATCTAATCCGGTGGTACACTTTCAATATGCCTTTGAGTCAACACTGAGGACAAGATCTACTTAACGATCATCCTTAATCCGACCTAAAGCCAGAATCAGTGTTATCACTTATACTCTAGTTTGCACCTGAATATACTAGCATATTATTCCTCATTCTCCCGAAGAGACTTGAGGATTCACTAAACATCCCATTTAGTATTCATCTGCAGGTTTAGATAACCATTCCTGAGAGGTAGGGTAGACTACATCGTTGAATGTTGCATAAATGCAAGAATATCTTAACCAGGTGAATGGATGGGATTTCCAATAATCGATTCTCGAGAATTTGAGCGAATCAAATCCTTGAGAATAAATCCCGATGGCATGTTAGACTCTGACTTCAGATAACATACCCATGTTGGTCCCAACTGTTTCAGTGTTACCATTCACAAAAACTAATCTACATACTACTTTACTAATATTGATGCCCAGTCTACGAAAGACTTATCAATATTCTGGTCAAGTCCACATATTAAAATATATGACATTGAAATGACCTAAAGGTTTGCTTTAATCCCCAAATGATATAAGCTATGGCAGGCATCCTGCCAAAGGTTCTTTCTGAATAAATAAAGATACCGTTAGTCTCGCAAAAAGGTCTTAGGGAATCACCCCTATTTTCTGCTTTGTTACGAATCCGCTATTTGTTCTTTGCTAAAATCCTTCTGTTCTGAATAAATTCAGATTCTTTTGTTCGGTAAGGAAGGCTTAGGGAATCACCCCTATTTCCTGCTTTCTGACGAAATCAAGCAAGACTGAGTGGTAAGAGAGATCACGGTCTTGTTAACTCTCTACCTTTTAGGGAATCACCCCTAAATTTTTCTCAGCTTTGCGTTGAAAGTTAAACATTCCTATTCATTCGACTCTTCTCCGTGTAGTTCCATTTACTCTCACTGGGCCTGAGATACTCAGGTGGTTCTACGAGAGTTTCAACAGAACAGGAGTATCAAACTCCATTCACAGGGTGGACTATAGGTCATCAATCTACCCTATAGACCATAAGGTCCTGCAATGGGTAATGGACAAACCAAACTCCCACTACGTTCGGGGTGGATCGATATACTGATCTAGTTTAGTAGTTTTTATTGGTGTTATCACCAACTGCCAGTGTTGGATGTGGACTGAAAAAATCAGTTAGTAACATCTTGAGTACACATACTTCAAGATCTAAGGTTGTTATCTATAGACTCTATCAGACCGAGTTTGACAGTATAACCATCATTCTCTAATTTTATGAGTTTTATAATCAACCTTTACTCAATGCATCAAGATATTTCACGATCTGAACGTGTACGCAAAATTTCCAGTCCTACCTTCAAGCACTCAGTGCTAAATGCCTCTATTTACGGAAGTGGGTGAACCGAATTCACTCCTTATCCATAAATGCTTAGGCATCTTTTAGGTAGACTTCTCGGTTTTTAATTACAACGTAAACCGTTATTTTGCAACCAATATCTTAAATGAGTTAAGCAGTGTATCGTTGTACATCAATAACTATATAAGGCAAATTTGTGGTGTATCCCTTAATGAAAACATTCCACTGGGAGGCAGGCCGAGCATCAGTCCCGAAGACTACGCAATAACCTATTTTTGAGTGTGGAATACTCTATCTCTGGTGAAATCAGAGATTCCTCCAAATATTTTGGATAAACTTACCAGAGTTTCGAGTAGTTATTAGAAAATATGTCACCACTCAGAAGCTCCCACTAGCTTGTATATTTCATATGACCCCGAAGGTCGATATGAACAAGCTATGTAACTTCTTTAAATCTATTACCCTTTCCCGATTGAAAGGAAACTTAGGCATTGTTCATTTGAGACAGTGCTCCTTTGACTGGGAGATAGGAATCACCCTAAGCCTGTCTTCAGATCTTGTCTTTAGGGAATATGCACTAATTAATAGAATAGAAATAAGCGTTTATCGAAATACGGAAACCATTTGCATTTATATTGTTTAAGATGTGTTACATATACCTATTCAGCATTTCTTAGTGGTTCTGACTTTATCAAACAAAAGTCCGAGTCTTGGGTTCGTGCTACGAATGTTATATTCATCGTCAATAAGACAAACAAATTATCCAATTGAAAATGAATACGTTCGTTCCAACGAATCCGAAAACAGAAAATGAATTTTCTGTGATACTCAAGAATTGAATCTGAGATTCATTTCCTTATATCACTCCCACTAGTCTATCTGAAATAACTGCCCGTTGTCTATTTTTATTTATCGTTTAATGCAAAGCTACCTAGTTCTTCCAAAGAACTTTAGCTTTCGAGAAAATTGCTAAGGATGCATTGGTCGGTGATCCAAATCACTTTCCTTATCCTCTAATTTCCAATTTATTAATTTTCCGGTTTAGCCTTAAAACTACTTAGTTTAGATGACTAACACGTATAAACATTTTTTCCCATTCTCGACTTTCCTTAAATGGAAACAGTCTTGAACTAGCAGTTCGTTTGAGTAGACAATACTCTTGAACTGTGGGATGTCTAATGATGTGTTACTAGCTTGGACTATTCGATTTTTCTAATCGACAAATCATAAGAGCAAAGCTCCCACTAGTTTATCGGTTCCAAATACCGTCTAACTAGCAACACTTTGTTCGAATGGTTTGAGAGATCATAATAAAGCTCCCACTAGTTTATCGCTTCCAAATACCGTCTAACTAGCAACACTTTGTATTTATGATTTTTCGAAGATTAGAAAATCACCCAGAACTAAGCTCCCACTAGTTTATCAGTTGCAAATATTGTCTAACTAGCAATGCTTTGTTCATGATGTTTCATAGATTGGAAAAATTCCAGAACTAAGCTCCCACTAGTTTATCAGTTTCAAATACTGTCTAACTAGCAACGTTTTGTTCTTTTTTTTTTCCAATGAATGGTTAAACTCTTGTGCAGCCCATTACACATTTCTAACGATTCAGAAAAACAACAAATCATAAGATTAAGGCGGCCACTAGTTTATCAGTTCAAATACCGTCTAACTAGCAACGTCTTATGTATATGATTTTCCAATTTTTCAATTTAGAAATTTTGTTGTGTAATTACACTTTTAAAATTCACTAATCTTTTGTAAACTAAGTACGATTGTTTTTCGTTTTACACGAGCGATATCCGTGACATACCTATACTATGTCATTAAGTTTTTAAAGGCTCAAGAGAAAAATCTCTTCTGAAAAATTAACTGCATTTATTGATAATTCACAACGTACTTGTTACTTTCCACATTTTTAATGAAGTCCTATTACTAACAGTTTAGTAGCCTAGAGATTTAGTTGTAAAAAATATGATGAAAAGTTAAATTCAAAAATAAATTTTCACTACTAGATTTTTATTTTAGGAATTATAAACTATAAAAAGTTTATCCTACCATTCCAAGGATTTAACCTCGCATAAATCTCATCCGAGAGGTCGATATCGACACTATGACGGTTAAACTAAGACAATCTCTCTCAATGATTAAGCTTCGAGAATCGAACATCTCACGGAATCGACATCCCGGACCTTAATCATTGATTACCTTCCTTTTTCTAGCCTAGATATTTGAAAATATCCATAAAGAGTGTGACCTACTATACTCGGATCTCGTAGTACGCCCGAGTATGCCTACGAGGCGATCGATGACCCGGCGAGTACCGATATCCTATCCTTTCGGAGACCAAGCCTTGAATTTTGATAGCGGTGAACACCATCCGAAGGGGGCCGAAATCAAAGCGGCATGAGGCGTCACCATTCTCTCACGTGCTTGCACCTATAGTAGAGGCCGTGGGGTCGGCTATCGCCTTCCCCGCTCCCACTCAATAATTTGAAAAAAGTGGTGGGTTTACTAATTACGGTTTCGGTATTGACAATAAGAAACAATAAATCATAGTACTCCGAAAAAGGTCGGTTATGTAGGCAAGCCTACGCCGTCTTATTCGTTGGAACATATGTGACAGTTCAGGCTGATCCGGCAAGAGAAGCCCCGTTTAGCTCGAAGGCTTATCGGCTATGCTAAGTCTTGTCGAACCACTCATAACGTATATCATCACATGTGGTGGGGAGTCGATCGAGCCGAAGCTCGGTTGAACTCACCCAACCATGGTTAGACCATTTCCGAACCCATGTACTAAGATTTTCTGATTTCTATGTTGTCAACCAAAGCGTAATCTCGTTTCTGTTTAAGGTAGGTTCACCGAAAACTCAACGATTTATCTAAGTGGGATTCACCGAGAATCCAACACTAAAATCGTAACGATTGACAAAACCCGGTTCCTCGGTTTTAATAATTAGTTACTCAATTAATTAACTACCACATATTAATTAAAAAAAGCTTTTAACTAATTATACGAGTTATACAAGCCTAATTTATTCCAAATAAACTAGCTACATGTATGCATTGGAGTGGAATCATGATATGATGCATGTCATGGAAATTTTCCGGTTTCTATCACATAATTTCGATTATACACGAAAAAATAACGGAAAAATTAAACACCGAGATTGATCGTTGGTACCCCCGTATCTAACCTATTAAAAAATAAATAAACAAACCCTAACTAGGGTTTACTATTTTCTAATCTGCTGCTGCGTTTTCTCGATGATTGGACATCCAAACGAACCTTGATCGTCACAAAAATTTATGAACCTGTTCTTCACTCCTCCTACTTCAATCTGAACGGTTGGATCTTCGTTTCAACGGTCCAATTTTCTCAAGCAATCCGCTGATCCAACTGCTACATCTATTTATAACTGCGGCTCAGCAGTGTCTTCTTGGGGCCGATCGGGCATCGAGCCAAAACCCGATCGACCTGAAAATTTTAGGGCTTGTTCATAACTCCATGGTAATCGATCTGAAAAATCGGATCTTCGTTTTAACGTTCCAAACTCTTCCAGAAAATCGACGAACTTACAGCTAGGGTTTTTGTGGCTGCTGTGTTTTTCTGTTACAGCAGCAACTTTATTGCAGTGATTGGACATCGAGATTGACTCCGATTGTCATGAAATTTTGAGTGCCTGTTCTTCAACTTTTATTCTTCATTTTGACCGGAGAGATTGTCGTTCAACGGCTCAATCTCCGGGAATAAAATAAAAACGGAACATAAACAAAACAGATCTACTTCTAGGAAACTAAAATTACAAAATTTCCTATACTCATATAAACGAATTTATATGAGTTTACAATAGATATAACGAGTAAACAATACCAACCCCAATCCATCTCTTCAACCACGACAATCACAAGGCATCATCATCAAATTTTCGAATCAATAAAAAAATTAAAACGAAAACAAGCAATCTACACATGCTATTCCACTCCTTAGATCTAAAATTTAAATACTTTGATTGCTAGATCAAAGGCTCCGATACCACTTGTAGGATGTAATATCGTCGGATGGATCAAGATCCACCCGATTACGCAGCGGAAAGTACAAGATCTAGATCTAGTCAACCAAGCACATAAAATAATAGATCTAATCCTACGAGGGGGTTTAGATTGCTTACCTGTTTATTGTGAATAAACGCGTCAAGAACAATCCGAGATCCAAGATCCAAGCTAGATGAGAAGCCACGCCTCTTCGACGTGTATCTCCAAGCACCACCTGTGGATGGTGTTTCAAGCCGCTTGACCTCCTCGATATGCTACCATAGAAAAACCCGAAGTTTTTCTAAAACTCGAACCCAAGTATATGAGCCGAAAAATCTAAGCTCAATACTTCCCATATGTCGAAAATTATGTGTGTCAAAAGGTTTGGGAGAACTCTCTTTATATAGGAGAGTAATCCTTGTCCTCCAAAGATTTAATAATTAATACAAAATCAATTATAATAATCCTTATTAAATAAAAGATACTCCTAGAATAAATCTAGATTATTTAAGGATCAATCTAATATTTTTTTCCTTAATTATTTATTCAACAAATAAATAATTAAATACTTGTACTATGATTATCCAAGAAAACAAATTTCTTGATAACCAAACAAGTAATACATGCCACTTTTATATTTGACCAATTAGGTCAAAAAGTCAACACACCAAATTGGGCCGAATCCACTAAAAATGTCTTTTCCGTGTATTTAATTATTTAGTCCAATTAATCCACATATCAATTAAATAGTCCAATCCAACTATTTAAATATAATTGAGGTGAAACGACGAGAAAACATATGCTATGTTAGGAGCCACGTCGGGGACCATGGACCCATATTCAGTAGCTACAATAAATTAAATAATATTATCCGTCAGACCGAACAATAATATTCAATCTATTAATTCCGGGATTACACCACCATAAACCCGAAACTGAACTCGCCGAATATAGATAACACTCAACCATGAGTTGATAAGCGTCCACCGATATAATCATTACATACGGATAAATCCTCCATTGATCGCTCGCTTTGATTCGGGATATCCCCGTAAACCCTTCTCAAAACCTCTTATCATTATTTACCATTAACCCCCTAGTGATCAATTAGTTCATAACAAATATAATATGAACTCCGGGATCGATCAGTTTGTAGGATTAACAAACAAGGAGGCTGTCTCTGCTACTTCCCGAGGAAAGAATGGATTCCATATCCGTGATAGCACGTACTACTCACTCATTCCGAATTAGAGCCAACGAGAAGTGTTGGACCACATATTATGAAGTGATCCTTACTAACACATCAAACCCTACCCTAGTCTAAGCAGTTGTCTGTGATCACCTCATGATTGAGATTAATCCATATATGATCATCTTGTGATTCGATAAGACTTCTCGATTACGGAATTATATCAAGAACTCAAATCAAATCGGTCCAGCACTATATGATTATCATCATAAATAAATGCCCCATTAGGTATCATATTACCGACAGCCCGGATAAGACTGTCACACCTAAAGTGTTCTGGGCGCATTAATAGCAAATTAATCATGAGACCCGTACTCAAATTAATAAACGCTACGGACAAAGTTAATTTTAAGTACATCTCACTAACTCAATCCTCTTGTGTATAGCCATACACTGAGTTATGTGATTACATAAACGAGGTACTTAGGGTTTTCAGCAGTGTCTTAATTATAAGCATACATGCATATAATAAGATGAATTATTAATTATGTCCTAAAACAATCATATAATTGTCTTTTGGGCACTACACCTAACAATCTCCCACTTGCATGAAAGGCAAGTGGATTAATTGTTTTAGAGCATACCCTTTATATCTATATCTACAACACTTTCCATTAAGTACCGAAAGTTATATGGAGAAGAAAGCATGGAATGGTTAAAGAGGTGCTCTTTCAAGTAGGTGTGACGATCCTGGTCTGGATACCCAGTCCTTAACCGGAAAAGGACGTCCGGCACGTGTATAATAAAAATTAATTGATTATATACGTAAGCCTGACATCATCAACACCAGAGAACAAGCGGAAAATGAAAACATAGACTCGGGTAGCAATCGATTAAAAAATTGCTACAACGATCGACAAGTAACACAAGCTGCAACTAAACAACATCCCAAGACGTATTACACAAGATTGAGTATACATTCAACTATTACAATCCATTCTTTGCAATACAAAGGTACAACTATCTCAATCTAATACAGAAGAAATATGGAAGATTCTATACCATCAATACAAAAGAATAAAGAAAGATACACTTCAACAGATACAATCATGGGAATCACTCTTAAGCGATCTCGAACTCAACTTACAACAAAACCACCTTCTTGGGGTGGGGAACAAAATAATAATGGGGTAAATACAAACATACTTATTAAGGGGTAGAAACACCGAAACTACACATGCTATATCACAAGGATTATCAATAGTAATATTAATAATATCACAGGGCAAGTAAAACAAACATAATAACACATATGTCTCACTCACTCACATCACTCTACTAGTCTCACTAGTAGACACAACCAAATAAGACATTTGTTACATATTAATCCAAAGACACTTTGCATGGTGAAGACTGCACGACGACACATTCAGCACCTCATATGGCATGAGTATCTAAACGTCAGGAATATTACATGAGTCCAACACAATATCTGAAAAGTGTGGAGGTGTAATAGTTCCATGTCGCGTTATAAAAACGTGCCTCACTAAGGACTAACATGTTTTAGCTTTTAGACTCATCAAGTACGTACTTAAGCGATTAAACTAACCACCTAAGTTCATTGCATATTAAAGGATTCTTATAGACCACTAGACCTTAGACCAATTCTACATTACACTACTTAGCACATTGCACAGAAAATATCGGACTTTAATCAAATATCCATGAGGCTAAGAAATAAGGTTTCTGGTGATCCCGAGTTTCTCCCCGCAGAGGGTATTCACAAGGTATTGAGCCGAATACACCAGAAACCGAACCCTTAACTTCGTCATGTTACAAGTAAGACATTGAAACTCAAGTCAATATCATATAAGGCCAAATGTATAGTGTTTCAATTCTCCCGTGAGACACAATGTAGAGCCAATGCACTAGAACACGTACACTTAACTTTACAACAAACCACATAAGGCTTTACACCAAGTCATGCTTCAAAATGGAATCTAAAACATGATTATACACTACAAGAGCTTTCGGTGCCCGCCAAGCATCATTGGCTCCCGCCAACAACTAATAGGAACTAAACTGGTATCATTAACGCCCGCCAATCTTCTTTGGTGCCCGCAAACAGCAACATGGACTCCCTGTTAAGACTTGGTGCCCGCCAACAATAGACTGGCGTCCGTCAAACACCAACAGAACTCTTGTTCCCAGTTGGCGCCCGCCAATGCTAAATGGCGCTCGCCAACACACCTGGCGCCCGCCAACATGAAGCAGAAACATTCTACTAGCTGTTGGTGACCACCGAACATCCATTGGCACCCACCAAGGTCCTATATCTGTGAATTTAAAGTCCAAAAGGCTCTATTTTCAAACCCAAATCAATTCTAACATTTACAACAACCGAATCTTACATTACTATAAGTCCTGGAAACATTTAAAAGCTACTAACCACTAAAGATTTTACCTCAAGAATCTTGAAGCAAAGATGTATTCAAGCTTGAATCTTCAAGAAAACTCTAAGAACATCAACTTCAAGAAATCCCAGATCCACAAGCAAAGGTCCAAGAATCTAAGTAACCCACTTTGAATTTACTACCAAAACGAAGTTCTACGATTACTACAACCTTTAAAACATTAAAAAGCTAAGAAAACACCCAAGAACACTTATAGATATAGAAAATGGGTTTTTGGAACTCTTACCCGAACGGAGTAGAACTTGTATTAAAAAGAATCTCTATTCATGTTGAGCATTTTGGTGTGATTAGTTTGTGATTTTGACATCTGGCACTGGAGAGCTCGGGATGTTCTGTGGAGATGCTCTGTTCAGTGTGATGCTCTGCTTCTTCCTCACTAGTAGTGCTCAGGAGGTCAGCAAAGGCATTCACTGCAAAAGATACAATAGAAGACAAGTGTTAGGAACAGAACTTGGAAATCCGAACAAAGTAAAAAAGCACGAAAGATAAAAACCCTACAACCTCTTTGATTTAGGGGATCAAAAGAAACATATGGGTCTGGTCCAGCCTCAACCAATCGAGCAGCCTTAATGAGTTGCGAAGGAATTCGAACATATCTCAAGAAGACTCATAACCCCGAATCGTCCGCAACGCTTAGGCATCAGTACTTTCAGTAAGGGTATCCTTAGGCTGTTCATCCGGGTTCCATCGACCCAACCTAGTGTTGAATCGTAACATTCACTAAATTACTTTAGAGGGGGTGAATAGAGTAATTACCGGATTATGACTACTTTTTCGACTTAAGATAATTTCAGAGTTTCAACCTAGTTTTTTGTAAATTAAATAGGCAAAAGACTATCTAATTAAAAAGAAAACTAAGTTATCCTAGTTATCTAAGTGATCTAAGTTGCACTTAACAGGATTACAAACAAACTTGTTTTAGATCAGGTTAGGTTGTTACTAGCATGCAATATATTACCTAAGTGTTGTTGATTAGGTGAGGGAACACTTAGCAGATTTTTATGTTGTTTAGCTAGCATGCAATGTCCTAAGGTGTTAAAAACAAAAACAACAATCCAAGCAAAACAATCAATCAAGAAAGTTTTACTTGAATAAACCAAGTGTTGAATCCAAGCCAAGCTTAGAAAGAACACATGAAGTCAAGATTCAAGTATAACACTACATCTATACTATAGATCTCTAAAGTAATCTGCAGTACAAAGGTTTACCCCACCGGAGCCTAAAGCTCGGATGGCAAAGATGAAGTGCGCACTGAGCCCTCCAAGCACAGCTCCTTCAAAGACTTACTCAACACACAGAGCTGTGTGTGTTGAACCACCAAGCTCCTTCCTTGACTTCTTGAACTTCAAACAGTGATGCATAAAAGTAGAGCACTCTCTTTCTCACTTATACAAGTTTAGAAACTCAAGTGTAAGATTACAAAGACTAATCTCACCACATAGTTGATACCTCACAAATGAAACTCAAAAATCAAATTCAAACTCTCACTAAACAACTCCTAATCTACTCTTCAAACTTAAGGCAGTAGAGAACTCCTTAATGCTTGACTGAACTTGAGATAAACTGAGTTGTGTATAGGGGATTTTGACCAAGTGACTTTAGTGCCTTTTGCTTTCCTCCTCTTCTTGCTATCTCATCAAGGTAGATGGTCTCATATATATACTGCACACTCAACAGAGAGTTAGTAGATTTAAAGAGATAAAATAATTCATTGACAAGTCAACAAAATAAAACCAACGGCTAGAAATAAAAAGGAGTCACGGGTTAAGAAAGTGTCCAAAACTACTATACTGCACTTGTTACCTTGGTGCAAAGTGTGTGAGCAAAAGGACAAGAAGGACAGTTTTAGAGACCATAAATAAGGCAGCAAAGAAAAAGATTAACTGTGACATGCTGTGGTGAGACACTTAAAAAGAAATATTATGTGAAACTTAACACACACACACACACACACACACACACACACACATATATATATATATATATATATATATATGTATGTATATATATATATATATATATATATATATATATATATATATATATATATATATATATATATATGACAAAAGATTAAATCTTTACCAAAGAACATGTCAAAGAAAATGTTTCAAATCTTTACCAAAGAACATGTCAAAGAAAATGTTTCAAATGGAACAGAGAGACAAAGCCAAACTTATATTGCAGACAAGTTACAAATGCCAAGGATTCAAAGTATGCCATACAATTAATTCAAAAGTTTCACATTTATCTAACAAATACAGGTCTAATTTATCAAAACATACATCATTTTTTTATAATCAGGAAAGGACCAGAAAAGAAAAAAAAAAAGACACGAACTTAGAACCAACAAATAAAACTTTATCAAACAGAAAAAAGACTTGACCTTTAGCATGCAGGTTAATTAAAAAGACTAATAAACACAAGATTCAGTCTTTTATCACAAACTCATTGAGAAGAGGTGATAAGGGTATTTTTGGGCATCATTGACCTCGGTGGAGTCCACCTTTAATGGTCTCAGCGGGTGTAGCATCAAAAGATGCATATTTCATACCCTGTGTTGCAGAGGCATCCACAAATCTTGACCATACTGTAAGCTAGGGTTGCTATACCTTCACAGATATGTCAGAAAGTCATTGAAGCAAAAGCTTCTCATTTTATTGTAGTAAAAATCGAGCCAGAAAAGGGATGAGAAAAGCATAGAAAATGGAAGGGCTTTTCTGGAGCCATGGAAAGAGAGAGCACAGATTTACATAAGAGAAGAAAGAGAGATGGCAATTGAAAAGGAGAGATGGCAGATTTGTTTTATGGAGATGGAAGGGAGCTTTTCTGTAAACAAGAAAGAAGGAGAAGAGTATGCCATATGGAGAAGAAAAGTGACGTTTGGGGTTATCTGAAAAATTAATGGGAGGACAGAGAGATAGAGACATTATAGTAGATACTGGGGTATTGGGGAGAGGGAATCTCGGGTATAGAAATGAGGACAATAAGTGGATGAAAATAAAATAGGAAGTTTCTTGGAAAGAGATGGAGGCGGCAAGGTTATTAAAAAGGGTTTCAGATTTATAAAGAAAATTAGGTTAAGGAAACTTTAATGGATAAATTAAAAAGGAGAAGGGCCAAAAAAAAGAAAAAGGGCCAGTAGTTAAAGAAGAGAAGGGTCATCATTTAATCAAAATGATAATCAGGCACATATATAAAAATTTAGCCCAAATAATTTAATCCAATACAAATATGCCATAACATATAATAATATGTTTGCATACTTGATCAAATTAAATTAAATATTGCCATAAACGTGATAAGATTAAAGACACCTAACGTATACAACATAAAGTTGCTATCACATGTAGTGAATTAAATTCTTATCACAAATTTGCAATATTATAACACATCATATCATAGAGCCAAGATTTAATCATCTATTATGTGTTTAGTGTACCTTCAAAAATACTCGATAAACGTGTTAGTACATGAGATAGAGAATAATTAACACATAATAAGGATAATTATGAAAATTAATCAAACTTACAAAAACTAAGGCACAAAAATTCTCCCTATTTTGATTAATTTTCAAAATACCCTTAAACTTTTAAAAAACTCCCCATAAATCTATACTCCCCCTACATATGACTTCTCCCCTTGTTTGAAAACTTATGCAAAAGAGGAAAAATTAGGAATGAATCATATGTAGATCACTACGAAACATTTCAAAAAGAGCTTGAGGGAGGGGCTTAGTGAAAATATCCGCAACTTGTTGGTTCGTAGGCACAAACTCAATAGAAATAGTATCATTTTGCATGTGGTCACGTATAAAATGATACCAAATATCTATGTGCTTGGCCTGGGAGTGTAAGACGGGGTTTCATGACAAGTATATGACACTGGTACTATCACAATAGACTGGCACAGAAGAAAAGGTAACACCAAAATCTAAAAGTTTTTGTTTGATCTCTAAAATTTGGGTACAACAATTACTTAGGGGGACATACTCGGCCTCGGTAGTACTAAGAGCAACACTAGGTTGTTTCTTAAAATACCAAGAAATGAGTCTGTCACCTAAGAATTGGCACGTTCCACTCGTGCTCTTTCTATCGATCCTACAACCACCATAGTCGGCATCACTAAAAGCAAGTAGTGTGAAAGAGGAGGCCTTAGAGTACCAGAGATCGAGTGTTGGTGTGTGTCTAAGATATCTAAAAATATGTTTACCGCATTATAATGAGATATCTTAGGATTAGCTTGATAATGTGCACACATGAAAACAATGAACATGATGTCGGGTCTAGATGCGGTGAGATAAAGTAGTGAACCTATCATGCTACGGTAGATGTGAGAGTCAAACGGTTGACCATTCTCATCAAGCTCAAGTTTGACTGAAGAACTCATAAGAGTTGTAGCCGGTTTTAGATTTTCAAACTTGAACTTTTTTAGCATGTGATTAACATATTTTGTTTGGCTAATGTGTGTGCCATCGGGTGTTTGTTTGACTTGTAGATCAAGGAAGAAAGTGAGCTCTCCCATAGCCGACATTTCAAACTGTGAGGCCATGAGTGATTGAAATTCTACACAAAGTGATTCATTAGTATAGCCAAAAACAATGTCATCAACGTCCACTTGCGCTAAAAGAATATCGGACCCGATTGACTTATTGAAGAGAGTGTTATCTATATGTCCACGAGAAAAGCCATTTGAGGTAAGAGTGGAAGAAAGTCTGTCGTACCAAGCTCGAGGGGCTTGTTTCAAACCGTAGAGTGCTTTCTTGAGATGGTAAACATGGTTCGGATGAAGTGGATACTCAAAACTGGGAGGTTGTCGAACATACACTTCTTCTTTAATGTACCCATTCAAAAAAGCACTCTTTACATCCATTTGAAAGAATTTTATATTATAAGCTGATGCAAAGGCAATTAAGAGACAAATAGCCTCTAGTCTAGCAACTGGTGCAAAGGTCTCATCGTAGTCAATGCCTTCCTCTTGGCAATACCCTTGAGCCACCAGTCTAGCTTTGTTCCGAGTTATTGCCATTTTCATCAAGCTTATTTCTAAAGACCCACAAGGTTTCTACGACAGACTTGTTTTTAGGTAAGGGAACAAGTTCCCAAACATTATTACGCTCAAATTGGTGTAACTCGTCTTGCATAGCCAATATCCAGTCAGTATCTAGTAATGCATCTTTAATGTTTTTAGGTTCTATTTCGCACACTAAGGCATGCAATGATGAAAGTGAAGGGTGAATAGTGGACTCACGGGTGCTTACACTGTGATTAGGATCTCCAATTATGAGATCTTATGAGTGGAAGTGATCTCATCGTCTGTTAGATGAAGCTGTTTGCATGTCAGCATTTTCAGCAATATACAATTCAAGCTGATCTTGCTGTATTTGGACTGTTGGAGCAGGGTTTTGGACTGTTTGACCAGAATTTAATTCTGGGGGAGCTAGAAAACGTGGAATTTACAGCCAAAAACGTGAAAATAACTAAATTTTGAAGGTCGGCCTCCCAACAACTCATATGGGGTTTTGTGCAGTTTCTTATGAATAGTTTGAAGGATGTAGGATCTTAGATCTAAACGAGTTTGGATCTACGCCAGCCGGACGGATCGGATCACGACTTATACAACACAATACATAATTAAAGGACTTAAACTACTATAAGGGGGTTAAGATCATGTTACCAATATCGGGAAGAGAAGCCTTGATCTTCCGATGTGTTCTCCAAACGGCGGTTGGTGGACACCCTTCTTGATACACGAACCTCCTTGATATGCAACCGAGAAAAACCCTAAGTTTTTCTCCAACCGGGTGGAGCTAAGGCTCGAACTCCTTAGCCTTTTTTCTCTATGAATTTCGTGGCCTTCTCTTCACCTAGGGCTCGGGGAGAACTCTCTTTTTATAGGCAAAATCCAAGAGAGAAAACCTATACCCAATCGGTTTAACAAAATAAAAGAGACAATTCTAATTATTATTATCCAATAAAAATAAGAGATAATTATAATCTTATAATAAGAAAATATAATTATCCTTATAGTTAAGAGATAAATAATAAATAAATTATTTTCTTTTATTTATCCAATTAATTATTTAACAAATAAATAACTAATTACACAATATGTCATTATCCAAGAAAACTAATTTCTTGGAAAATCCAAGACATATTGGCGCCACACTAAGCTCCTGCCAGCCCACATAAAATATTTTTCACAGATTATATTATTTAAATTTCAACTAAATAATATCCATGCATATCAATTAATTAGCCCACCAATTAATTATCACTGAGGCCCAAATAACAAGATTATTAGTCCGAATTACGTAAGCCACATCGGGACCATGGACCTATAACCAGAGCTCCACAATTAATTATTCATCGAATGTAATAAATACATTAATTATTAATTCCGGATTACGCCACCATAAACCCGAAATCGAACTCTACCAATTATAGATGTATACTTATACTCAACCCATGAGTGAATAAGCGCCCATTGATATAATCACTACATACGGATTAACCCTCCATAGATCGCCCATTCTGAGCGGGAAGTCTCCGTGAACCCGACTCGTAATATCTTATCCTTATTTACCATTAACCCCTGATGACCAATTAGTACACATATCCGACTAGTAGCTAATTAGTCAAATGTGAACTCCCGGATCGATCACTTTCTTAGACTAACAAATAAGGGATCGCCTCTCTACTTCCCGCAGAAGGAATGGATTCCATGTCTGTGAAAATCGTAACTACTCACTCATCGTGAGATAGTGCCAATGAGAAGTGGCTTGGAACACATATCTAAGTGAACCGTAACTAACACATCAAACACTACCCCGAGACAAGCAAAGACCTCGTGATCACCTCAGATTAAGGTTGATCCATATATGATCATCTAATGATTTAATAAGATTCCTCGATTACGGAATTATATCGAGAAATTCGATTAAATCGGTCCAAATTCTATATGAATGCCATCATATATAAATTCCCCACGTAGTACCCTCTACCGACAAATCTGGATAAGACTATCACACCCTAAGGTGTTCTCAAGCGCATTATTGGTGTTTTAATCAAGAGACCCTAAACTCGATTAAGTTCACCACGGACTAACAGCTTTAAGCATATCTCCACTAACTCAATCCTCACGTGTAATCCATACACCGAAAGTTAAGTGGTTACATACAGATATACTTAGGGTTTGCAAAGAGTTGTACTACTTTACAAGCACAAAGCAAGTAATAAGGTGAGATAAATTCTGTCATTCATTATTAAAAACAATTACACAAATTGTCTTTCGGCACTACACCTAACAATCTCCCACTTGCAAGAAATGACAAGCAACGATTGTTTTTAGAGCACACCCTTTCTCATCTTATTCACAACACTCTCCCACTTGCTCTAAAAAGCATATTTAGACATATCCATCAATGCCGCACTTCCAAGCACTCGACTTGGTACACTCGATTAGTTAGGTTGTCGACTGAGACGATCTTTAGGATTGAAACGCTGCCGGTCCTTCCAATCAGCGGTACTTCTCTCAATATGCTTTGACTTCTTGTGACTCGAGAAGATCCTTCTAAGCTATCTCTTCACCGCTTTCACAATGAAGTGATATCGGCTTATCGACACTGGAATTACTCCTGCACTCAAAAAGGAAATTCTATGCACTATGAGTAAACACCGAGCCCGAGATCAACTTAATGATCATCCTTAATCTCGACTACAAGTCGAATCAAGTAGAAGTCAACCATATTCAAGTTTGCACCGTAATATACAAGCATATGATTCCTCATTCTCTAAAGATACTTGAGGACGACTAAAACCGCTTATTTATTGGTCGAATCCAAGATTCGATTACTATTGACTTGTGATAACCTCGACTTGCCGTTATCCAAGAGAGACTCTATCCCATTTCTCTTTATCCGAAGATTTAGAGAATCATTCCCGAGAGGTAGGGTAGGACTACTCGATGAATGTTGCATACGTATATGCATGATCGTCTTATTCAATAAGATAGGTGGGATAGCCGGAGAATCTTGGCATGTCAGTTTTTGACTTCAGATAACACACTCATGCTGTTTTCAACAGTTTCAGTGTTACCTTTCGCAAACACTAATACTACTATTTTACCAATACTGATACCCAGTCTACAAAAGACTTATCATTATTCTGGTCAAGTCCACATATTTTAAAACATGCGACTTTTAATGACCGAGAGGTTCTCTTACATCCACAAAGGACATAATTCCCGGCAAATAACTCCGCCATTTGTTCCAACCAAGACCCTTCGTTCGAATGAATCCAGACTCCGTTTTATGGCAAGAAAGTCTCAGGGAATCACCCCTATTTTCTGCATTCTAACGAAATTTAGCAAGACTGAGTGGTGAGAGAGTTCAAGGTCTGGTTAACTCTCTACTTTTTAAGGAATCACCCCTAGACCACTCAGCTTTGTGCTGAAAGTTAAACTTTCCTATTCATTCTACTCTTTTCGCGTAGATCCAATTACTCCCACTCGGGCCCGAGACACACTCGTGTGGTTCTACTAGAGGTTGAACAGAACTCGAGAGTACTAAAACTCCATTCACAGTGGTTAAGGTTTTCAAACCAACCTCTATGATCGTAATCCTATACAAATTTCACCAAGAGCCATAGGTTATCAATCACCCTAGTAGACTATAAAGTCCACAAAGCCATAATGGGTCAATGGTTAAACCATACTCCCATGCATTCTAGGTGGATTGATATTTTGATCTAGTAGTATTTATCAGTGTAGTCACCAACATCCGATGTTGGACGTGGCCTGACTAAATCGTATAGTAACTTCCTGTAGTAATCAGACTCCAAGGTCTAAGGTTGTTATCTATGGATTCTTTCGTAAAGGTGTGACAAATTCAACCGCTACTTTCGATCTCAAGAATCTTATAATCAACCTTCACTCGCCACATTAAGATATTTCACGAATAGTCAAAATCTAAAACGTATGCAAAAAATCTCCAGTCCTACCTTCAAGCATTAAATGCTAAATGCCTATATTTACGGAAGTGGTGTGAACCGAAGTCACTCCTTATCCATAAATTCACTAGCATCTTCTAGGTAGACTTCTCGGTTTACATAATAATGTTAACTGCTATTTTGCAACAATATCTTAATCGAAAGTTAAGCAAAGGTATTGTAGCACATAAATAACTATGCAAGGCGAGGCTACGGTTTCTTCCTCGAAAAATCACTCCATTTGAAGGCAAGCCGAGAATCAGTCCAAAGACTAGGCAATAGCCTATTTCTAAGCATGGAATACTCTATTCTTTGCTAAAATCAGAGACTCCTCCTCGTATTCTTTCGATAAACTAAACCGTGTTTCGAGTAGTTATCAGACAAAATGTCACCACTCAAAATCTCCCACTAGCTTGTATCTCTCACTAGACCCCGAAGGTTATGATGAACAAGCTATGTTACCCCTTCAAATCTATTACCCTTTCCCAATTGAAAGGAAGCTTAGTCATTGTTCCTATAAGACAGTGTTCCGAGACTGGGAGATATGAATCACCCTTAGCCAGTCATTAGGTCTAATCTCTAGGATATATGCACTAATTAATAGATTTTGAAGAATCGTTTATCTTAATACGGAAACCATTCGCCTATAATAGTTTAAGACGTGTTACATATACCTTTTCAGCATTTCTTAGTGGTTCTGACTTTATCAAACAAAAGTCCGAGTCTCGGATTCGTACTACAAATGTCATCTTCACTTTCTATGAGGCAACAATATATCGAGTTGAAAGTGAATCCATTTGTTTCAACAAATCAGAAATGTAAAAATAAATTTTTCTCAGATATTCAAGGATAGAATCCAAAATTCATTTCCTTATATCACTCCCACTATTGTAGCTGAAATTACCGCCCGCTGTTACTCTATTAATCATTAATGCACAAATTTTCCTTGTTCTTCCAAAGAACTAAGCTACCGAGTCAAGTTACTCGGTTAAGAAAGTCGCTAAGATTCATTGGTTAGTGATCCAAATCACTTTCCTTATCCTATACTTTCTTTATTTAATGTTTCGGTTTAGCCTCAAAACTTCGCTTAAGATGATTAACACTTATAGACATTCTTTCCCATTCTTAACTTTCCTTAAAAGGAAATAGTCTTGAACTAGCAAATCGTATGAGTAGACACTACTCGTGAACTCGTGGGATGTCTAATGAAAGCGCTACCAAAGGGGACTAATTTTCTAATAAATTATAAGACAAAAGCTCCCACTAGTTTATCGGTTCCAAATACCGCCTAACTAGCTTATTACACTTTAATTTATGATTCTCCAATTTTTCTATTAGCAAATTTCTCGTGTAGACACTACACAATTAAAATTCACTAGAAGAATTTTATCGTCCCAATCATCTTTCAAATCGACTACAATGCCTCTCTGCTCAACACGATTGACAACAAAGTGACATCCTTATTTATGTTATATAAGTTCAATGCTCAAAATATTTCTTCCAAAAAATTAACGAACGATTAATAATTACAACGCTCTAGTTACTTACCACTTTTCAACGAAGTCATTACTAGTCAATTTTACACTAGCAGCCTAGCACCCTGAGAGATATATAAATAGTTGTAAATAAAATTGACAGTAAAATAAATCCAAATCATACACTACTATATAAATTTTAGAACATAAACTAAGTACTTGTAGTCTATCCTACTGCTCCAAGGATTTAATCTAACGCCAAAGCGCGCTTTAGGTAGGTCAAAGAGGTTTCGATTAATATTGAAGATCGATTGAGAATCGAACATCTCATTTGTGATCGCCAATCACCTTTCCTTTTCACCCAAGGTACTACCAAAATACCTTTTATGAGTATGACCTCATCGCCTCGCATTTTTAGGTAGACCCCGAGTGTGCCGCCTTAGGGGTCGGTCGCTGACTCGACGAGTACCCAAAATCCTATCCTTTCGGAGACCAAGCCTTGAATTTTGATAGCGGTGAAGGCCTTCCTTAGGAGGCCGGTCCTAGGCCGGCAAGAGGCGCCACCATTCTCTCACGCTGTTTGTGTCAACAATAGAGGCCGTGGGTCGGCCGCGCTCTCCCGCTCCCACTCAATATTTTGAAAAAGTGGTGGGTTTATCGATCCCATTTTTGGACTTGATGTTATATTAAAGAACAATAAATCATAGGCCCAAATGTTGTCGGTTATGTGGGCTAGCCCACCCAACCTATTCGTTGGAACATATGTGACCGTCGGACGGGTCAAGACCTGGGGAGCTCCGTTGAGCCGTAGTGGCTCTTCGGATGGCTCAGCCTTGCCGGACCTCAGTGCAAACGCCACACGTGGAGGGTGAAGTCGATCGAGCCGTAGCTACCGTTGACCACCCAACCGTGGTTAAACCACTTTCGAACCATGTTTGCCCGTGATTATCCAATCCTTAAACATCAAACTTTCACGTAGACACTACGGAACAAAAACGTAATCTTGTCTAGGTAAGGTGGAATTCAAGGAGAATCCAACACCTTAACCACGAGGTTTCGGGATTTTACTCCTTATGCTTTTGCAGAGTGGGATTCACCGAGAATCCATCACCCAACCTTGACGATTGAAAAAACCCGTGTTCCTCGGTTTTTACCCTAATTAGTTTCTAATTAATATCAAACAATTAATTAAAACTAATTGCGTGTTTTATACATGCCTAACTAATTCCTCGAATTAATTTCTACATGTATGCATATGGAGTGGAATTCATGATATGATGCATGTCATGACAATTTTCCGGTTCTACACATACAATCTAAACATGTATTCTAGTGCGGAAAATAAACACCGAGATGGACCGCTGGCACCCCAAAGATCTAATCTATTAGAAAATAAATAACCAAAACCCTAACTAGGGTTTACTTTTCTCTAACATAATCTACAAATGCTCAAAATCGCCGATGATCGGCAAACCAAACGAACTCGGATCGCGACAAAACTTTCCAGATCTGCTCTCACCCTTGGGCTTCAATATGGACGGTTGGATCGGAGTTTTGACTTGTCAATATTCTCCAAAGAGCCGCCCAACTTGTCAGCCGGATCTCGACTTTTACAAAGAAGCCCAAAGACTTCCCGAGGCCGATCAGAATCGAGATGAATCCCGATCGACCAGAAATTTTAATGCCACGCCAAAAATCCGTATTCATCGATCCGACCGGTTGGATTTGGCGCTTCAACGGTCCAAACTCTCCCGTAAATTTGAGGAAGTCACGTAGGGTTTCGTGAATCTCGCTTTTCACATAACAAAAGCTTCTTTGCAAAGAACGAAAGGATATCAAAACGGACTCCGATCGATGCCAAATTTGGAGGGATTGTCGCTTCAACGGCTCGATCAACGGAAAACGGAGAAACTAAACAAATTACTAAACAGATCTATTTTCCGAAATTAAAATTGAAACAAAAATAAATTACATAATTTCATATACTCATATGAACGAATTTTCATCGCTTATATGAGTTTACAATAGATCTAACGGGTAAACAATGCCAACCCCAATCCATCTCTTCAACCATAGCAATTAATCATTATCAATGCATGAAACAATAAATAAAATTTACCTACATGCAATTCCACTCCTTTAAATCGTTTAATTATGATTATGACTATATAAATCGTGGAACCTTTCTCTGATACCACATGAAGGATGTAGGATCTTAGATCTAAACGAAGTTAGATCTACGCCAAAATGACGGATCACTTACTTATACAACACAATACATAATCAAAGGACTTAAACTACTACAAGGGGGTTAAGATCATGTTACCAATATCGGGAAGAGAAGCCTTGATCTTCCGATGTGTTCTCCAAACGGCGGTTGGTGGACACCCTTCTTGATACACGAACCTCCTTGATATACAACCGAGAAAAACCCTAAGTTTTTCTCCAACCGGGTGGAGCTAAGGATCGAACTCCTTAGCATTTTTTTCTCAATGAATTTTGTGGCCTTCTCTTCACCTAGGGCTCGGGGAGAACTCTCTTTTTATAGGCAAAATCCAAGAGAGAAAACCTATACCCAATCGGTTTAACAAAATAAAAGAGATAATTCTAATTATTATTATCCAATAAAAATAATAGATAATTATAATCTTATAATAAGAAAATATAATTATCCTTATAGTTAAGAGATAAATAATAAATAAATTATTTTCTTTTATTTATCCAATTAATTATTTAACAAATAAATAACTAATTACACAATATGTCATTATCCAAGAAAACTAATTTCTTGGAAAATCCAAGACATATTGGCGCCACACTAAGCCCACCAGCCCCCACGTAAAATATCTTTTATTATACAGATATATTATTTAAATTTCAACTAAATAATATCCATGCATATCAATTAATTATCCCGCCAATTAATTATCACCGAGGCCCAAATAACAAGATTATTAGTCCGAATTACGTAAGCTTCACATCGGGGACCATGGACCTATAACTCAAGAGTCTCCAATAATTAATTATTCATCGAATGTAATAAATACATTAATTATTAATTCCGGGATTACGCCACCATAAACCCGAAACTGAACTCTACCAATTATAGATGTATACTTATACTCAACCCATATAGTGAATAAGCGTCCATTGATATAATCACAACATACGGATTAACCCTCCATAGATCGCCCATTCTCGAGCGGGGAAGTCTCCGTGAACCCGACTCAAAATATCTTATCCTTATTTACCAATATCTTACCAATTAGTACACATATCTTATCCTTATTTACCAATATCTTACCAATTAGTACACATATCCGACTAGTAGCTAATTAGTCAAATGTGAACTCCCGGATCGATCACTTTCTTAGACTAACAAATAAGGGATCGCTCTCTACTTCCCGCAGAAGGAATGGATTCCATGTCTGCGGAAAATCGTAACTACTCACTCATCGTGAGATAGTGCCAATGAGAAGTGGCTTGGAACACATATCTAAGTGAACCGTGAATTAACACATCAAACACTACCCCGAGACAAGCAAAGACTCGTGATCACCTCAGATTAAGGTTGATCCATAAATGATCATCTAATGATTTAATAAGATTCCTCGATTACGGAATTATATCGAGAAATTCGATTAAATCGGTCCAAATTCTATATGAATGCCATCATATATAAATGCCCCACGAGCTACCCCTATACCGACAAATCCGATAAGACTATCACACCCTAAGGTGTTCTCATGATTATTGGTGTTTTAATCAAGAGCCCCTAAACTCGATTAAGTTCACCACGGACTAACAGTTTAAACATATCTCCACTAACTCAATCCTCACGTGTAATCCATACACTGAGTTAAGTGGTTACATACAGATATACTTAGGGTTTGCAGCAGTGTACTACTTTACAAGCACAAAGCAAGTAATAAGGTGAGATAAATTCTGTCATTCATTATTAAAAACAATTACACAAATTGTCTTTCGGGCACTACACCTAACATAGTTAAACGATTATTTATATAGCATGCACTAGATACAGCTTCAGCCCACAAGAAATGAGGTAGGTTAAATTCATTTAGCATTGTTCGAGCACATTCTTGGATGGTACGATTCTTGCATTCCAATACTCCATTTTGTTGTGGAGTTCTAGAGGCTGAGAATTCATGTCTAATACCCGACTGTTCACAAAAGTGAATAAGTGGAGTATCGCAAAATTCTCCTCCTCTATCACTCCTAACGGTTACAACCGTTATATCATAATTGTTTTGTAATTACTTCACAAGAACATCAAATGCTGAAGCACTATCACTCTTATGAGTCAAAAACAAAACCCTTGTATAACGAGAATAATCGTCTACTACAACAAGTACATAAAACTTAACACCCAAACTTTTAGTTCGAATAGGGCCAAATAAATCAACATGCATTAGTTCAAGAATCCGAGAAGAGGTAATGTCATGCTTAGACTTGAATGAGGTTTAGTTTGTTTTCCTTTGATACAAGGCTCACAAGTTTCAAACCCATTTAAGTTTAGTTGTGGTAAGCCACGTACCAAATTCTGTGTGCACAGTTTTTGGATGGTGGTGATACCGACATGACCTAACCGTCTGTGCCACAGGTTGATGTTATCGTGCTGTGACACAAGATAGGTTATAGAGCAATCTGTGAGTTTGTCCAGTTCAATCTTATAGATATTATCTTCTCTAGGACCAAACAACACAAGCTCACCACGATTGTTCCTTATCTCACAAACAGATTCATTAAACATAATACACATTCCTGCATCGCAGAGTTGTGAGATGCTGATTAAGTTATATTTCAGGTCACTGACGTAAAGCACGTTATTGATGACTAAGGACTTAGGATTACCGACTGATCCTTGTCCAAGGATCTTCCTTTACGACTATCACCAAAGGTTACCTTCCCACCAGATGTTTTGGCAGTATATGAGATGAAAAGGTCTTTGTTACCGATCATATGCCTAGAACAGCCGTTGTCCAAACACCATTTGGTGCTGCTGTCCATTCCCTTAGACTTAAGGCACACCTACAACCAAAAAGGAAGTTGAGGTACCCCAAAGTCTTTGGGTCCTAATTGGGTTAGACTCATTTAGGAAAGGAACCATTTTGTACCCAAACCTTCTTCATTTTAGGCATTTTAGGAAAGCTGTTAGAGCCAAAAGTACTACCAAAAGAAGCACTGCTGGTCCTGGGAGCTGGTCCAAGTAAGCCAAAATAAAGAGGATATGGATAAGGATAACCTTGACCAAAACGGTTGTTCTCATGGAACCATGTATGAACAGGGGCCATGCGTGGACGCATGTGAGTGTAGTTGGGTGCCATGTGTACCCTAGAATCATGGAATCTAGATGGATGCTTATATGCATAAGGTGGATGCTTAAATGCATAATAAGGTGCAACATATCCAGTCTAAAAATTAGGACCTCTAGGAGTGGTGTTCCTAGCAGCCCTTCTGTCATACTGAAATGCGTGAGACATCCTAGATGATGCAGCATAGTCAAAATGAGTCCTAGTGTAATCAGTACGCTATGCAGTGTGTGGAGGTGTAAATGGAGCGTACATAGGTGATTTCTGAGAAGTGGAAGAATAGGCAATGTTAGATGTTTTCTCTGCAGCAATGGGTCTAGGCTCATAAACTTTCTCCTTACCAGTAGAGACAAAGACTGAGGGTTTGGCTGGAATATCATCCGAACAAGATTGAAAGCCAATGACCCTATTGTCCTTTGGGTCTTTGAGAGAAGAGAGCTGCTCATCAAGCTGTTTAGAGCTGATTTCAAACCTTTGAATGGTCTGTGTGAGCTTAAGCTTCTCATCTTTCAAGGACTGATTCTCCTTGAGCAAGTTTTTGCCCTAGACTCTAACTCAGCAATAGTATTCAAGAGAGAGCATGTAAGCGTATCCTTTTATTCTACTTCCTATTTTAAATCATTGATTTCAAGATTTTAAATGCAAGGTACGTGCAAACTAAAACTTCGCATGTATCATACAAAACATCTTTTGTAGAGAGGCATTTTCTACCTCTCGTGTCATACTGTGGTCCAATGAGCCATCGCATTACGTAATGTCCTTGGATATGCAAACATTGGCCTGTTCACTCTTAACTGAGCCTTGATCAGACTTAGCTTCAGAGCTGTCGTCCCAAGTAGCCAAGCCCTTGTACTTTGACATGAATTCTATTTAGGGCGTGCTACATTTCCAGATCAAACTTTCTTAGGATAAGGACATTTAGCTTTAAAATGACCTTTCTGATTGCAGTTATAGCATTTATTTTCAGCAGAAAAGGATTCATTTTTATTAAGCACTTGAGGACCTAAATGACGACGAGTTGCTCCCTTCTTCTGTTTCAAAAATGTCTTGAATTTTTGAACCAAGTGCAATCTCCTCATCGCCATCTTCGCTTTCACTCAAGGAAGTCTCAGTTCGACTCTAGAACTTCACTTGAAAGGCTACGCCCGTGACGGTCCATAAGATGTTTATGAGAATTCATTTGAGCCTCGTGGACAAGTAGAGAACCAATAAATTCCTTTCTTTAGTGAGAATATCAAGGTCTTTTGCCTCCTCAATGGCTGTGGTCTTAGGATCCCACTCGATAGGCAAACACCTTAATATTCTCTGACAGAGTTTTTCATTTGTGAATTGCTCACCTAGTGACTTAAGTTCATTGACAATCTCGGTAAATATTGAGTCCATGTCACTGATTGATTCGTTAGGGTTCATCTGGAATGATTCATATTCATGCATGAGCCTGCTCAATCTAGACTTCTGAACCTGAGTAGTACCTTCATACCTCATGCACAAACTATCCCATATTTCTTTAGCGCCGTTGCATGAAGCTACATAGTCACATTCAGATGGACTGAGTGCACCAGAAAGAATGGACATTGCTTTGGATTGCAGTGCAAGAAGTCTCATATCTTCTTGAGTATAGTCCTTTCTTTCCTTAGCAACCTCAGTCTCAATGCCATTAGTCTTAATGGTTTTCATTGAAATGTAAGGACCAACCTCAATGCAAAACACACGCCTTTAGAGGCCGATAGACTACAAATGAAGTCTCATAGCATGTTTCCAATGACCATAATTTGTACCATCAAAGAAGGGGTGGTCTAGTGCTAGACATACCCTCTCTCTGAGGAAAATTCTGGCTAGAAGAAGCCATGCTAACAGATGTTATGATTTTTTTTGGATGATGAATGAAAAGCAGATTACAATGCAGAGATGCACTAAAATACTAATGTAGTGATACAATGCAAGATCTCTTAACAACTACAATGATTACAATGCAGTTTTAGATGAACCTTAATAAACAGTGATACAAAGACAAGAAGTGGATTGTGTGTATAGTCGAAGAATTGTAGTGAGAGGTGTGTGCACCTATGTATGTTGCAGGCAGATTAATATCTGAGTTAGTGATTGATTTTAAGTTCAGAATATTAGGGTCAAAGTGAGGAACCTAATAACAGTTGCAGTAACGAGCAGGACAGAAACAAGCAACAACACAGAAAATCAACAAACAGAAAATACACAACAAATCTATAGCAGATACTACACAGATAGCACATATAGCAACTTCAAATCACAACAAAATAGCACAAAGCAAGACAACTAGTGACCTCACTCTGATACCAATTGTTGGATCGTAACGCGCACTAAATTACTCTAGAGGGGGGGTGAATAGAGTAATTACCGGATTATGACTACTTTTCGACTTAAGATAATTTCGGAGTTTCAACCTAGTTTTTAGTTAATTAAATAGGCGGAAGACTATCTAATTAAAAAGAAAAACTAAGTTATCCTAGTTATCTAAGTGATCTAAGTTGCACCTAAAAGGATTACAAACAAACTTGTTTTAGATCAGGTTAGGTTGTTACTAGCATGCAATATATTACCTAAGTGTTGTTGATTAGGTGAGGAAACACTTAGCAGATTTTATGTTGTTTAACTAGCATGCAATGTCCTAAGGTGTTAAAAACAAAAACAACAATCTAAGAAAAACAATCAATCAAGAATGTTTTACATGAATAAACCAAGTGTTGAATCCAAGCCAAGCTTAGAAAGAACACATGAAGTCAAGATTCAAGTATAACACAACACATATACTATAAATCTCTAAGGTAATCTACAAGATAAATGTTTACCCCACCGAGCCTACAAATCGGATGGCAAAGATGAAGTGCACCGAGCCCTCCAAGCACAAATCCTTCAAAGACTTACTCAACACACAGAGCTGTGTGTGTTGAACCACCCAGCTCCTTCCTTGATTTGATGAACTCCAAACAGTGAAGCAGAAAAGTAGAGCACTCTATTCCTCACTTATACAACTTTAGAAACTCAAGTGTAAGAGTACAAAGACTAATCTCACCACATATTTGATACCTCACAAATGACACTCAAAAATCAAATTCAAACTCTCACTAAACAACTCCTAATCTACTCTTCAAACTTAAGGCAGTAGAGAACTCCTTAAGGCTTGACTGAACTTGATAGAAACTGAGTTGTGTATGAGGGGATTTTTGACCAAGTGACTTTATTGCCTTTTTGCTTTCTGTCAAGGTAGATGGTCTCATATATATACTGCACACTCAACAAAAGAGTTAGTAGATTTCAAGAGATAAAATAATTCAGATTGACAAGTCAACAAAATAAAACCAACGGCTAGAAATAAAAAGGAGTCACGGGTTAAGAAAGTGTCCAAAACTACTATACAGACTTGTTACCTTGGTGCAGTGTGTGAGCAAAAGGACAAGAAGGACAGTTTTAGAGACCATACACGAGGCAGCAAAAAAAAGATTAACTGTGACATGTTGTGGTGAGACACTTAAAAAGAAATATTTTGTGAAACTTAACACATAAATAAATCATCAAGCTTTCTCTTGCAAGCTTTGGTGGAAGCTGAGACGAGGTCAAGGTCTTTGGGCCAGCACTATCATGAGAGGCAGCTACCCTCTTTACAAATTATATGCCTGGAAGCTTCTTAGTCCTGTACAAGAAATTGCTGATGAATGCATGCATTATGTTGGTCATAATAAGTGGATATGGTCTCCAACTTCCAATGGCAACTTCACTATTAAATCACTTATGGTATTCTCAGAAAAGGAGACAAATTTCTTCATGATTTAAAAGAAATCTGAAGCCCTACATACTTGGTAAGATATCTTTCTTTATATGGAGATCGAGAAATGGTTTACTTCCTTTGCAAATCACCAAAAATTTGGCATACATAGGCCTTTTAAATGCTTATTTTGTAATAATGAAGAAACTATTGACCATGTCTTTTGGCACCGCACTAAAGCTCAACAAATATGGGGGCACTTTCGCACCTTATTTCATTGGGGCACCATCATTGTGACAAATCTAAAGAAGCCATGAGCATCCGCTCCATCCTCGATAACTGTGGTGCCTTGAATACTCGTGGTTACCTCTTATTCCTATTTTTATATGTCGGGAGCTTTGGAAAGCCAGAACAAAACTCTTTATGAAGATGTGATACCACTCAGGGCCACTATTATCTTTGCTATCCTTGACAACTGAGGCTTTCTTGTTCTTCTCTTAAGTTGACTGTAAGATCAAGACATGACGATCTTCTTATCCAAAGATGGCATAATCCATAGTTTTGTCTCCAAGCCGCCTTACAAAGATATACCGTGAAGTGGCGCTCCTCGAGTTTAATGGTTATAAAATGAATTTGATGGCTCACTTTCTAGGTAATCCAGCATTGCAGGAGGTGGTTTCATTATCGTAAATCACCATGGGCATGTTCTTGTTGTCGGGTTATGAAGCTTATGGTGTCAATACAAACATGATGGCGTAAATTCAAGCTCGCTTCGTATCCATCGTTGTATCCAACTCAACCTCCGTAATGTCCTTTGGAAACAGATTCTCAAATTCTAGTTAACATGGTTATGGGCACAACTCAAGCTCCTTGAAATATGAACTTGAAATTGAGCAAATCAAACATCTCATTGCAGAGCATCACTACTACCTTTCAAAGATATCTTCAGAGAAGCTTCCCGCAGATTGCCTTGCAAAAAGGCTAGTACTACTCAAAGCTCTTATATGTGCAAAGTGTCATCAACTTGAGGGAGACATTGGCTTTCTCATCAACCGGGATGTCCTTCAACTACCCATTATCGTAATAAGAGCAAGATGATAAACCATGGCAATATCTATTTGGAAGCACCCTTCATATAACTTTGAAGGGTGCAAACAGTGGTATTTATCTTTGTACAATCATCCTTGCCGGTTTTATCATGTTTTTGCTTCTCTTTGCTCCTGGGGAATCTCTACTTTTGCAGAATGGCTATTTTCATGCCCTCACCGCTGAGACTTCCTATCCTGGCATCCAAAATCGGGAAGCACCTTCATTGATGTGAAGGGTGCAAACAGTCGCACTCCCTTTTTTCTTGTTCCTTGGTTGTATACACTGTTTTGGGTGCTGCATCATCCTCAACATCTTTGCAGGAGTGATCACTTTGACATGAGGGGAAAAATCAGATGGATGTGGATTATTGCTTGGACCAGTTGCACCCTAGTTTGGAGCTGCTGCAGGAAGAGATACTGTTCTGGCTGTAGATTTTCCTTTATTCCTTCTTGCAGTTGTAAATGTCATACACTCTTGAGATCTTTATTTTTCCAACACATGGGAGACCATACTCTTTCCTTAGCACCCGGATTTTCCCTCCCTGGGTTTGCCGGACTAAGGTTTTGAGGAGGTGGTGAACATGTGTTGATGACGTTATTTTTTTGGGAGCTTTGTCAGGAGATGACACTTGTAAAACTTCAGTTTCTTTTAATAAAAATCTGAGTTTTACAACAAAAAAAAAAGGAAAAAAAAAAACTTAACACATAAATAAATATATATTTATATATTTTATGCGAGAAAGACAGAAGGCATGTGACAAAAGATTAAATCTTTACCAAAGAACATGTCAAAGAAAATGTTTCGAATGGAACAGAGAGACAAATCCAGACTTATATTGCAGACAAGTTACAAATGCCAAGGATTCAAAATATGCCATACAGTTAATTCAAAAGTTTCACCTTTATCTAGCAAATACAGGTCTAATTTATCAAAACATACATCATTTTTTTTATAATCAAGAAAGGACCAGAAAAGAAAAAAAAAAAAGACACGAACTTAGAACCAACAAAAAAAACTTTATCAAACAGAAAAAGACTTGACCTTTAGCATGCAGTTTAATTAAAAAGACTAATAAACACAAGATTCGTCCTTTTATCACAAACTCATTGAGAAGAGGTGATAAGGGTATTTTTGGGCGTCGTTGACCTCGGTGGAGTCCACCTTTAATGTAGAATCAAAATATGCCTATTTCATACTTGTGTTGCAGAGCCATCCACAAATCATGACCATACTGTAAGCTAGGGTTGCTATACTGTTGGAAATAAAATTTATGTTTTGATGATAATTCATCTTATTTGTTTAAAGTATTATCTTAACCCCATTGATGAAGTGCTAAAGCCAACTGTTATAGTGAAAAGCTAAAAGATGTCTAGAACTGAATGTATAAGTTTTACTAGAGTCTGATATTTGTATAGGTTACATCGCATAAGCAATCGTAATAGTTAGTGTGTCGTAAAACTAAAAACGGAAATCATTTAGAAAATCGAAATCATCAAGACAAGCAAATCGACTCGAATACACCTACATCGAATCAAGAAGGTAAGTTCACGAGAGTTACCGACTGGTTGACTTATCTAGAAGATTGAAGAACCGAGGGTTCAAACTCGCTTATGAAGATTACAAGTCGAAATCAGAAAGTTAGACTTCGTGCAAGATTGTGGTGACTCGAATCGACTTTATAGATCTTAGATGAAGACCTAAGAATCATAAGGACAATGAATTCTTAGATGATAATAAGTTATGGTGTACTGATTAAGTCAATGATAATCGATGAAAATCGAGTATCGATATTTGAAGAAGAGTAAAATCTCGCTTATCGCTCCAAGTCGCTTAGAAACCGACAAGTGAAAAACTCAAGATAAAACCGATAAGGAAAATCGCTTTATATGTCACCATCCAACAAACCGAAAGTACAAATAACGTTGTAAAGGAAGCAATTTCATTGGATGAGTTATCGACACAAACAGAACGGTCGAAAAATATAGCCGCATAAAAGAGAGACGCTGATACAATTCAATTTAAGCCGATGAACGCTGGACCTCACACTATAAATAAAGACTTTGCACCAAGGATAAATAATGAATTTACAAGAATCAACGAGCAATTTTGTGCATTAGTCTATTTTATTCAAATTGCTATCATCTCTCAACTATAACAAGATCATATCTAGTATTTCTTCAAGTGTTCAAGATACAAAGAATTTATCAAGAATCCAACACTTTGAAGAACTACAAACAAGAATCAATTTATTGATTTCTAGCCCAACTTTGATTCTACATCAAAGGTTTTAGATCGTGAAGCAAACCGAAGGTTTCGCCAAGGACAAGCTTGTGACAAGCAAATGGGTAGACTGTGTTTGTGGTAGTAGTGTGAAGAGGCAATCCTACCTCTAAGGACTGAAGTGGTTCAAGCATTTGAAGAGCAAAGAATTCTACCTGCTCTACAACCTGCTTAGATAGTGACGCTTGTGGATTAGCCAAGGACTATTGTTTAGACTTTTTGTAACAGCCACCTCAAGAAGTTCTAGTGGAATTTTCCTCCGCACTACAGGGGAAGAGAGGACGACAAGATTACACCACCTGAACCTCTATAACATCCGCCTTATTTACCTTACGATTTATTTATTTATTCAAAGATTTACTTATAGCATTTTGATACTTGATTGTTATACACTCACAGCTTCACAACCGACATTCATCGTAATTCAGCCACAAAGACTCACTTTCGTAAAAGAATAACAAGATCAAGAAAAAGGCTAGAACTATATCCGCCGCCGTTGACTCGCCACTAATTCGCTTTGACTTAATCTCAGCTTTGTCAGCTTAACTCCACACAAGTTATAACCGAACTTTAAGTTATTTAAAATCCAGTTTTAGGGACAAGTTTATTCTCATTAAAGCAAAAGCTTCTCATTTTATTGTAGTAAAAATCGAGCCAGAAAAGGGATGAGAAAAGCATAGAAAAAGAAAGGGCTTTTCTGGAGCCTTGGAAAGAGAAATAAGAGATTTACATAAGAGAAGAATGAGAGATGGAAATCGAAAAGGAGAGATGGCAGATTTGTTTTATGGAGATGGAAGGGAGTTTTTTTGTAAACAAGAAAGAATGAGAAGAGTATGCCATATGGAGAAGAATAGAGACGTTTGGGGTTATCAGAAAAATTAATGAGAGGACATGGAGATAGAGACGTAATAGTAGATAGTGGGGTATTGGGGAGAGGGATTCTCGGGTATAGAAACACGGACAATAAGTGGATGAAAATAAAATAGGAAGTTTCTAGGAATGCGAGAGAGGCGGCAAGGTTATTAAAAAGGGTTTCAGATTTATAAAGAAAATTAGGTTAAGGAAACTTTGGGCTGGATAAATAAAAAAGGGAGAAGGGCCAAAAAAAGAAAAAGGGCCGGGTAGATAAAGAAGAGAAGGACCGCCATTTAATCAAAATGATAATCAGCACCTATATAAAATTTAGCCCAAATAATTTAATCCAATACAAATATGCCATAACATATAATAATATGTTTGCATACTTGATCAAATTAAATTAAATATTGCCATAAATGTGATAAGATAAAAGACATCTAATGTGTACAACATAAAGTTGCTATCACATGTTGTGAATTAAATTCTTATCACAAATTTGCAATATTATAACACATCATATCATAGAGCCAAGATTTAATCATCTATGATGTGTTTTGTGTACTTGCAAAAATACTCGATAAACGTGTTAGTACATGAGATAGAGAATAATTAACACATAATAAGGATAATTATGAAAATTAATCAAACTTACCAAAACTAGGCACAACACCTAGACGCACTCGTCGTCGCACAAAGAAGAAATTGGCCTTCCCCTTTGTATGAGGAGGTCGGCCCATCAGCTAGAAAACGGGCTTCTTTCCTCTTTCCGCCGACGGGGGAAATAATGAAATCCAGGGTTGTCCTTAACCGTTTCAACTTGGTAAAAGGACCTAAAAAGGTTCGTGGTAAATTTCACCCTCGTCACTCAGCAGATTATGGCAAACCCTACTATGTTCCATACTTCATTATAGGCTATTTGGGCAGTACCAAGACCATACTGTTCATGCACACCATGTAAGTCGGATAGAACGGAAGCCGGAGGCCCCTGTCAATTTGGTCTTCATGGACAACACAATACCCCTCCGGTAGCTGGGATGAATAGGGGTTGAGAGTCATGGAGATCTGGGGGCTGTAGGTGCCTAAATCTACCTCATACTTGCTACAGATCTCAAGTACCTTCTTCTATTTCAGAACGGATTTGATTCTAGGGCCAACCATTAAGCTTTTCATAGTCATAAGGGTCCAAGGTTTGAAGAATGAATGATTACTCTATGGGTGAACTGGAAGGCTATTAAAAATGCAACAGTGAAAAGAGAAGGAAGTGCGAAGCTTACTTGTGACAAATCGGGGATTGAAGAGGAAGACAGTACACCAGCGCTGGTTCTTTGATTTAAAGGCAATGATGATGAGGACGGTTGATATGACGGGGGCGCATAAACCCCACGTGCTACCTCAAAAACCGCCCCCAAACGATGTAGGTATAAACGCCTCGATTATGGGGACAATCGTAACAGTTTATAACGTTAACACTGCCACGTGTCAGAGGCTGAACTGCCAAGGGCCATCAAATCCAAAGGGCAGGGATTGAACTCCACTTCTAATAGATCTGACCTGACCAGGAATCCAGGCAGATCTGGAGGGCTTATGATGGAGCCCAGATCAGCTCCAGCCATATGTCATCTCGTGAGTGGCTAAGTAATAAATGAGGAAAGATAAATGAATAATAAAGGGCTAGAGCCCTAACTAATACTCAATTGAAAGACCTTTATCCCCAGGAGGTCGGTCGGTTTAGCCCTTCCTAGTCCACCACAGTCGGGTCATGGCACAACGGTCGAGACAAATAAGCAGCCAAACCGCAACATCGTCGAGAGCTCTCCGTAGATCGGATAGAGTTAACCCTGGTGTTATCCGACGTGGATAATAAGGAAAGAATCCTCCCTCATTGCCACTCCTATCATTCAAACTTCTGTAATTACCTCATAAAATCGCGGAGATTAATGCGCATAAATCCACAAATGTTACAAGTGAGAGTCCTTGAAGGACACGACACAACTATAACCTGGCACAATTGTTTCCTATATAAACATTCCTAAGAACTAGGACATACTTGATTCCTGAATAATCACAAGATACGTAGGCAACTTGAGAAAAAACTTTCTCAGGCTCAGTCTAGATTCACTAACAAATACCCCTTGTTTCAGACTTTGTTTGAGGTTTTTGGATCTTAAATATTGTCTCTAGAGGATTACGACCCGGATTTACACCCGACGGTTTCCAGCATCGTCATTGATGATATGGGGCTAATTATGCCGATCTCTTGTTGGCCGATGTGAAGAAATTTGCCGAATTTTTAACCGGAACGAGACGTAGTGGTAGCCTAGGGATCGAAATCGATTGGAGTTTTAATAATCTTTTCATGTGTTGGCAATCATATTTGGACTTTGTTTTCTCTACGATGAAGGGTTGAGGCTGACCTAAAGATTGGATTAGGGTGAAGTAGAGGGTTGCTACAACGACTCAAATTTTCACGGTGAAAATAATATTTAGATAAGGGAAATTTGAGGTAGCCCTCGTTTTTTACCACTTCAAGAAAATTGAGAATAAAACAAATTTCATCTTAAAATCATGTAATTTAATTAGGGGTCTATTGACACACCACTTTTTACTACCGACACCATATATTCCCCGGCATCACAAAAATAACTCCGCACCACATGATTTTTTATGAACGGAACGCCGCACATCGACGCTATTATTGAAACCACCGACGTTGGTGTTCAACAACGAAAGTCGCGGGCACCGACGCTTACGCTTATAAAAGTGTCACAATTTTGAAACGCCGGCCATCGACTTTCAATCGGGCGCTGGTGTTTCACTAGCAACGCTGTCGCTGGTGTTTCAATATCAACGCCATGATGATCGAGGTTTTTTGATTAAAAATAATCAAAAATGGGTGTCAATAATAAAAAAAATGGTGTGTCAATAGAATCCACCTTTAATTATAGTCAAAGAAAAAAAAGGCAAGTGCAGCTGCTAGTCTTACCTTGTTCTTACCTATTAAAGTTGCATACTTCTTACGACCAAATTCCTCACCCCCCGCTTTATTACGCCACCTTTTTTTTTCCCCTTTTGTTTTATCCACGACGAAACCACGAACTCTCCGCCTCTACCTTCTCCAATACCCAGCCTGCACGTTTGTAGTTCCACTAGCTATTTTGCACCGCCCTGAGCTCGGTGCTTATAAATAGAAAGTTCTGAGTCGGCGATGGAGCTTTTTCCAATTCCATCGGTGTTGATTTCAGGCTTTGGTTAGACCCCATCTTCTCCGGGTCTTTGCTCTGGTTTTCCATGCTTTGAATTGTTGATGTGATTATTCTTGTCATAAATTCATAATCATCTAACCTTGTCAATTCTGATTCTGCAGGTTTGTTGCCTCGCCATTGCGCGTGTATTTTAGGCTCTCGATCCTTTTAAGGTACACTTTGCTGCTCATTGTCTCCTTTGCATGTCCTGTCTGGTGGTTTTCTTGCTTATCCAACCTTGTTCCAATGCAGACAAGATGGTGGCTTTGGCTTCGCTTTCGATTTCATGTTTTTTGGATTGCATGTTGTGTGGGGCCCAATTGGGTCATTTTGGTTTCGATATTGCTCCTTGCTTTGTTTTTCCATGGGTATTGTCCAAATTCACACCTATTTTGTTTTTGCTTTTAATTCGCTTGTAATGAATTGTGTTTGCAAATGTTGTATTTACTACCCACTTTTCATCAAATCATTCAATTATTTTGATGGGAGGAAGAAAGAAATTGCTCTCTACATGTCATTATACTCACATATTAGTGTGCTACATTTTTTTTGGTTTCTTTACTTTCTTGCATGTGGATTGTGAACAATAAAAAGTAAGCCTCAAAAAGATTGCTCTGCTTGGGTCTATCTTTAGAGTTTGTGAGGCTTAAATAATTGTTTCTTCTAACTTGAAGTTGCTTGGACAACTGTTCTAATGGAGAGATTCTGATTTCACAGCAGATCCTTATGAAGGCTTACACTTATTTGCAACTTACTCTTATTTACAACTTTATCCAATCAATTCAAAGGTAAAAAAAAAAAGCAATTCTAGGCTTTATAGGTTTGCATGTGCTGATTAAGAAAGCTTCTGAAGTTATTGCATATTTGAAATTGTTTCTTACTCATTATTAATATTCTAATTTGATGTTGATTAGTTTGAATTGTAGTATGGTGCAACTTGGATGTTCCACATCAACTTCGGATGATAATTATTAGAGTTTAAGGAAGAGTTCTTCACTGGGGGACTTTGTTCAAACTGCCTGTAAGGTAATTTCGTAATCAAAAAAAGACTAATTTGATATGCATATTTTTATTATGTTCTTGTTGAAAGTCCTTCAAATAATTCTTCTACATTGTTTACTTTTGAAATTAAGAAATGAACCTTAACATTGTTCTTTCTAGCTCTAAGTTGAGTGATTCATTGCTAATAACTATATCAAGGTGTGTGACTTCATACTGCTTCATCTTTGATTGACGTCGGAGCCGATATAAATTACAAGGATGTCGATGTAATTTCTCTTATGCAATTGATTCTGTGTTTGTATTTAGTCCTCAAAACAAGCCTAAGAATAGGCTAATCATGATAAGAGGAAATCCTGTCTGATATAAAACATTTTTATATCCCCATTGATTTCCATTAATTCCTTTTGATTTTCGTTCCCCCTGTTTATTGAATTTGGTTGTTTGGGTTTGTTCCTACATTTCTGTTAATTAATGCGGTTCCTGTCGTTTTAGCTAGCTAGGTTCTATATGTTCCTAAGTACTAAAGCGTATCAGACTTTGGAAATTTAGTCCTTCCGGTTCTTAACCCTTTATTCAATGGCACAAGAGCTTTGGATACGACCTTATTCATCAAGGATTTAAATTTCCTGTTTAAAAACATGGCTTGCTTCGTGATGTTATTGACATTATAGATGAAAATCCTAATTGAAGTATCGATCTGTCCTTAGAAATCACTGGTATCGTACCTCAGGAAACAAGTGTTGTACCAGATCCTCGAGTCAACTTTATTTGGACAGAGTTGTTTAATATGTTTAGACGCATCTTGGATGCAGAGGAAACAGTCCGTGCTATTAACGTCACTTCTGCACTGTGCCAAGCCATAGACTTTGCCTGATCCAGCATTGCCTGCTACGGTGGCGATGTTGTAGCCATGTAGTAGATTTAAAAGAGAACTGAAAGGTTGTTGTAATTATATCTTTGAACACAACATGTAGTATCTCAGACCGAACATTTTCCATCCAATAATTTTTCTTATGTGTGTATACTAAGTACTAACCTACTGATGTGGTTTAGCAAACTAATAAATTCCAAAAAGAAAAAAAAAACTGTCTCTCACAAATGACATATTCACTGTATGATGCACACATTTATTGTTCTAGGACTGGTCAATGAATGTAGGTAATTAAGTGTGTTACGGCCTTGCTGCAGTGAAGTTATTGACATTATAGATGAAAATCCCAATTGAAGTATCGAACTGTCCCTAGAAATCACTGGTATCCTACCTCAGGAAACAAGTGTTGTACCGGATCCTCACTACTCAAACTATTTGTGACATTTGGGAAAAGTGATATTATTTGCACCCATAAATTTTATCTGTGTATTATAGAAAGGTAATGATAGAGACACAACCAAAATCACACAACGGGTGACACACCGTGATCTCCCACTATTGATTTTAACGAGTGTTGCTAGATTGTGATGTACCGTTGGTACTTATTTAGACAGTTAGGAGAGTTATTTTCTTAATTCCCAGCAACCTCATTTAATGCTTGGTTGGGCTGTCCTCCTCGGATATTTATTGTATTTATTATACCTTTATATGAGATAATCAAACATAAGTGGTTCACTTTCATTTCTGGTTTATTTCCACATTTTGTAAGAAGGTGTTTATCACAGTCAACTAAGCACATGAAGTATATCCATGTAGCTTTAATCTGCATTTCACTCATGTATTGTTTTTTTTTTAAAAAATTTGCAGATTTGTTTGTGTTATCGGTAACGCTGCCTCACTCGACTTCCACGCTTGATCTCGCTGCAGATTGGATAAGGTACTTTCCCTTTATGTTTTTTCATTTCCCCACGTTGCCTTCTTGGTGTTTAGGAATTCATTTCAGTTACAGTGATTTCTAACGGGGGGGTACGTTTCGGATAAAACTCGGTTTGTTATTGCACAGATATTGTAAGTTAATTAACACCGAATTCTGTTGCTGTAAATTAATGGAAGAAGAACGACGTAACGAGAGAAATGACAAAAGGCAAAAGGCATACGCCGAAATGAATGCTGATAAGAAAAATGCTCTACTTAAACGTCGGCGTATGCTTTACGCTCAGAGAGCTGGCAAGAGTAGTGAAACGTCAATCGCAAATGGAAATAACCCTTCATATGATTTCAAGGTCAACAACCTTCGAATATTCTCGAATTCAATTTGTTTGCCTATCGAATGTGAACCAATTGACCTCAAAATCACCAATGGCAAATTCAATGTAAATTTTGGCCCAAAATGACATGCCTTCCTCATATGGTCGCTTCTACCGCCAGAGCGCGCATATAAACGGGGCTTATGTACCCTCGGTCAGCTTTAGGGATGCCGTGGCGAGGAGGGCTCATCGCCTCGCCGAGACTCGCCAATAATGGGTCATTCGCCGCTACATTGCCTGCGTCCCCGATCGCGATTGTTGTTCGCCAAGCGCTTACCATGAACCTCCAGCTTCGTTGCTCGAGGTGGAAGTCAGATACCCCTCGAGATGCCACCGCTTTGGCTGATCCATTTATGTGTTCAAACCCCAAAGCGTTGATTTCAAGAAATACGTAAGAAGTTACAATAATAACCTTGCATTCACCACATTCTCGCCAAGAAAGATAAGGACCTTATGAAGAACCATAGGGCGCTTTACACATTCAAGGTGCAGGTAAGATTCATCACTACTTAGGTTCATTTGAAAGAACCGTGATGTGCCCTCACCTTCAATTGTACTTCTACGATCCGGATACTCACCAAGAACGGATGAAACTTTCAATGCGCTTTTCTAAGGTCGAATGAGGAAATTGATTGAAATCCTATCTCAAAATCCATATGTTAAATTCCTAAAACAAGTGAAAGATCTTGAATCTCTTGACAACTACCAAATTTGTCTTGTCACTTGTCCTACACTTGATCAACGTGTGTATAATGAGCCAACCTGTAATGACGTATCTGCAATCATATCCTCTGAGAGTGAGGAACAATTTAACCCTACTTGCCATATCCAAATCTACGAAAAAATGCTTTTCCCCATAGGATATGCCACTACTTTGGTTGTTATGACGTTTACAATATCCTCTTCTCTTCCTCCGTGAAGAGGTGGGGTGGCATAGTGGGATTCAGAAGCTTCCACCGAATAAAAGGAAACGAAATTACAGGTGCAAAGCACCTTTGGAAGGTCTAACCAATGCTGTTCAGGATGCTGACCAGTTGATACGTGAAGAAGAAGGAGGTATTTTGTATTAATTTACTAGTCCTTCTTCTCCTACCATCCTCTCTTCCACATGTAACTTTGGCTTACTTTAACAGCTGCTCGCGAAGGTGCAAGAAAACAAAATATTGTCTCATGCCGTCAGTATTATTGTTATAAGCTATAGATGCGAGCCAATGATCGGTCAATGCTGTTACACACGGGAAGACTGCTGCAGCAGTACATTGTGGACATGTTTGTAAAGATTGAGACGTCTAGGTTAGAATACCTTGAGAAGCAAATGTAAGGAGATACGCACGGATTGTTTACGGGTTTACTTGATGAAGATTGCGTCCGGGCGGACATCCACTTCGAGGTCAAGCGTAAGATCATTCTCCTTCTTCGCTTATAGGAGGACCACGAGACATGAAGAAGAGGTATATGGATGCAATGTGTCTTGTCCAAAATTTTGAAAGCCCGATTTCTTCCTCGACCATGACATGTAACTCTGCATGGCCTGAAATCACAGAGCATTTACTCCCGGGTGAATTACCACAAAATCGGCCGACTTACTTTCTTCAAGGGCAAGTTGGAAATGCTGAAAACCGAACTTTTGAAAAACCATATATTTGGCTTGCCAATTGCATGCGTATACTCGATTGAGTTTCAGAAACGTGGCCTACCTCACACTCATGTCCTCCTCATTTTTCATAGAGACTCAAAACCGCTTAACCCTGATGCCTATGATCGTTACATCAGCGCTGAGCTACCTGACCCTGTGAAGTATCCGCACTTACATTCTTTGGTTCTGAAGCACATGGTACATGGGCCTTGTGGTCCTCTAAATCCCAAATGCCCATGTACGCGAGACAACAAGTGCAAAAACAAGTACCCTAAAGAGTTTGCGCAGTACACAACGCACGGGTCCAACAGTTACCCACACTACAGACGTCGTGATACTGGCATTAATGTTCGTGTGAAGGGCCATTAAATCGACAATCGTTGGATAGTTCCCTACAATCCGTACTTACTGCAAAAGTACGATTGCCACATCAACGTGGAGATATGTTCCACTATCAAACTTGTGAATTATATCTACAAATACATTTACAAAGGTCCTGACAAAATTGCTTTTCACATGTCCACGCCCGCTTCCGAAAATGAGATTCGTGAATACCAACAAGGAAGATGGGTTGGGCCACCGGAGACGGCAGGGCGTTTATTCTCATTCGATTTGTTTGAAATGCACCCAGCAGTCATAGCCTTGCAACTCCACCTCCCTGATAACTATCTTGTGTCTTTCTCCATGAATCAAGACCTAAACAGTATCGTCACGAACAATTTCTTGTCCCGAACAATGCTCACTCGGCTTCTTCCAGCATTTAACAAAACTAATTCCACAGCCATGAATTTGAAGCTTCTTTACAAAGATTTCCCTACACACTTTGTTTGGGATTCAGGGAAACGTGCTTGGTCAGAGCGTAAAAAGGGTAAAGTAGTTGGTCGGATTGTTTCCGTTAGTCCAACTGAAGGTGAATGATACTACTTGCGTTTGCTGCTCAACCATGTTAGAGGTCCAACTTCATTCGATGATCTCTTGACTGTAGATGGTTACCTGCATTCTACGTTTAGAGAATCAGCTCTGCGAAGGAATCTATTGACCACGGATTATGATCTTGAGAAATGCCTTGAGGAAGCTTCCATGTATGAAATGCCGAGACAACTACGGCATCTTTTTGCATCGATTTTGGTCTTCTGCTCGCCTTCGGATCCATGTAAACTATGGGAAAAGTACACAAAGCCTTTGTGTGACGACTAACTATGGGGAATACTTTGCACATCGCATATTAGTGACGCTCGAATGAAGGCATTATCTGACATAGCTGTAATGCTTGATGACATGGGAAAGAAACTAAAGGACTACAGATTGGGGCCGGAGGCTGAAACAGTTGCTCGACAGGGTACGTTACCAGAGAAATGGCGTTTGAGAAAAGCCTGACAGTGGATGAGAGTGATCTTCTGAATGTCCATAGTCTTAATGAACAGCAACAATATGCTTTTGAACAGATAATGGCAAAGGTGATGTCCAACGAACCATCTGCATTCTTCATTGATGGTCCTGGCGGAACCAGAAAAACCTTCATGTACAGGGCTATCTTGGCAACGATTCGGTCGAAAGGGCATATTGCTTTGGCCACAGCAAGCTCGGGTGTTGCAGCATGTGTACTTCCCGGAGGTCGGACTGCACATTCACGGTTCAAGTTGCTGCTACAAGAAGAAGAGAAAAAAATAGCAAACGTTAGTAAACAATCTACGACTGCAGCATTGTTGAGGGAAGCCAAGGTCATCATATGGGATGAGGCACCTATGGCTCATAGAGAATCAATAGAGGCTTTCTCTGAAATGCTTAAAGATATAACTGAGACCAACAGCCCGTTTGGAAATAAGATCGTTGTTTTCGGAGGCGACTTCAGACAGGTCCTTCCGGTAGTCACCAACGCAGGTACACAAGAACAGCTAGATGCTTCCTTAATCAGCTCGGCGTTATGGCCTGTGCTTCGAAAAATACGTTTGACGCAAAACATGAGGGCTATTGCAGACCCTACCTTCACCGAGTATTTGTTACGAATAGGGGACGGCACAGAACCTGAGGACGAGGATGGAAGCGTTGAGATACCCATCAACATGCTGATTCCTTTTCACGACAAGGAAACCTCATTGAAACGGTTAATTCAGTTTGTATACCCGGAAATCGAGGCTTTCGCAACACAGCATCATACAGTTATGAATAGTGCTTTACTAGCCCCAACCAATGAGTGTGTAGAGGACATAAACGATGTGATGTTGGAACAGATGCCTGGTCAAATCACTAATTACATCAGCAGTGACGTTGCCATCGACCGTTTTCACCAAGCAGATTACGAGGACTTCCTCAATTCACTTACCCCAAGTAGCCTTCCTCCACATGAGCTAATGTTAAAGGTAAACTGCCCCGTAATGTTGCTACGCAACCTGATTCCTGTGCAAGGGTTGTGTAACGGGACGCGGTTATTATGTAAGGAATTGCAATCCCATACAATTGTTGCTGAAATAGCAACCGGGCCCTACGTAGGACAACAGACCATCTTACACAAAATTCCTCTACAGACTTCCAACATAGATAAATGTGCCATTCCGTTTAAACGATATCAATTTCCAATACGCTTGTGCTTTGCAATGACTATTAATAAAGCACAAGGTCAAACATTAGACCGTGTGGGCATATATTTACGCGAACCCGTCTTCTCCCACGGGCAACTATACGTAGCCCTTTCCAGAGCACGAAAATCTTTAGCCATAAAAGTACTGATAGCGCCACCAACTTTTTCCGAAAATTCCCGTAAGAACACTACCAAAAATATAGTATACCGTGAAATCCTGAAGAGGGTTCAGGAACATGGTTGAATAACAAACATACTTACAGTGTGAATATGTAAATAAACACCAACATACAATGTACATAGGCCTACACTCATACTATGTCATATATTTTTCATGTACCCAATAGTTACCAGCTAAGATCCTGATGGCAAGACTACTGCATATTGATGACATTACTCCTAACATGGAGAATTGGCGAGTGAAGGTCTTCATCCTTCAGAAAAGCAATGTGTATACCAATGAAACCGGTAGACGACTACAGAAGCTGTTGCTACAAGACGAACAGGTATATCAACGAATAGTTTCCCTCAGTTTTGTTTTTTAAATTATTTCATACATTTCCTCTAAAAATTACTACTTCATATGTGTAATGTCTGTACCCAATCGAAAATGAGCAGGGAAAGAAGATAGAAGGCGTCATCTGGAATACCAACATTGAACTGCTGGAGGGAAATTTGACATCATTCTGTACGTACATCATCGGAGGTGCGGATGTTGATCCACTCAAAGAAGAGTACAAACATAACTCTCCAGGTCAGGAATACCAATGGGTACTTTCAAGAAAGACTTTCATACGTCCAGTAAATGTGCACGACCAAAGGATCGCCTGCCCACCGATTCAATGCACTCCCATTGCAGCTCTTCGTTCGCACGTTAACTCAGGTGCCTCAGTAGGTACGTACCATTTACTCCAAAAAAATGCAGACTGCCATGTGTCGTCGTAACCACGAGGCAAATCAATCAAGAAATGATATGCATTTACTATTCTTGTCGCTTCTTTCATCTCGGCTTCACTCACGTTATGCCTTGCATATATGATGTTTTCCTTTATTGTAGTTCAGAACATGATTTCTCTTTGTTGTAGTTCAAAACATGATAAGTTCTGCATTGCACTAGCCCCATATAACTTCTTAACCATCTTAAATTATATGACTTCAAAGAATCCTATGGTAAGTCATAAGGTTCTCCCTCGACCATCACCAGTAAAAGGCATCTTTTTCAAAGGAAGTTACATCCATAGTAGTATACATCTTTTTTTTTTCAGTGGACAAAAGAACCTCAGATGTATCTAACTCCGGACATGTCTGTCGTAACCATGAGGCAAACTGGTACATGTTATTGCACCTGGTACATGTTTGCATGTGGTTTTCCTATCAGCTCTTCCACCCAAACACTCACCTGTGTGGCATATGCAAGATCCAATTTTCAGGTTCGGTTCTAACACTCAGCCAAACATGTTGCGTACACTGATTTGTTTTGCAGACATACTAGCCGTTGTTGTTGATGTGAAAGAAACGCGTTACGTGTCAGTTAGATCAAAGTTGGTACCTTTGCGTGAATGCACCGTTATACAGAATGAGTAAGAAACATCTCATTACCTTCCACCCACACACCTCCAAAAATTGTTTTGGAAGCCAAATTAGCCACATATACATCTGCCACTTCACAGCCACGTATCTAACGTTACCCTCGTGTGAACCTGCAGGTTGAGACCAGTAACAGTCACTCTGTGGGGAGATTATGGCCACAGACAAGGGGCTGAGCTTTTCAAGTTAAGAAATGAATTGCCCATCGTCCTTTGCAAAGGGCTTAAAGCCTCACCGTTTTCTGGTAAGCATACAGATAAAGGCATGTGTGACTAAAAAAGGAAATGTAATGCTTAATTATAGGCCTAAATCATTTTTCTTGGTTCAGGTGTTTCCTTGTCCACATTGCATTTCTCGTTTGTTGCAGTGGAACCTGACATTGCAGAGGTGAAGGTACTGAGATCATGGTATGCTCTTTTAACAAATCCATTCCACCATGTTCAAATAGACACTACTTTTCTTTGAATATCGTCTTACACTCCTACCTAATCATCTCAACTACCATGCTCAACCTCTTTGAAACAAAACAAAAGGGTCAACAATAACACAGATCTCATCAAAAAGGCTGTTGGGGCACCCGTACAGAACTACCTGCAGACTATCTCGAATAAAATAGATACCATCGAGATTACACCGTTATCAAAGATACAACCAGATAGCAAGGTGAGCAATTAGAGACAACAATTCGACCATAGTCCTAACAAGTAATACTGCTGAGAAATGAATGGTATATAACGCGTGTTTTGAACATTGTAACAGGTTATCCACGCAGAGGTCACACTAGCCATCACCGACGTGGATCAAAAATTGTGCTACACCGTATGCCCAAAATGCTACGGAACACAGAAAGCGATGCCAGATGAGCTGTTCAACTGCACTTCTTGTAAAGAAGATTTCAACGCATTACCACGGTACTAGACCCCTTCCCCACAAACGTTTATACGCCTTAACGCACGTGTTTTTTATATCGCTCAACAACATGTTCACCTAAAGACGGACTTAGCCTAATCTCTTCATATGTGCGTTCTTTACTCAATACCGCAAGGTCGCTCGTCCGAACTTATCGACCCATCAAGGACAATCAAAGCTACTTTTCTTGACAAATGCGCATCAAGGCTTTTACGCACATCGGCCGAAGACCTTCACAAAAAGGACAAGCAGTATCGACAACCGTAAACCTACTACCTCCTTTCTCTATATTTTTTGTCGAAAAACCTAAATATTCAAATAAAGAAATTGGGGCGTAATTCTCAATAACAGAGAAAAGAATTTAGTAGATAATCAAAAGAGAGGATTGATATTTTGTTCCAAAACTTTACAAACCCCATTATCCTTGGTCTTTGAAAAGTTAGTATCACAAGATGTGGTAAATGAGAGCGAGCTACACCGTATATATTTCTTACTTGTTTGAGTTGAGTTTAAGCCTGGATATTGAAGCTTCATCCCAATTGAAACTTTAAAACACAACAAAGTAAAAGTAAGTAAAATGAGAACAGAGAGAGAGGAAACCGATTCTCCATCGAATTGTTGTTAACTAGAAGTCCTTTGGATATTTGAGCTGTGGTCATTACTGAGAGAACCTACTACTCAAAAGTAGTTTCTTACATGCTTTAAACTAATTCAAACTAACTGGCTTGCTCTTGACAAGCTTTCATATGTACCCTTGACTAGCTGGTATGTGCTTCAAAGTTGAACTACTTTCCTGATGTTCATCGACACTCACCTTTTAAGTGAGTGTAGTAGCTAACACTCCATGTTCTTCTTGCTTCTTCACTCGTATATGTTCACGATGTACTTAAATTTAACCCTACTAAAACTATAACTTGATTTATGACACATGGTATTAGATTTACTTTGTGATATCGCTTTGCTCCCCGAACCGAATCGATAATTTAACTTTGTCATTCGGTCAATTCATCTCATTTTGGTGTTCAGTTCATTTTGGTCTTGTGATAATGGATCACCACAACTCGTTTTTATGAATGATGATTGTGTTACAATTGTTGAAACTGAAAAATTCCTAGATATATATTCAGTTGGACCGTTATCTGTGAAATCTAAACAAGTGTGCTGTGACTAAAGCCTATTTAATATAATGCAAATGCAGGCAACAACGAAACTGCTCCTGGACATAGATGAGCAACTTGACTCCAAGAAACTCATAATGGAGATAAAGGCAACCAAAAAGAATTTCAATGACAAGATCACCCGCTACATAGTGCTCGATTGGATTGAGAAAGACCAAGCCACAAACTCTATTAATGAAGAAGGACAAATGTCTAGCCAAACTACGGTGGATTCCGGTAAGTCTAAAACCCCAAATTGTCATCACTTTAAGTTGTGAAACAAAGCGTAAATAAATGAAAACATGATATCACAGAGTCACCACTCGCTTTCCAACAAAGCGCAGCATCCGAAGGAGATGGAGTCCACAACACAAGGCTTTGACACCGAACATAACGACAAATAAACTCTTCCACTCCATGCAAAAAAAAGAAACCAAAGCCTGGCTCCGCAGCCTCTCATGTAAGCAAAGAGAGTACAAGAGCATATTGCACCTCGCCAAGATTACTGCTTTTTTGATAGTTTTGGGACTCTGGTCCACAAAGTGTAACTTGCAAAAACAACAATCCCGCTTTTGATGCTCTGTACCTCCAACATTTTGTCCAACTTGTTAACAGTTTAACACTTCGGATGGTCTACATAAAACTACTACTGTACAATTATGTAAAAATTATTTGACAAATCCTCCAACGGACTGTCTGGATTACACCATAAGTGTCCAGCTAGAATTGCCTTATTTCAATCTGGTTTTGTATGTCCATGCTTACCATAAGGGAAAATATATGAAAAAATTCACTTCCTGTTGCTTTTATTTTTACGTACTCGTATATGAAAAATTAATTCAGGTAGGGGCAACACCGTGCGGAGCACGGACACGCCCACTAGTATATATATATACACACACTCCCTCCGTCCCAAAACCTCCGCTCATAAAATGTATGTTCATTAAGCTTTTGGTTTTCCATAATATAAATCATGTTAGAAAACCAATAAAGCATTTATTACATTTTTCTCCTTTTACCCCTCATTTATTATATATTTACCCACTTTTCAATACTTTGCAAAAATAAAAATCAAAGGTCATTTTAGACTTTTAATCAAAATTAATTGCACATAATCAATTTAATTAACTTTCTTAATCAGTATAAAAAAGTTTCAAATGACATACATTTTGGGACGGTGGTAGTAAGTTATTCTACTTTTTTTTGTCCCGAAATATAAGCATTGTACATTACCAATCATGTATTTTATTACTCCTCCGCTTTTATTTATATGTCGTAGATAAAGAATCACATAAATTAAGAAAGTAATTAATATGTTTAAAATATAGATTGGAAATGTATTTTTTTATTGAACATGTAAATACTTTGTTGGTAAATAAGTTTTAGTATTGGAAATATTTTTTTATTGGAGATGTTAATACTTTATTAGTAAATGAGTAAAAATAATAAACGATCGATCAAAATGTAAAATAACACATAAATAAATAAAAGAAAGAAATTCTAAATGATCGATAAAAACATGCGAAGAAGACTGTTTTTCTCCATATTTACTTCAAATTTATTAACAATTCAACAACATTTTTAATATTTTATAACTATTTGATTAATGATAATAAAAGAAATTTTAGCATTTCTCTTAAAATTTATATCATTCAAACATTTTTAATAATCTTTATGAAACATGTAAAATAATGTATATTTTAGAATGAATGGAAGAGTATGAGTTATTCAATTATTCTTAAGGTGAAAGGATTATGTGAATGAATACTAGTGTCCCAATGGATTGGAGAATGACTTAAGGGACCATCACTAATGGCTTCAAATCTCAAGAACATTGTTTTTGCCGATCTTGAAAAAAGAAAGCTCTTCGTGACCTGTTCTTCCGGACTCCCCCAACAAATTACATTAACATTAATTAATACTTGTACGAGTAGTATTTTGCAGCCTAATTTGTCTTATTTTTTCTCTATTCAAGACCAGCTAGATTCACTTCCTCCTACGCACAAACAGAAACAGCGATAGTCAAAAGAATCCCTTCATTTCATCTAGCAGCGCAAATATCTATGCGCGATATAGTACTATAACTTTACCTTCTTGAAACGACGCCTTACATAAACCATAGTAGTATTGAAATTAAAAGGAAAATATTGTGGGTGCAGGATTGTTACTTACGAATCCTACCAATTGTTGTTCATACTGCAAGATTCGAATGCCAATATTAAGATTGAACACACTATAGTAGTAGAGTAGTCGTATTATATAACCCAGCATATGGGCTGGAAGGAGTTTATATTATTCACGCATCAAGTCATAGCAGAGAAAATTAATCTGGGCTGTTAGCTTTTGTATTGGGGAATGGAAAAGGTGGTGTTGATTTTGTGTTTACTTATCTTTTGGGTAGCAAATGTTTGTAGCTTGGATAGTCTTCTCTCTCCAAAGGGTGTTAATTATGAAGGTGCGCTTCAGTGTTCAGAGTATGCCAATGCTTTCTTCTTCTTCTTCTTCTTCTTCTTCTTCTTCTTCTTCTTCTTCTCATTTCAGAAAGTTCTTTTTTTTTTTATAAGTGCCATTAGTTTCTTCTTTTCCTTGCAAGTTTTGTTTCTGAGTAAATTTATGTGCAGTAGCTGCATTAATGGGCATGAAGAGAGAAATGCGGGATCAGAATCATGTATTAGATGGATGGGACATCAATTCTGTGGACCCTTGTACTTGGAACATGGTTGCTTGCTCTCCTGGGGGTTTAGTTATTTCTCTGTAAGCCTTCTCCCTCCCCCTTCTTTTTACAGTTTTCCCAGCCATTCTTGGTGGAGGGATGTCTAAATAAAGCAATTTATATAGACTTTTACCTTTTCTTTTGTTTATGGTACTTTTTTGATATTTGCCTATTTCCTGATTTGATTTCAGTGAAATGGGCAATATGGGATTATCAGGTACTCTATCTCCAAGTGTTGGGAATCTGACTAACCTCCAAATAATGTAAGTCATATTCAGTTTTCTTCACTTCATGATGGACTGCATTTGTAATCAGTATTCAGTTTATATGCTTATGGGAGTTCGAATTATTGCTCAATGCATCGATTTTCTCTTTCAAAGTTAAAGCTTGTAATTGTACTGATAAACAAATTCGTAAACTAAACAACTAACTTGATGTGTCATCGTGCGTATATTCACGGCGAGCTTTAGTAAATGACCTATGTGTTATGGAAGAACATTGTGCCCCCTGTTAATAAATTTAATACATTCTGGGATCTTGTAAGAATCAGAATAAAATTTTGACCTCTGTGATAAAGAACTTGCAACACTCTCCATTTTGAGCTCTTGCATTGGAAAGTAAATGTGAGACCTTTGAGAATGCTTTCTTTTGTATTCCATCCAATTTTAAATGTCCTCTTTGACTTTCTAAGAAAAGTGTGGTTTTTTCAAAAAGTGAAAAAAGAAAATTGTGGTGAATGCATTGAATCTCATTTATAAATGTAAGATCTTACCCTTATACCCTTTAAGTGGTTGTTGAAAATTTTATTGTTGCATGTATATTATTGTAAATGATGTAATGTGCAAAGGGATTTAAAGAAATATGTCAATGCAGAAAATGGACACTTATTTTAGGACATGACAAAAGGAAAAGATAAACACCTAAAAATGGGAAGGAGGGAGTAACTATTATGCGGTGTCAGTAAATAGAGTTTCCTTATGTATGATCCTTTTTTCTTATGTAAAGCTATATTAAGGTCTTGGAGGATTTGTCAATGAAAGATTGTGAAAAAGACTAGTTATACCTCAAAATTAAAGCAACTAAATTTTAGGTATGTGTTGAAAATATCGATATTGTTGTAGGTTGTTGCAAAATAATCAGTTATCTGGCTACTTACCAGCTGAAATCGGAAAGCTTTCTGAGCTTCAAACCCTTGACTTGTCTGGAAATCAGTTACTTGGTGAGATTCCTACCTCTTTTGGTGACCTGACAAATTTGAGTTACATGTAAGTTTGGATCGTGTATTAGTTCGATTTGATGTATTCTAAATCCTTGGTTGATCATCTAAACTCCTTTGTTATTTTTAAGTTCAGGAGGCTTAGCAGGAACAAATTGTCTGGCAAAATTCCTGCAGCAGTGGCAAATCTTGCAGGCCTTTCATTCTTGTACGTTTTTTTGTGTGGTGTGTGTGTGTGTGTGTGTGATGTTCTTTAGGCTATTTCAGCAATCTTGCTTTATGAAATGTATCTTGCAGGGATTTATCGTTCAATAATCTCAGTGGGCCAACGCCGAAAATACTGGCTACAGGTTATAGGTGATTCTCTTACTGGAACTATGCTTTCTAGATCACGAGTCACCTAGTTTTATTCCCAAACGTGAAAATGAAAAAACATGCTCGAACTAGTGACTGTATCACCTTGTTTTTGTATTCAGTGTGGCAGGAAACAACTTTCTTTGTCCTTCACTTTCTGCTGGACCTTGTACTGATGCTCCAAAACTCGTAAATGGTAAAAAACACAACCTTATGAAGCATTCACAGTTAAGATATAGTATACATAATTTCTCCACTCTCCAGTTTAAAAGCCATACATGTTTTTATTGCAGACAACAGTACATACAGGAATGTAAGCAATCACCATAGATGGCTTGTGTCCATAATCGTGGGAATCAGCTGTATTTTCGTAGTTTCTGTAATAATGCTAGCTTGTCGGATACTTTGTTATAGATCACGCCTTCTTACATCATACGGTAACATGCAAAAGACTTCAATTTTCTTTGATTCTTAATAATTAGTACTACATTGGAGCTGACAATAACTCAATTGTGCCATTTTGCAGTTCAGCAAGATTATGAATTTCATATAGGTAACCTACAGAGGTTCTCTTTTCGCGAAATACAAACCGCAACGAATAACTTCAGCCATAAAAATATAGTTGGCCATGGGGGATTCGGGTTGGTGTACAAAGGCCATCTTGCAAACAAGACAGTAGTGGCAGTTAAGAGGCTAAGAGATCCTAATTTCACTGGAGAAGTGCAGTTCCAAACCGAGGTAGAGATGATTGGATTGGCTTTGCACCGTAACCTTCTTCGTCTGTATGGATTCTGTATGACACCAGAAGAACGGTTACTTGTGTATCCGTTCATGTTCAATGGCAGCGTTGCAGATCGATTAAAAGGTACACGTGTTAGACCATGATCTAACACGCTTTATTTTGTCTGTGTTCATTGTGTTACTTAGAATGGGGCCATTGCTTGTGCCGGAAAAAAGACATGATTATCCATTAGTCTTCTATTCATTTGGTGGTAGATCTTCATATATTAACTTTGGTAACATCATGTTGGTTTACAGACACTACGAGTCCTGGAAAGCCATGCTTAGATTGGAGAAAACGCACGTGCATTGCCCTAGGAGCGGCTCGTGGCCTATGTTATCTGCATGAACAATGTAATCCCAAAATAATTCATCGTGATGTCAAGGCAGCAAATGTACTTCTGGATGAGAGTTTTGAAGCAGTAGTTGGTGATTTTGGGCTTGCTAAGCTTTTAGATCCGGGGGAGTCACATGTAACGACTGCTGTTCGTGGTACAATTGGACATATTGCTCCTGAGTATCTCTCAACTGGACAATCTTCTGATAAAACCGACGTTTTTGGATTCGGCATACTACTTTTGGAAATAACTGCAGGACCAAAGCCTTCAAATGGACGAAACGGTCTGGTTCAAAAAGGGATGATCCTTGACTGGGTAAGTAGTAATTTGATGTTCTTGCATCATAGTATTAGTGCATTCATTTATTGCCCATTCTTTTCGTTCTGAATTCGTTTACGTAACACCTTTTCTGCAACATTAAACCCAAACCCAGGCCTGTAACATCTGCATGCCAAAGTTCTGGGACGTTACAGGTTATAAAATTTTCCTCTTTTTTTTGTTGTCAAAAGTGACACTTCTACAATTTGATCATGTAGGTTAGGAAACTGTACACCGAGAAGAGATTAGATCTACTTGTAGATGGCGAACTCCAAGGATGCTATAATGCGGACGAGCTGGAAGAAATTGTGAAGCTGGCTCTACGGTGCACCCAATCTGACCCTATCCTTAGGCCAAAAATGTCAGAGGTTTTGCCAATCCTGGAAGCCATTGCTGGCCGCCGGTCTGATGAAGCTCAAGATGCAGGTGATGAAATTGAGGGAAGGGGGTTCAATTTCTGTCAGAACTTAAACAATCATCAAGGGGTATCTTCCTTCAAAATCGAAGCAATGGAGCTTTCGGGGCCTCGCTAACTCTTGGGCTTCATCATTGGTCTTCAATTTAGACCACAAAGTGTCCACGATCATCCTATTATAGACATGCTCAAATCTAAAGAGATGCTATATTTACTTCAAATGTTCACTTCAGTTTGATCATAGATCATACCATGGAACTTAAATTTCAAATTAGCAATTTAAATTGAAAGGAAATTGGAAAATAGATTAATAAAATACTTTCAATTTTTTTATCAGAATTTGCTTTGTTTTTATTTATCTGTCATTTTATATTTTCAATTTATCGTTTATGATTTCTTTTTTCTCATTTACCAACAAAGTACTTATATCTTCAATAAAATAAATAAATTTACAATACTAAAAACTTCAAAAGTCAATTTGACTCAATAACCCATGTATATTCAAAAAATCAAAGGACAACTTAGTTATTTTATACAATATTTTAGACATATTAATTACTTTCTTAACACGTGTGACTCTTCTCTCTGCAACAGATTGAAAAGCGGAGGGACTAGTATTTTCCATTTAATCCACATATTATTTTTAAGGCATATGATGGCCAAATCGTAGGGGTCAACTTTCACCGGCAGGATACCGGGTCGGTTGTACTATAACGGCGAGCAATGCCGTATCCATCGAGGAATTAACTATTACATTCACCCGCGTTTTTTAGTTTAGGCTCCCAATATTTGTGAAAATTTGTTATGACTAAGAAATAATAAAAATAGTTTGAATAATATAATGGAAAAGATAGCCAAACTATGCTCAGGAATTCTACTCTCGAGACTTTTACTGAATCACCAGGGATATACTTTACCCAACCAACCAACCAATTGAACTAATGAATGTGTCTGTGGATGAAACCTCCCAAATTGGTCCATAAGTGCTGATACCACAACCCAAGTCCCCAATGCTTGGTTCCAACAGTCCCCTAATTGGGATTTAACTGACCTACCATGATTAAGAACTGAGTGACACTCCGTATACACCGAGTTCACAATTTTACTAGAATAACCTCAAGCAAGAAACAAGCTCGAACACTCGACTAGTTCGTGCATGGTGATCCTAAAACCCTTTTTCTATTGAAGTTGTGAAACTGAAAACACAACACAAAATATAACGCAGAATTCTTATTACTCATGCACGAACTAGTCGAGTTTCGAACCTTTGCTTGCTTTCATACCATCATAAAATGGGAGTAAAACATCATAAAATGCATTTTATGATGTAAGTCAACTCATAAAATACTTACATCATAAAATGGTGTGCCTAAGAAATGGGAGTAAAATATCATAAAATGCATCATCTTGTTGACTTACATCACCACCCAGGATGCTCCTTGACCTTCTTATGCTGATAGAAGGATCTAACCAACTACACTGAGAATTTGACGCCAAGCAACCGGTACCAAATTACAAACCTTATTATGCATCTAACCCCATTGGGGGCTAATTGGGCGGTCCCTAGCCCATAATAACATAGTACAAACGAGTAATCCGGGCAGAAAGGGAGCCTTAACCCACATTCTAAGTATTCCCGGTAAACAGTGCAGAATCCCCCCGGTGGCTGATGAGCAAAGCTATTAGGAAGAGCAGGAATCCTAGGGGCATACTTCTCTATATCTATCTCATACATGCTACAAAATTCGTTCAAATCTTCCGGAGAAAGGATAGATTTTATACCGTTGCTACCTATGATTGTCCTAGCGCCCATTTGAGCTTCTAAGGGCTACAGCTAAACTCATATAATCCGTCTATTGAGACAATAAGAACGGAGGTAATAAAGTTAAGAATTCAGTAGAAACTGAAAGATGGATTACTTGTAAAAAGTCGTTGACAAGAGGGAAAAGAAGAGCAACCAACAGTCTGACTTAGATCTTCTGATTTAATGGTAATGATAGTAGGGAATGTTTGATATAACGGGGGTTATAACCCCGAAGCACGTTCTCGAAAAACCGTCCCACTTCAAATGAGAGGGTAACAATGCATCGAATCCCGGGATAGTTATAACAGAACTCTGCCACCTAGCACTACATCATTGCAAAAACCTATAAGTCTGGATGACAATGACCGAGCTCACCCTCGAAAGATCTGAGCTGACCAACAAGAGATCGGCTGAATCTAGGGGGCTTATGATAGAGGTTGGACTAGCCCTCAGACACGTGTTATCCTCACCTAGACTGGGCATTGAATGAGACAGATAAAGTACAAACGCTGAAGGCCAGGAGCCACACTTTAACCCTAAGGGCGGATCGACACACCATGTGGGAGATCGGCTGACTCACTCCTCAGTCCACTGCAAGTCGGTCAGGGCGCAACGGAGCTGGGTCCGCACAGTATGGTAAGAGCAGCCTTGGAAGCTCGGCACAGGTCGACTTGAGCTATCCCTTCTATTTAATGCACATGAGTATTACAGGATAATTATAGGAAAATCCTCATGATCCTTCACCCATTAGGACTTTGGTCCTATTATTTAAACTACCATTCAAATCAACGATTATCTCCTAAAATCAAGGAGATAAATATGTAAATATCCATTCCTTAAGGGATACGAAATATGAGTACACAGAGGACACCACACATGCATGCCTATGGCATAAGGCCATCTGTATAAACGATCCCAAGAACTACGAAGATATTTGGTTCTTGAATAATCACAGGATACGTAAGCAACTTACGATTACACAATCTCAGGCTCAATTTAAACACACTCAGATCACCCCCTCTTTTGATATTTTTATAAGCTTTTGGATCTTGTTTCGTTGTCACTAGGAAAATATGGCCCAGATTAATATCAAACGATTTCTAGCATCGTCACTCAGCTTAGCAACAGAAGGCCAGCTCAGTAGATCTAAAAAAGTTGGCTCAGATGAACACACAGTAATGAGCTGAGTAGTATATAGAGATGGTTATTCTGTCAAAACTACCTTGTAACTTTCTTTAACTGGTTCATGAGGTGTATGATAGTAATGATACTATAAATACCCCTTATCAGTAGCTTTGTAACTTACTTCATTCATTATTCTTGAGTAATAAGAATTCCGCGTTATATTTGTGTTGTGTTTTCAGTTTCACAACTTCAACAGAAAAAGGGTTTTAGGATCACCAGGCATGAACTAGTCAAGTGTTCGAGCTTGTTTCTTGCTTGAGGTTATTCTAGTAAAATTGTGAACTCGGTGGATACGGAGTGTCACTCAGTTCTTAATCATGGTAGGTCAGTTAAATCCCAATTAGGGGACTGTTGGAACCAAGCATTGGGGACTTGGGTTGTGGTATCAGCACTTTTGGACCAATTTGGGAGGTTTCATCCATAGACACATTCATTAGTTCAATTGGTTGGTTGGTTGGGTAAAGTATATCCCTGGTGATTCAGTAAAAGTCTCGAGAGTAGAATTCCTGAGCATAGTTTGGCTATCTTTTCCATTATATTATTCAAACCGTCTTTTCCATTATGCGAAAACGTCAATAAGTGTATGTGTGTGTGTGTGTGTGCAAGAATTGGTTAATTACTCCAACACAAACAATCCAAACAATGCAACTAGGAAAAGACTCACAACGATTGAAACTAAACAACATGAACAATCATTCCCAATCAACCGAAAGATTATGCTATCCCTACTACATTATCTTGGCTAGTATAGAACTAGCCACCTATGACTATGAACACCAACATGTCGAGGTTGGTATTCATGGTTATGAGAACAATTAAATCAAGGTAAAAGCTAAGAATTTACCAATCACAAGCTATGAACTAGAAAATGGAAACTTTCATTCAACTTCAAAAGACTTCAATGGAGTTTGATACACAAAAGTGATAATGTTGCTCCAACGAAAGTAATCTAGAGATTAAACTAAGCATTCTTAATGTTTAAAATTGGAATTAAAAGGTAAATATAGGTGGAATTTTGGCTGGGAGATCCTTGAGGTTGGAGTGCCTTCAAGATGAGTGAGAGAGTGGTAGGTGATCTCTCTCAAAAGAGAGTAAATGAAATCTTTTAACTGCTAAATCTACAACCTCGGCGCGTGCCAGTCCAATCTCTGCATGCACCGACTCTCCTTTGCGTGTAACTGGAATACAATGGTACTGGCAGGGTGGTTGGGGACTGACATCATGAATTAAATGCTTTAGCAGAGGTCATTCAAATCCCGGCATGCGCCGATGAGGCGGCGTGTGCCGTCAGCTCCGGCGTAGGCCATTTACTCAGCAAAAGTATAGTTCTTGCTTCAAATGCCTTGGATTTCTTCTCAATCACTCGATATGCTTTAATATCTCCCAAGATTTAAGCTCCAGGCCTCGGTATTTGTGCTACAAAACAAAAACACGATGATACCACGGGTAAATCCGACAAAAAATTAGGCTAATAAGCCTTAATAAGTACTAGATTAGTTGATTTTTATCATATTTACTATATACAAAAGATGGTCCAAATCATCACAATATTTTCTCATTTGATACGAAAACATCACTTATAAAATACTTACATCATAAATCACTTATTCGATTCCAAGTTCCTTCCCGGAGTAAAGTATTGCTTCAAAAATTCATTTTGGATGTCTTCCCAACTTGTCAAGGAATGATGGGGAAGTGACATAAACCAATCTCTAGCTTTTCCTTTTAATGAAAAATGAAACATCGACATCCTTGTCAACTCTCTATGAATGCCTTGACACTTGGCCATATTACACAATTCTTCAAATTGATATAGGTGGTGATGCGGGTCTTCATCATCCTCACCAAGAAATTGAGCTCTTGTGTCAATCAATCCAAAAAGATGGGATTTCACCTCAAAATTGTTTTCTCCATCATTGGGTAAGCGAAATGGATTGTTGGTTTCATTTCTTCTAACGGTTTGGTCACAAATAGGTCTTTTGTTTGGAGGTTATTGTTGTTGTTATTCTGCTTATTTTGGTTCCGGTTTTGGTTGTTTCGGTTATTGGGATTTTGGTTATTGCGGTTTGGTGGAAGTGGAGGATTTGGTGGTGGTGGGTTTGGATTGTCGGGATTTTGTGCATGACCTTGGGCATGGTTTAACCCTTGTTCAACTTGTGCATCTACAAAGTTTTCATACATCTCTACTTCTTGACTAGATGATCCTTGGGAAGTTTCTTCTCCAAGTTCCAAACTACGATGAGCTTGACTATTCTTACTCTCCGTGTTCCTTTTCCTAATATACGTATTGAAAGCAATCATTACTTGAAGTGGAAGAGTATGCGGAATTAATTGAGTGGAAATTTTTGGAAATAATGAAGTTGAAGATGATTTGGATGATAAATTTGAAGATGAGTTACATAATGCTGAGAAGGAAAAGGAAGAAGAGATCGTTTATGATTTCTTGAGGCGTGATAGACATATTGAAGCGGAAAGTGGAGACGAAGAATGGGTAAATGTACCAAGGCTGTTGAAATATCCAAAATCTAGTGATTTGAGGACCTTATTCAATGAACATGTTGAGGAGGAACCCATCAATGGAGAGACAACATATGCCTACCCAAACACGGCGCACACCGAGACTAATCCAAAAGTCTCTGGAATTCACACTGGCAAAATGGCGCACGCCGGACCAACCATGCCGCACACTGACAAAACATGGAAGCAGGGAGAGAGTTTTGCAGAGGTAGCGGAGCAAGCCGGCCTCAACTCGGCTCATGCTGAGGTTAAGGAAATTTTTTCTAGGCATCTATCAAAGAAAATGGTGCAGAGTGATGATACATGGCGTCCGTCAAATGCGAAAACATTCAAGGAGACTTCACCATATTCATCCAAGGACAAAGGTAAGGCAGGTATGACTTCTAACCCTAAAATCATTGAACTTGAGTCACTACTCTACCCCCCAAAAGAACAAATTAAGAAGATGAAGATGGATATGAAGTATGCACGTTTCCTTGACACGTTTCGTCATCGAAATGTTAACATCCCTACCATCGAAGCACTAATTAACATGCCTACTTATGGAAAGTTCCTGAAAGACATCCTTTCGAAAAAAAGAGCTCAGAGGAATATGAGAATATTTATCTTAATGAGGAATGCTCCGCAGTGTTGCAACATAAGCTTCCACCTAAACTTAAAGACCCTGGGAGTTTTACCATCCCATGTGAGATTTAGGGATTTTCATTTAAGAGGGTACTTTGTGATCTCGGTGCAAGCATAAACCTCATGTCTTATGAGGACTTTAAGAAACTTGGAATAGGAAAGCTCAAACACACGGGGATGACTCTCCAACTTGCGGATAGGCCCATTAAACGTCTTAAGAGAGTCATTGAAGATGTGTTGGTCAAGGTTGATAAGTTTTACTTCCATATTGATTTCGTGGTTATGGAAACGGAGGAAGGGTATTCAACACCCCTTATTCTTGGTCGTCCAATCTTTAGCCACGGGAAGAATTCTTATTGATGTTCAATGAGGTGAGGTAATTTTAAGAGTCAATGAAGACAAAATCACTTTTAATATCTTCAAGGCAATGAAATATCCATACAACGCACAAGAGTCATGTTCTTTTTAGATACTTTGTCTTCTATTTATGTGGAGCGCACTAACCTGGAGGCCTATGAAGATAAGCTCGAAGAATGTTTGGCCTTATCAATTTATGAAGGAGATGAATATGATGAAGAGATGCAAGAAGTGGTTTTTCACGTGGATGCCGATGGTTCTTTGCAACCATGGCACCGATATCTAGAGTTGGAACTAAATGGCCCTGTGTTGAGACATTCGGTGGAGGAGCCACCAAGGAATCTCGAGTTGAAACCCCTCCCTTCTAATCTTAAATATGCCTTTCATGAGAATGACAATCTACTTCCTGTTATTATTTCTTCGTCACTGACCAGTTTGTAGCAAGATCAATTGTTGAGGATGCTTAGGCAACATAAGAAAGCATTTGGATGGACCGTGGTAGATATTAATGGTATAAGCCCTGAAAGTTGTGTGCACAAAATTATCTTGAACGATGTTGCCAAGCCATATACCCAACCACAACGCTGACTTAACCCAAATATGCATTAAGTCGTCAAGAAAGAAGTTATCAAGCTATTAGAGATGGGTATAATCTTTCCGATATCGGATAGTGAATGGTGAGTCATACCCAAGTTGTATCAAAGAAGGGTGGATTTACAGTCAAAGAGAATGATAAGCACAAATGGATCCCAACAAGAGAAGTCACCGGATACCGCATGTGTATTGATTTTTGAAAACTGAACGATCATACCAAGAAAGATCATTATCCACTTCCGTTTATTGTTCAAATGTTAGAACGGTTGTGCGGTCACAAGTTTATTGCTTTTTTGATGGTTATTTGGGCTACTTGCAAATATTCATTGCGGCGGGAGATAGAGAGAAAACGACTTTTACTTGTCCTTATGGAACTTTCGCTTACAAGAGAATGCCTTTTGGGCTATGCAATGCACCAGCCACATTCCAAAGATGCGTGATGGCAATATTCTCCGACATGGTGGAGAAATTTCTGGAAATTTTCATGGATGATTTTAGCATCTTTGGGGATTCTTTTGGAGAGTGCCCTTACATTTGAAACGTGTCTTACAACGTTGTAAGGACACAAACTTGGTTTTGAATTGGGAAAAATGTCACTTGATGGTGTTGGATGGTATTGTTTTGGACTATAGAATTTCAGAAGAAGGCATTGAAGTTGACAAAGAAAAGATCGAAGTGATTGAGAAGTTGCCTCCACCGGTAAATTTGAAGACTCTAAGAGGATTTTTTCTCGCATTGCTAAGCCTTTTAGCCACCTACTCGAGAATGAGGTACCTTTCAACTTTGATGATAAATGTATGGAAGCATTTGAGACTTTGAAGAAATGGTTGACAAGCGCACCGGTCCTAGTGGCACCGGATTGGAGCTTACCATTTGGGCTCATGTGTGATGCAAGTGATTTGGCGGTTGGGGCCATGTTAGGACAACATCATGACAAAGTTCTTAAAGCAATTTATTATGCATCCCACACATTGAATGCGGCATAAATTAATTACGCAACAACCGAGAATGAGCTACTTGCAATAGTGTCCGCATTGGATAAATTTCATTCCTATCTTGTTGGTTCTAAAGTTATTGTCTACACCGATCATGCGGTGTTGAAGTATTTGTTAAACAAGAAGGATGCGAAACCGAGATTTCTTAGATGGATTCCCTTACTTCAAGAATTTGACATTGAAATCAAAGACAAGAAAGGTAGTGAAAATGTGGTAGCGGACCATTTATGTCGGTTGGAATATATCGAAGAAGAAGTCAAGAGAAAAGAAATCAAAGATTCATTTCCGGATGAACAACTCATGATGGTTGATGCTCTCCCGACTATGCAACTTATTAAAGCTGGTTCTACACCGAAGGAGAGCTCGCCATGATTTGGTAACATTGTTAATACATGTGAGTATGTTCCATCCCATTGGACATGGAAAAAGAAGAAAAAATTCTTTCTTGACTTGAAATTCTCTTATTGGGAAAAACCGGACCTTTTCCGAAGGTGTTCGGATGGCATCATTAGGAGATGCGTCCCTGATAATTAAATCTCGAGTATCTTATCCTTTTTCCATGGTCGTGAAGTTGGCGGCCCCCATGGAGGGTGGAAGACCGCTTACAAAGTGTTACAATGTGGTTTTTACTGGCCAACATTGTACAATGATGTACATCGTTATGCACGATCTTGTGAGTCATGCCAAAAGTGGGGAAATGTATCCAAGAGCATGAAATGCCTCTCCAACCCATATTGGACTGTGAATTATTTGATGTATAAGGCATCGATTTCATTGGGACATTTCCTCCATCATTTGGTAATAAGTTCATTTTGGTAATGGTTGACTGTGTCTCTGAATGGGTTGAAGCCCAAGCTCTTTCCACCAATGATGCCGGAGTGATAACTTCTTCACAAGATTTGGTACTCCTCGGGCTATCATTAGTGATAGAGGCTCACATTTTTGTAATCGACCATTCACCAAATTGATTGATAAATTTGGTGTGAAGCACAAGATCGGTACACCGTACCACCCACAAACAAGTGGGCAAGTTGAAATATCAAACTGAGAGGTGAAACGGATCATTGAAAAAACGGTTGATGCCAATCGTAAGAATTGGTCGGTGAAGTTGATGATGCGCTATAGGCCTACCGGACAGCTTTTAAAACACCAATTGGTTGTTCACCTTATAGACTAGTTTTTGGCAAGTCTTGTCATCTTCTTGTTGAGTTAAAGCATTGCACATTTTGGGCTATCAAGTTTCTTAACTTTGATCCCAAGGCTGCTTGTGAGCATAGATTTCTCCAACTCATGGAACTTGGAGAGTTTCACCTTGATGCTTACGAGAATACCCAAATTTACAAGGAACGCATGAAGTCCTTTCATGATAAAAAATCTTTCATCATGAGTTCCATGTGGGTGACAAGGTGCTCTTGTGCAATTCACGTTTGAAATTGTTTCTTGGTAAACTTAAGTCTAGGTGGACAGGGACATTCATGATAACAAAGGTTCATGCATCCGGAGCTATGTAACTAAGTGATGGAGAGACTACATTTATGGCAAATGGCCATAGGGTGAATCTATTTATAGAAGAGGAAGGAGTCCCTCAAAATAAGGAGGTGATCTTCCTTATCGACCCCCCCATCTGACTAAAATATAGAATAGTCTAGCTATAGACTATAAATTTAGCAACCCACGGATACTATCTTTTCATTATTTATTGAGCATCTATCTTTCGGTTGGTTTTTCATGCTTAACTGCTATGTGCTTACGTGAATAGTGTTAGTAGTACTTGTCATGATAATCAGTATGATTCCATTATCTCTACCGTATAATCCCGTTGAGCAAACGACGTTAACCAAAAGTGCTACCGGGAGGCAGCCCGTAGTTGGATAATCTTTTGTGTCAAAGCATGTTTAGTGAGTTTGGTGATTGACATTGGACTTAGAGGTAGAAAATGGACTTTTTGGGGCCTGTTTTACCTTCGGCGTACACCGTGAATAAGTTCGGCGCGCAACATTTGTGAAGGAAAGTTAATGTTTTGGATGTCAGTATAAACGGCGTGCGCCGGGTTTGAAGTGAAGGAAACATAGAGTTTGCCATAAAATGGCGTGCGTCGGAAAGGACTAAGCGTGCGCTGAGGTGTCAGTTTTTCAAAATTTAAACATTTTTTTCCTTCTCTCTCTCCTCTCATAACTCCTCCAAATCAGTTTTCTCCCCTTTTTCTCTCTATTTTCACCATTCTCCACCACCACACTCCAATTTTCTCTTATTCGACCCACCTCTTCACCACATTTCATTTCTCCAAACCTCATACCCTTCTCCTTTTCTATATCATCTCTTGAAGGAAGCAACCAAGTTTAGTCAAGTAAGGAGACACACCATCTTTTCCGGAGAATTTGGCATCATTTATGGCGTCATTCTTTCTCCATCTTCCAGTGAAATCAACTCAACAACAAAGTAATGGGCTTTCCCTTCGTTTCAATTATTTCTTGGATTTTGTTCTTCATTTTGACACTTGAAACCGGAGGATGGGCTTGATTTTATTTGTTGGATTGAATTTTTGATGTTGTTGACCACAACCAAAGCCATGGCCGAACCCTCATTCCATTCCAACACTCTTAAGGGTGACTCTAGCAAAAAGCGTAAGACTAGTGGTCAAACCGTCCCTTTGCCAATCCAACCCCGTGCTCACACTAATGTAGAAAAGGCTATTTCCTTTTGTAGGACCACCTCCAAGCTTTCTATTAATAACTATGATGAGTACTTTAGTGAGTGTCAGTTTCATCTCGAGCGTGGTATCGATTTCGGTTCAATCAGCACCAAAATTCGTAGGATCATTGAGAACCGTAAATGGCAGAAACTTGCAGAGGGCCGAACTTCGAATGTCAAAGCCACATTGGTGGCTGAGTTTTATTTGATTCTCTGTACCATCGAGGTTAAGGACGTTGAGGATGTTGCGTCTATTTCCCTTCACACTATTCGTGTCCCGTTTTCACCTAATGCCATTAATGAGTTTTACGGTATTCCTGAGATCCCTTATAACACCACTTATGCTGTAGTTTGGGGCCTTCATCAGGAAGCAAATTTGCAAATAAAGTCTTTTGAAGCTCAAAACGCTATCCTTCCCAATGCTACCTAGATTGAGAAAAGGTTTAAGTTTGGTGGGACAGTTACAGATATTTGAGTCTTGAAGCACTTCTTAAGACACAACTTATACCCATCCCGTCATGTTAGTTCCTTTACCTATGAGGAAGTTTTCCTTGAGTACGCCATCCTGAAGAAAACGCCTATTGATGTGGGACATATCATTTATAAGAAAGCTGTTGAGTTTGCCCTCCATCGTCGTAGGGATGGAAACATGCCCTTCCCGTGCCTCATTTCCGAACTCTTTTCCCGAGCTAAGGTCAATAATCTTCCTGGTGTTCAATTTTTGCCTCCTTATAAGGTTTGGATTGGCCCTAACATTTTGGAACTTCCATCTATTCCATCCCAACCATCATCTGCTGCACCTAGCTTTTTCCAAGACCTACCCCCTCAGAGTGCATCGTCTCTTGGTTAGTCTAGTTCCTCTACCTAGGACCCTGCTATCATAGAGAGGCTTGACTTCTTTGAATCTGAAATGGCTTTTCTTCGTGGTGGCCAAGTGGCTCACAATGCTAATTTAACCTTAGGATTTGAGAGAAGCCGGCAATGGGCCGATAATTTACGAGTTGGACTGCGCGGTCAGCGTGCTCTTCTCCTAGCTCTTAACCCTACTGCTGGTATCTCCCCTGGTGATTTTGACTCATGTCATTCTATGCTCTATACCCCTTAATCACTACCAGTGCGTTAAGTTGTTTATTGAATGGGCGGGAGAAGTGTAACTTTGACTAATGTTGGTTAGTTGGTTTGTCAATCACGAAGCTCCAGTATTGCTTTACAAACTTCAAAGTGGTTCTTAGATGGACGGTAGACAAGGAATGGAATGAGGTGCTTTGTCTCAAGAAAGACATCCCGCTTGGGTACCTGCCGTACCTATTCATACCCCTCACCCGGCCTATCCTAGATCTCCCCATCATTCCATACCTCCTGGTGGTGTGTCTGGTTTTGATTCTACAGCTACTGGTGTTGAGACTACATTCTTTGGAGGGATTAGTGTGCCATTTTCAGTATCCCCGATCAGTACAGGATTGAGCATTTTGGGTTTGGACAGTTCCGTGGTCATTTCAATTGTTGGTGCTAGCTCCGGTATTCAAACTATAGCTTCTGATGCATTATCCTTAGAGCCTATTCATATGTTGAACAATCCTTTTGCAGCAAAATTTCAGGGAGCTGGTTTATTGAACCCCATGAGTTTTACCCCCGTGAGCACAAGTGGGACGAGCGATGTTGAGTTTGTTGATGTGGTGCATGCAGAGAGTACTGTTGGTTTTGATTCGGCTCTTTCAAGCCCCAGTGTTTAAGATTTTTCCTTGTCATTCACCAAAACTTTACTTTGTTTGCTTTGACGGCCTCTTGAGGCCTAGACTATTAATCTATCTCTTGTAATATTGTAAACTTTGTGTTTGTTGTGCTACTTTGTGGTGTTGTTGGGTACATTTGGGATGTTTGATTGTTTGCTACTTTTTTGAACATGCTAGTATCTGTGGTGGTGCACCCTTGTGTTATTCTAGTAGCTCAGTTTCTTAGTTTGATTGTCATTATCCCCACCATTTTTGTTGCATTACTTGGGCCTAGTTCCTTGCTTAGTGGTTTGCATAAATTGGATGTGGCATGCACCTTTAGCTATTGTTTTCCCTTCAACTTTATTTGGCGCACGCCGACTGCTCTCGGCGTACGCTGGGTCACCATGCACATAGGTCACTTGTACGCATAGTTGGCATACGCCGGATATTTTTTTCAGTATGCGTCGGAAGGTCTAGCCTACACACTGTCATTCCGAGAATGTAGGGTCAAATTTTCCGAGCACGGAGCACGCCATGCCTTATCGGCGCGCACTGGAAGGCTTGCTATTTGTAAACTTTCGAAAGGACTCATTTCTTTCTTTTTCTTTTTCTCATTCTTTCCACCCCTATTTATCCACACATTATTTCGTCCACCCTAATTCATAACTTATTCCATATCCAATCTCCATCACTACTCCATCATGTCTTCCACTTCATCGTCTACCACCCCTCCTTCTCCTACTCACACCTCTTACTCCTCTTCTCCTAAGTCCAATCTTCCACATGCCCCACCATGAATCATTCAGTATGGCTTTGAATTGGCTCGTACCCGCTACCTTCAAAACTTCAGTCGCTCACCGATTCAACTTGAGAAAGGCTTGAATGTGCACAAGATTGATCAATATGCCGAGCACCGTATTGAACATGCCGGGTGGAAAAGGTTGGTGGCAGCTCCTCGAGGCCGCATTAATGTTACTTTGGTTCAGGAGTTTTATTCCGTTCTTGGTGATACTCTATCGGTGGAGGCTACTCATTATGTTTCTATCCGTAGGGTTGACGTACCTTTCCACCCTATTCCCATCAATGCCTCTTTCCGTATTCTGTAAGATTCGGCACCACCTTCTCAGCACTACGAGGACAATTGGAATCTTGATAGTGGAAGAAGTTTCATGCTCAAGCTCATGGAGGCCACTTATGCTCTCCTTATTGGTGCCTATTTTTCTGATCGCAATTTCTCCACTTACGACTTGTCGAAGGATATGAGGGCTTGGAAGCATTCCATCAACTCCCATATCTTCCCAACTGAGAACTTCGCGGAGATCACTGACGACGAGCAACTTCTTTTGTATGCCATTCGGGTAGGGGCACCCATAGACTAGGGCGTCCTTATTCACCGTGTTGCTGTTTGTTTCGCCAAGTCTAGACGTAAATTTCGTCAACCCCTTACATTTTCTTCGTTGATCTCTCATTTGTGCACTCGTGTAGCCGATGTTCCGTCTCTACCCTCTGATATGATCTTTCCTAGTCATTGATGTGAGACTGCTTTGATCTCCTACGATTTGCTCTGCTGAGTCTGATGATCCTACCCCTTCTGAGTCCGAGGCATGAGGAGGATTAGATTTCCCTTTAGTTGTGTTGTGCATTCTCATTTCCATGCTAGTATGTAATCTGTAATAATGCTACTTGCAAACAATTCCCCTTCCCTCTTGATTCGTTGCATTTCTGTAGGACTATTGTGGAAATATTACCTTATTACTGTGTAATACATTTTACTTGTATACATTATTTGTAACATGACATATTAATTGTATTGTATAAACAATTAATATGACAAAAAAGTATATGGCATAGAGTAACTCTAGTTTGTCTTATTATGTAATAGGAGTATCTAGCCGCCCATAGAATTAAATACCCTACTAGGACCTTTCACCATCAAGCTTGTATCTATTTATACTCTTTCATTTTATCAAGGATAAACAAGTTGAGTTTACTCAAGTATTATTTCTTTCTCAAACTCTCTTCATGGTATCAGAGACATATCTCCTTTAATCCGCTACAAATTCTTCTATCTTTTCAAGAATGTCTTCATTATCTGAAGCCTCTTCAACCTCAGTAGAGCCCCAGCAGCCTCAGCAGGCCGGGGTCACTGAAAACTCTTCGTTTACAAATCATAGACTTGATGGCAACAACTACCTGCTGTGGTCATGATCTATGAAAATGTACATCTCAGGCCAGAGCAAGATGGGATACTTGTCTGGCTCAAAACCTGCCCCTGGTGAAACTGACTCCAAGTTTGAAGCATGGGACACAGAAAATAACCAAGTCATGACCATCCTCACGAGGTCAATGACAAAAGAGATCAGCGAGAACTTCACGATGTATGACACTGCTAAGGAAATCTGGGATAATGCCAGAGACCTTTACTCAAAAAAGGACAATACATCTGAGGTCTATGATCTTGAAGCCCAAATCCAAAATTGCAGACAAGGTGATCTATCTGTAACTCAGTACTTCAACCAACTATCTAAGGCATGGCAACACTTAGATATGTTGGAAACTCACCCATGGAAGGATGTAGGGGATGCTACTTTATACAAGGATATCTTGGAGAAGAAGTGGGTATTCAAGTTCCTTACTGGACTAAACCCATCTCTTGATGATATCAGAGGTAGAGTCCTTGCTACTAAACCTCTTCCCAACCTCAAATCTGTGTTTGCTGAAGTCAAACATGAAGAAATTAGTAGAAAAGTGATGCTGCAAAGCAACCCTGCTGATCACTCTATTGAGAGCTCAGCACTGATGGTGGTCAGGAAGCCTGTTGAGGCTACTAATCCCTACAGTAGACCTACTGAGAAAACAGGAAAGTTGTTCTGTGACCACTGCAAACGCACAAACCACACCAAGGACACTTGCTGGAAACTACATGGTAAGCCTAACTCTACTAAACCCTCCAAACCAACCAGGGAGAGTCAGGGCAGACATGCCAGTGAAGAAGGTAACAAAGACACTACCTTGGATGCTCAGTTTGCTGCATTCAAAGCCTTCCTTTCTCAACAAAAGGAAGGTAGGTTTATCACCGACACAGCTACTCATGCTAAAAAAGGTATATTTCACTCACCTCTCAGTAGTGATACTTGGATTGTTGATTCTGGGGCATCCTCCCATATGACTGGTATCAAGAGGCTCATATCTCACCTTAAGCCCTGTCATCAGACCCACAATTAAGATTGATGATGGATCTATTTCTTGTGCACAAGGTTTTGGAAATGTTAAACTTACTGATAAGATCTACCTACAGGATGTCCTGTTTGTTCCAAAATTAGACTGTAACCTTATATCTGTCAGTAGTCTCACTAAAGACTTAAATTGGACAGTCATGTTTAATAAAAATCAGTGTATATTCCAGGATCTTTCTTCACAAGAAGTGATTGGGAGAGCTAAAGCACCTTTCAGATTGTTTGTGGTCAACCTATCAAGAAGAGAAGATTAAAGACCGAAATCGCCTCGACTGACTGCAACCAAACCTTAGACAATATCATGCTATGGCATTATAGAATAGGTCATCCAAGTTTTGGTTATTTAAAGTCTTTAATTCCTGAATTTTTTAAAGGATGTAACCTCAGTGACCTTCAATGTGATATTTGTCAGTTTGCCAAACTTACTAAATCTGTGTATACTAAAATATCTTAATTACCTCCCACACCTTTCACTTTGATTCATAGTGATGTATGGGGACCCTCAAGAGTTAAAAGTATAACAGGAAAGAGGTGGTTTGTCACCTTCATAGATGACCACACCAGGATCACATGGCTGTTTTTTATGAGAGATAAATCCGAAGTTGAAACCATCTTCCAACAGTTCTATAACATGGTAGCCACTCAATTTGACACTAAAATTAAAATCTTAAAAACAGATAATGCATTGGAATACTATGAGTCCAACCTCAACACCTTCCTGAATGATAAGGGAATAGTTCACATCAGTAGTTGTGTAGAGACACCTCAGCAGAATGGGGTTGCTGAGAGGAAGAACATGCACTTATTGGAGATGGCTAGATCGGTCATGTTCACCACTCATGTGCCAAAATACATGTGGGGTGAAGCTATATTAATTGCCACATATCTGATCAACAGGTTACCCAGTAGAGTGTTAGGTTTCAAGACTCCCAACCAAACCCTACTGACTACTCATCCTTGTCCTCATCTCATTGCTGACTTGCCTCCAAAAATATTTGGATGTATTGTGTTTGTCTATATTCATGCCCAACACAGAAGCAAACTTGACCCCAAAGCTCATAAGTGTATTTTCCTAGGTTATGCCAAAGACAGAAAGGGCTACAAATGTTATTCTCCCACTGACAAAAGGTTCTACAACTCTATGGATGTAAAATTCTTTGAAAAAACCCCTTACTACAGCACACTTACTAAGACAGTCACAAATGGAAACCTTATTGAAATTGAAGCACTTCCCTCTTCTCATGGTCCACTAACTCCCACTACATTCTCAGTTGAGGAAATTGAGCCCATTCCAATCCCTCAAAGAACTCCTCAGCAGATTCCTAATCTTCAGCAACATACTAATACTCATCAGCCTCCTGACACTGAACCTACTGAACCTCAACATCCAGCTGATTCTCCTCAAACTCCTGAACTTATGAACACATTTACTGGTATTGATGACAGACCCATTGCTGTCAAAAAAGGAAAGAGATCATGCACTGATCACCCAATTCATAATTATGTGTCCTATGATCACTTGTCACCTATTTTTGCTATGTTTACATAGGACTTGGATACTCAATCCATTCCTAAGAATATACAGGAAGCTCTGCAACATGACAGGTGGAAGGCTGCTGTCAAAACTGAAATGACTGCTCTTTTTGACAACCATACTTGGGATCTCACCACTCTTCCACAAAGAAAGAAGACAGTCAGCTGTAAATGGCTGTTCACCATCAAGTACAATTCTAATGGTACTATTGACAAGTACAAAGCTAGACTGGTTGCAAAGGACTTTACTCAAACATATGGACTTGACTACAAAGAGACATTTGCACCTGTGGCAAAACTAAACATAGTCAGGGTGCTATCTCCCTTACTGTCCAACTTGACTGGCCACTTCACCAATTGGATATCAAGAATGCCTTCCTCAATGGTGACCTCCTTGAGGAAGTCTATATGACTGTACCTCCTGGTTTCACCAACACTCACACCAAAGGGAAAGTTTGCAAACGGAGGAAATCTCTATATGGCCTGAAGCAGTCCCCAAGAGCATGGTTTGGAAAACTTACTAACGTGGTTAAACTGCTGGATATCATCAGTGCAACTCAGATCACACCGTGTTTATCAAAATAATCAATAAGAGAAGATCCATCCTTATTGTCTATGTGGATGATATCATCCTTACTGGTGATGACCCTGCTGAGATCCAAAAATTGAAGACCCTACAAGTCTTCCAAGTTAAAGATTTGGGCTACCTTAAGTACTTCCTTGGCATGGAAATAGCAAGAAACAGCCAAGGTATCTCAATCTCACAGAGAAAGTATATGTTGGACCTGCTGAAGGAAACTGGCATACTAGGGTGCAAACCAGCTATCTCTCCAGACCCCAGTAATCCACTAGTGCATGGTAATATTGCTGTACGAAAGGAACAATATCAGAGGCTTGTAGGAAAACTCATTTACCTTTCCCATACAAGACCGGATATTGCTTATGGAGTCAGCCTTGTCAGTCAGTTCATGCACTGCCCTACTGAGCAACATTGGGATGCTGTTTCCAGAATACTGAGGCACTTAAAGTCGACTCCTGGCCAAGGCTTACATTTCATTAAGTCTCTTGAGAGAGATCGATTAAGGTCTATCTTGATCTTGGTCGATCGGGGTTGCCACATAGACAGAAGGTCTACCACAGACTATTGTTCATATATATGGGGTAATCTTGTCACTTGGAGAAGCAAGAAACAGCCTACTGTCTCTAGAAGCAGTGCTGAAGCTGAACTCATGGCACTTGTTTTGGGCATCTGTGAAGCACTATGGCTGAAAAGAGTCCTTACTGAACTTCAACAACCCCATCAGCAACCTATTATACTCTGCTATGACAATAATTCAGCACTATGCATGGCAGAAGATCCTGTTCATCATGATAAGACAAAACATGTGGACATTGACAGACTTTTCCTTAAAGAGAAGCTTGATGCCCAGATCATTCAACTTCAATATGTTCCCTCAGCAGCCTAGAATGCTGATATTCTCACAAAGGCCATTCCACCACTTATGTTCAGCAGACTGTGTCACAAACTTGCCTGTATAGACATATACAACCCAGTTTGAGGGGGGGTGTGGTATTATTACCTTATTACTGTGTAATACATTTTACTTGTATACATTATTTGTAACATGACATATTAATTGTATTGTATAAACAATTGATATGACATAAAGTATATGACTTAAAGTAACTCTAGTTTGTCCTATTATTGAATAGGAGTATCTAGCCACCCATAGCATTAAATACCCTACTAGGACCTCTCACCATCAAGCTTTTATCTATTTATACTCTTTCATTTTATCATGAATAAACAAGTTGAGTTTACTCAAGTATTATTGCTTTCTCAAACTCTCTTCAACTATGGTTTTAATGTTAAACTTGTGGTTTTTATGCTCTATTTGCTTGGTTTCCGGTTGATCTTCTTTTTCCGTGCATCTGTGCTACGCTCCATCTTTAGTGATGCTTAGTCTCCGGTTTACCCCATACACGCAACACCCCAAGTCCCATTGTCGTGCTACGTTCTTTTGGCTTGCACCGAATTTGGATGGCATGCCCTAATTTCACTCTTCTGGAGATTCGGCGCATGCCATCTATGCTAAAATACCCTTCTGGTTGTTGCAATATACGATTGGCGCACACCGTGATCACCTCGGTGCACGTCATTTCTTCACCACACCACACTGATTAGCCTACTTTCAATACTATAAAAAAGAGATAGCCGAGTGATGTTCCAATCAACTACTTACCAAACCCTAGCTAAGTCCGGAGGCGTTCTTAAACTAACTAAACGTTCCCGATGCCACTCGAAGGGTGTCGTTTCCTAATTTCAAGAATAGACATTATTTCAATAATCTATCCTCCTATGTCAGGTTCAACAGTCCGTTGACCGGATTTAACTGGCCTAACACGGTCTATGATAAATGAAACGCTCAACAAAGTCGATATTAACCTCACACACGAAACAGTATCTAAACAACTCAGTCGGTTTTACAGGGTGATCCTAGAATCTCGGTTCCTGTATCCTCTCGCAAAAACATATGTAAAGTTGATACATGTAATACGATTATCGAGTCGCGATTTCAATAAACGTGATTAAGTATAAGTTCTAGAACTACGGTAACATCGAGAAACAACAAATCAAACATCAAGAACAAACTAGGGTTCAATTTAGAAGATTATAGCATAACTCGGATATAAAACGATTAGCTACTCATTCTATCAACAAAATAAAAGAAATCAACAATAAAAGTTAACATGCATCAAGAACGAAAGCAAGAAATCGAGATTACTGAAAACGGAAGTCGAAGAACACAGGAAACGAAAAAGAAATCTTAAGTGAAATAGCAATAGCCAAGTAGCATCGATTTTCGAATTACACAAAATAAACTTAATCTAAACTAATTATTTACAAAATCTAAGTTGAACTAAGAAAAAAAAGTGAAAAGCTGCATAAATGGGTTGAAGCAGAGGGTTAACTTTTTTTTTGTTATGATATATCTAAGCTTTTCTAAATATATCGAAGCTCCGCAAAAGGAATTTTTCTTTCTTCTATATATCCTCTCTTTCTGTTCCCAGAGATAAATATGTAGACTTCTTATTGCCGACTTAAGGACTTGAATCCTTGGTCTGATCCCTGGCCACGTGGTGGCATAGGCTACCGTACGATCCGGATAAATATCTACCGTGTACAGTTTAATAAAGACACGATATATTACACGTGGTTTTATAGAAACATCCGTTGATCTTGTCATGTACTTGCGCCGATACTTATATATTTAGTAAACTAGCTGCAGGCTAAGCTTCGGGCACACGCTCCAATCCCGTATCTCGCCTTCCGGACATGCCGAACACCTAATTCTGGACAAAATCACAACAAATACCATACGTAACCCCTACAAGATATTAGGGTGACCGAGAGTATAATAAATACACTGAAAAAACTCAAGAATCCCGGATTATAAGTCCAGATCTCGTAAACATCAAAATGGTACAAAATGAGTTAATACCAAGCCAAAAGTGTCCGGAATTAAGTAAAACGAGTCGAAACGGGGTATAAATCACGTAGGAAAACAAAGTCGAGTTGACTCTCATCAACTACCCCCAACTTAGTGTTTACTCGCCCCGAGCAAAACCGAGCATTTCAAACAGAAATAGAGTCAACACCGTCACTGTATCACGAGTCTCCCGCATCATATAGGTAAGACAATAGTAAAAAAACACGAATATATAAAACTTTGGTTCTACCTTGTGTTGAATAATGAAGGTGTGTGTGTGAAAATAGCTTCTTCGACATTAACTACTAACCACCGGTTCAGAATATAGACGCGTAACGTACCAGGGTTACACCATAGGCTTATACGTCGTAAACATCTCCACTAATCAAGGCCTATAGTCGTCTAGTACGTTCGAGCAGGACTTGAAGGGTTATATCGTTAGGATAGGGTTCAGGCTACGAAAGGATATTTACCATAAAATAGAAAAATATGGTGCAAAAGAGTTTTAACCGAGAAATATAAACACGAAACTCGGTTATCAACTTCGTCTTCAATCTTTCCCAATATTTACATCTTCGGAATCCAAACCCTAACTTCAATTTTTTTTATTTTTTTCTTCAATATACACAATTTTAGTCCATTTTTGGACTTATAACAACAATATACATATACAAATTGTATACTGCTTCTCTTTTCTTTTAATTTTTTTTTTCTCTTTTTTTTTTCCTCTTTTTTTTTTATGAAAGGTATACTATACAGGAGTATAAAATTTGACACTATACATCAAAATTCCGAATAAGACCGAAACCAATACATTGTTACATTCCTCTTCCTGGATAACTCATAGAATACGACACCACACCATAACTCTCGTCTAGTCAACACCTCGCAACATCGTAAAAATGTGCGGAACTAATAAGCTCAAATTCAAGGTGGTCAAGGATATGTAGACCGCAATAAAATTTGGGGCATCGGAATTTACGGGTTAGTAACACGAAAGGCTAGTTCAGGTGGCGGTCTAGCCAGCCTACAAAAGGCTGAGAGGGGTAACAGTGGATTAAATGTTAAGGTTGGATTTAGGCTCTAATCGGGTCAAAATGAATGCCAAAACCGTCATCCCGTACCTAACAAAGACGACCTTTCTATTTCCCCTCGAAGTTACTAATATAAGTTCTAGGTAACCGGGTCATACAAAAACTATAATCGTTGACTTGTAAAGTAATTATGACGTTGAAGCTATTACGTGAAATTGTTTCAATTTTCAACACATGATCGAAACTACAAAATAGAATGTATTGGAGTAATCTACACATGTCAATCTACGGGATACAAAGACTCGTAACACAGAAAACAATATCGAAACTAAAAAAATTGAAAAATTGCCCGAAATTTCACTAAAAGGCGATTAAAAACTAAGACACGACTCGTAAAAACTAAAACCGGAAAAATTGGCTCTAACTAGCCCCCACCCCCTACTTTGAAAGTGAACACCGACCTCGGTGTTTAAATGAATGAAATGATGGTAGAAATGCTTAACTTAAATCCGGCAAACGGCGAAATTTCAACATGTGCCATCCATAAAACGAACTCCCAGGATACCTGTACTTATATAATATACACAACCAACACAAAAGGTGTACAAGTATGGAGTATATATGTGCGTAATCGGGGATGGCACACAAGTAGATTCGATTGCAAGTTACTCAAAATTCCCAATTTGGATCATCAAAACAGCATACAAATAGATAACTATATAGTAGTTGCTGTGAGCTGTTAACATCAAAACTTGGCAGTGGCACAGCAAGCAATATATTATAGTATGTATAATAACGTACAATACTATCCCAGCCATACCAATAGATAACTATGCATCATAAAATTCAAAATGGGACCATACTGGGGATGTCAAAGCAGCATGCTTAAAATACAGATGAAGTAAGCATATATGGAAAAATCAAAAAGCAATGTAATTTAAAGTAGATATGTGCACATAAACAGATATTGAGCAGCCTATGCAGGTGCTAATGTACAGAATTTCTATTATTAAGAAATAAGTAAAACAAGGTACTGCATCATTCTATAGCAGAAGTTGACCATAATTCAAAATGGCACGCATAATTCACAGCATACATATACACATATCTAAGTGAATTAGGTTACCGTAAGGACATTATTACAGAGTTCCCAGCATCAAATATATACACCATAGTTTCATTTACAGACTACTATTAAAAATGGAGAAATAAAGCAGAAAAGATCATATATTTATATAGAGTTGCATCACAAAATCCAAAATGTGACCGTAACGGCCATTACATCCGAAATATTTACAAAATATGGCCTAAACATGGCCAAAAGCCAACCAAACCGAGGCCACCATGGCCATCTAATAGCCGATAAAGTTAAACGAAGTGCAGAAAATTATAAACGACGGAAAAATAAAAGAAATACAGTGAAACTTGAGGGGAAAGAAAAACAATAAAAATACATTCCGAGCTTAGACTCCTCAGCTCGACTTGCTACCCCGAACTATGTCAAGGATAGTTATACCAAAGGAGAGCAAACCGTTGCTTCTTCCTACCAAAATCGTACGAATTGAGCAACCCCTGAAAATAAAACAACAGCAATATGGGGCTCAATCCCCACCACCACGATTGGTTCGACAAGTCCATTGCACAGAACAACGAACTCACTTTCCCTGAACGAAAACATATCCCAAGCAATAGAGACTCTAGCACCAAGTAATAACAATAAGGTTCTACATCCACAACAAACTCAATAGGGTGCACCCCCGTAGGTATAATAGTAGGGCTAAACGAATACGAAATAGATGATTTAATGGAAACAAGATTCATACCATCCTCGTAGCATTCCTCCGGGGTGACTTTTACCAAAGTTTCATGTTCTCTCCTCTCAACTTCTTCCCTCTCTACCAGCTGTTCTACTTTATGCTCCAAGTTTCGTATCGCAGCTTGCATTGTCCTCATGCTATTACGAAATTCTTCAATATGATCTTGGACCAATTTACCCAACTGTTCGACCGTTTTCCCATGTGGAACTTGTTCATCCGTTAAGGTCTCAAATTCCAGAGATGGAGAAGTATCGAGTTGTTGATCGGAGTAACTTGGGGCATTCCCCCACTCGTTTCCATATGATGCGGTGTATGGGTAAAATTGATAGAATGGTTGAGTTCCGTAACCCATAGCACTATAATCGTAGCCTCTGAGCGAGTATGAGAAAGATCCATAATTGACGTATGGATTCATTTACTGCAATCAAGGAAACAACACGAATACAATCAAGGTAACTAGTCACTACTACTACCGAAGTAGATGGTGTGACACTTCATCAAAAACAAATAAAACCAACTATACACAGAAAACACATAAGAAAAATGACCTAATCCTAAAAACCCTACTAACTTACAAGATATCAACCGGATTCCCCGGCAACGGCGCCAGAGAACTTGATGGCCATTTTACAGCATAGCCAACTCTAACCGGTAGGGTACCGAGTCGGTTGTACTATAAATGGCAAGCAACGTCGTACCCCACAGGGAATCTGATCAAGTATCAAAGCCAATATCGTTCCTAGTTCAGGCCAACAGTACAACTGAAGACGTGGTGATTTGTCAGATCACCGGTTTTAAAACCTAAATATACACAAATGAGAGTTAAAACTATATAAAAGAGATAGCCGAGTGATGTTCCAATCAACTACTTACCAAACCTAGCTAAGTCCGGAGGCGTTCTTAAACTAACTAAACATTCCCGATGCCACTCGAAGGGTGTCGTTTCCTAATTCCGAGAATAGACATTATTTCAATAATCTATCATCATATGTCAGGTTCAACAGTCCGCTGACAAGATTTAACTGACCTAACATGGTCTACGATCAATGAAACGCTCAACAAAGTCGATATTAACCTCACACCCGAAACCGAATCTAAACAACTCAGTCGGTTTCATAGGGTGATCCTAGAACCCCGGTTTCCGTATCCTCTCGCAAAATACATATGTAAAGATGATACGTGTAATATGATTATCGAGTCGCGAATTCAATAAACGTGATTAAGTATAAGTTCTAGAACTACGGTAACATCGAGAAACAACAAATCAAACATCAAGAACACCACATGAAAAAACTAGGGTTTGATTTCGGAGATTATCGTATAACTCGGCTATATAACGATTAGCTACTCATTCTATCAACAAAATAAAAGAAATCAACAATAAAAGTTAACATGAATCAAGATCGAAAGCAAGAAATCGAGATTATAGAAAACGGAAGTCGAAGAACACCGGAAACAAAAACGAAATCCAAAGTGAAATAGCAATAGCCAAGTAGCATCGATCTTCGAATTACACAAAATAAACTTAATCTAAACTAATTATTTACAAAATCTAAGTTGAACTAAGAAAAAAAAGTGAAAAGCTGCATAAATGGGTCAAAGGAGATGCTTAACTTTTTTTTTTGTTATGATATATCTAAGCTTTTCTAAATATCTCGAGGCTCCGTAAAACGATTTTTTCGTTCTTCTATATACCCTCTCTTTCTATTCCTAGAGATAAATATGTAGACTTCTTATTGCCGACTTAAGGACTTGAATCCTTGGTCTTATCCCTGGCCACGTGGTGGCATAGGCAACCGTACGATCCGGATAAATATCTACTGTGATACAGTTTAACAAAAACACGGCATATTACACGTGGTTTTATAGAAACATTCGCTGATCTTGTCATGTATTTGCGCCGATACTTATATATTTAGTAAACTAGCTGTTGGTATCGGAAATAACTGTTGCCCAGTTACTTCGAGCAAACAAACTGATATTGAGATTCAGATATGAATCTCTTCGGAACTGAAAATTTTATGTTTTGATGATGATTCATCAGTTAGTTTAATTATCTTATTTTACCTTATTGATGAAGTGTCATAACTAACTATTATAGTGCAAAGCAAAAAGATGTCTAGAAATCAATGTATAGGATTTAATAGAGTCTGATATTTGTATAAGTTAAATCAGACAAGAACTGTAATAGATCTAGGATCAGAACTGAGAAAACGAGAAACTGGCTTATTGAACTGAGTTCATAACTGAAGAGTAATCAGTTTTAGAAACTGACTAAGAGCACACCCACTGAACTAAAGAAGGTAAGTTCGGTGAGGGACACAGACTCGGTTGACTTATCTTAAACTGAAGAACTGAGGGTTCAGACGCAGTTATTGAAGATTGAAGAACTGAGGGTTCAAACTCTGTTTTGAAGACTTAAGCCGAGACTGTAAAGTTAGAATTCAGGAAAGTCTGGGATGACCTGAACTGACTTTATAGATCTTGATAGGAGGACTAAGTGTCATAAGGACAATGATATCTTAGCTGAGTTATGAGTTATGGTGTACTCTGATTAAGTCAATAATAATAAGATGTGAAATGGAGTACTAAGTTTTTGAATAAGAGTAAAAAGCTCAATTAATGCTCTTAAGCTGGAAATTGACTAAGAGAAGCTTTCATGCTGAGGTCAAGGAATGCTGAAAGAAAATCTGACCGTTATAAAGATAACAACTTTATTAAACACACAGAATTGTCAGAAAGGACACTGACATATATCAAGACAATCAGGACCACTAACGGATACAAGAATTCAAGTTCTAACGTTCGATTTCATCTAATCGTTGGTGAAACCCCTATAAATAGGTTACTTCTATTACAATTAAAAGTGTGGAATTCTAAGATTCAATCTAGTCAAGAAAGATTATCTAAAGGGGGAAAGTAAAACAAGAGTATTCCTGCTAAGTGCTTTATTGCCAGATCAAGAAATCTTCAAGTGTTCATAAGCACTCAAGGAAAGATAAAAAAAACAACACTAGAAGAGAAATAACGAGCCTGAGCATATTTTATACCTAGAAGATGAAGCTCGAAACACAATCTGAATCATAGTTATTGATTCAAGTCTCAACTTTGATTTTATCAAAAGTTCAGACTATGAAACACCAAGAAGGTGTGAAGGACAGTTGAGTGTAGTCAGGAAGACTGTGTTTGTGTAGAGCTGGTGAAGAGGCAATTCTACCCTCTAAGGACCAGTGTAGGAAGCTTAGTTCAAACAGCAATGCTACCTGTTGAAGACTGAAGCTGGGAGATTGTGAAGCTAGGGATTAGTGAAGGACAATCAAGTGTTTAGAATTTGCTTTGTGTCTTGTAACTGTAAACCTCAAGAACATAGTGGATTTGGCCTCCTACATCACAGGAGAAGAGAGGACTGACAAGATTACACCACCTGGAACCTCTATAATCTCTGTCTTATTTACTTACTTACTTTACGCATTTATTTACGGCATCTAAATTTATATTGCACCTGATCACAAACTCAGCAAACATAAGAAACCGAGTCAGCACAGCATTTCACTGCATTATATTTAGACGAACAAATAAACTCAAGTTTTATTTAAAGGCTTAACTTAATCCGCTGCTGGTTAAATCAGTTAAGGATAAGTCAGTTCTGACTTATACTCAGCTAAGTTAGCTTAACTCCACACAAGTTTAAAGCTAAACTCAATCTGCACAAGATTTAGTTTTCAGTTAGGTTTTTGGGGACAAGTTTATTCACCCCCTCTCTAAACTTGTGCTAGCCTTTCCAAGTGACCAACAATTGGTATTAGAGCTAATATTCTACCTCGAAGAGACCTGCAGTTATTGCATCATGGAATCACACAATCATTTTAGAAATACGCTTAGATGTTCATTTTTTAGATTTGATGAATACAAAAGTAAATTTCAATCTCTGGTGGTTGATACTCAAGAAAAGTTGGTTGAAACATTCATTGAATGTCCACCCATCACAAGCAATGAAGATAATGCTGAAATTTTACCCATAAGCTTTGGAGGAAATGATCATGGTGAAAGTGATGAAGAAATCATACTCTTTGGGACTGACCTAACAAGCAACAATGCTGGATTAGATAAATGAAAGTAGATAATAGAAGATGAAGAAGCTAGAACTGAAAATTTATCTATCAAACATCATGAGGTAAGTGCTTCTACATTCAATTGTCACACTGTCATGAACAATCATCGAAATGAAGATTTCAACAAAGACTTGGACAAACTCATAAAGGAAATAGAGGAAAATCAAAAGAATTATGAGAATGTTAAAAAGGAAAAAGATTTTCTGAAAGCTGAAGTTCTAAGATTGAATGCGGAGATTAATCGTTTCAAGGCTAACAATGGAATCAAGGAGAATTGCACAACTGATGACTAAAAGAAGTAATAAACAGAATATCAGTTGACCCAATTCCAAGTATTTAGTTCAAACCAGGTAAACCATTTAGAGACAGAACCGGTTTAGGGTTTGACAATCAGTAGAATTCTAAGTTCAGACCTAGTACAGCTGCACCTAAGTTTGTAGCTGCACAAAAGTCAAGAACTCAGAAAACTGACAAAATTGATAGAATCGACAAGCGCTCAAAGACAAACCTCGAACTAAAATCGACAAAGCGTAAAATCGATCGGTGGCAAACAAAGAAATCGAAGATTTTATAGGAAGTATCAGAGGAGTGGAAAAGGCATAATTGATCATAGATCAGTTAAAAGAACATTCAAGTCTCATCCATTAAGGAATGAGAATCATTCATGGATTACCAAATTCATGGGGAAATGAAGACTTTTTCCCACTGATGAAGACTGGAATGGACCAATGATCACTCAGTTTCACAAAATACTCAAGAAAAGGACGTTCGAATCCAAAAAGCAGAATTTTGTGAAAACTGACCATAGACAGCCGAAACATCAAGAAAGGTATAAGGATAAAACTGATAAGTCATCGAAGACTTACAGAAATACAAAAACTAATCAAAAGGTCCCACACAGATATGGGTACCAAAAATTGGTTAATTTGTTTTGCAGAAGAAAAACTAAACGGACGACTGACTCATGGTTTGGATAAGATCAAAGCTGAATCCCTAGAACTGGAGATACACTGCATCTACCGTATTTATTGATACAAGATACGGATGACAAAGAAGTTGTGACCTACATTCATCTCAACCGTCCATCCTCTTCACTCACCATCCTTTTCATGATCACAACGCCATATAGAACTTATGACAAGACTATAGGATGTAATATCGCCGGATGGATCATAGATCCACCCGATTACGCAGCGGAAAGTATAAGATCTAGATCTAGTCAACCAAAATACATAAAATAATAGATCTAAACCTACGAGGGGGTTTAGATTACCAACCTTTTTATGGTACAAGAATGCCATGAACAAAAGGTCAATCCAAGCTAGTTGAGAGCCTAGTTGAGAAGCCAAAGTCTTCCAACGTGTGTCTCCAAGCACCACCAGGTGGATGGGGTTTCAAGCCGCCGGACCTCCTCGATATGCTACCTTAGAAAAACCCGAAGTTTTCCAAAACTCAAACCCAAGTACTTAGGCCTAAAATTCTAAGCCTAATACTTCTCAATATGTCAAAATTATGTGTTGTCAAAAGGCTTGGGAGAACTCTCTTTATATAGGAGAGTAATCATTGTCCTCTAAGGATTTAATAATTAAGAGGTAATTATTATAATAATCCTTATTTCAAATAAAATATAAATATATAATATATCCCAAACAAATTAGGATAAATGAATATATTATCTAATATTCCATGATTTATCACTTAACAAATAAATGATTAAATCATGTATCAAATAATTATCCAAGAAAACTAATTTCTTTCTAATTACTTAATAGTCACAAAATGCGCCCCAAACCCTAGATAAATAGGGCAACACTCATTTTACACATATAGGGCCGAGTCCACGAAAAAAAGTCTTTTTCATGTATTTAATTATCTAGTCCTACTAAACAATTAATCCACATATCAATTAAATAGTCCAATCCAACTATTTAATTATAATTGAGGTGAAATGACGAGAAAACGTATATGCTATATTAGGAGCCACGTCGGGGACCATGGACCCATATTCAGTAGCTACAATAAATTAAATAATATTATCCGTCAGACCAAACAATAATATTCAATCTATTAATTCCGGGATTACACCACTATAAATCCAAAACTGAACTTTGCCGAATATAGATAACTTATACTCAACTATGAGTTGATAAGTGTCCACTGATATAATCATTACATACGGATAAATCCTCCATAGGCTGTTCGTTTCGATTCGGGATATCTCCGTAGACCCTTCTCGAAACATCTTATCCTTATTTACCATTAACCCCCTAGTGATCAATTAGTTCATAACTAATATAATATGAAATGGCGCCATCGATCAGTTTCTAGGATTAACAAATAAGGGAACTGTATGTCTACTTCCCGAGGGAAGGAATGGATTCCATATCTATGATAGCACAGACTACACACTCATACTAAAATAGAGCCAACAAGAAGTGTTGGACCACATGCTACGAAGTGATCCTTACTAACTCATCAAAATCTACCCTAGTCTAAGCAGTCGTCTGCTATCACCTCAGGATTGAGATTAATCCATATATGATCATCTTGTGATTCGATAAGACTTCTCGATCACGGAATTATATCGAGAACTCAAATCAAATCGGTCCAGCCTTATATGATTATCATCATATATAAATGCCCCACTAGGTACACTATTACCGACAGTCCGGATAAGACTGTCACACCTAAAGTGTTCTGGGTGCATTATTAGAAAATTAATCTTGAGACCCGTACTCAGATTAATAAACGCTACGGACTAAGTTAATTATTAAGTACATCTCACTAACTCAATCCTCTTGTGTATAGCCATACACTGAGTTATGTGATTACATAAACGAGGTACTTAGGGTTTTCAGTAGTGTCTTAATTATAAGCATACATGCATGTAATAAGATGAATTATTAATTCTGTCATAAAAACAATTAGATAATTGTCTTTCGGTCACTACTCCTAACAAAGACATCCCACTCAAAACTTTCTAACTACCCCTTCTACCACTTATAAATACATTCTTATTTTCTTTTCCTAAATTCTTTACACTCAATTTTGGCTTAATCATCATTCTAATTCCTAAATATTTCCGAATTCTTTTCAACCTTCAGAAATCATGTCTTTACCCGAGTTGAACCCGGAATGATCATCTCCCTCGATCAATTTGTTGCAAGATACACAGATAAAACCTTAGCCAAAGATATTGCAGATAAAATCAGAAGAATCAAAGGGTTGGAATAAGTGTTCAACATCAATCTGAATAACGTATGTCTGGACGACATTGGTGACTTCTATGAGTTCGGAAGCAAAACCATAGAAAATGATGTAATCACTTATATCACTCGAGTCAATGGAAAGGAGATTAAGGTTACAGAGAACTTAATTGCAGATATATTTGGTTTTGAGAAATCTGGACATACTTCTGTTCTCAAAATATAAAAAGAATAGAGAGAGAAACTTTGGAAAGATATTGCAATCTCTGGAGAATCAAATGTATCATTGTCTGGATCAACAGGGCTGCTCAAGCGAGAATTCAACTTCTTAACCAAGATGCTAGCTAATTGAGTGATTGGAAACGCAGGCAACTTCAGTAATCTCTCCGGCACAAAATTAGACCTACTTTATGTAATTTGGTTCGGAGAAGATTTCAATTAGCAGAGATATATTTTTGATCAGCTGGTAGCACAATGTTCTGTTATGCCCAAGAAGAAAAATGCTGAGAAGAAAGGAAGATTCTATCTCAAGAAGACTCTTACCCTCCTAGCTCAAAGAATTATTGATCATTTTGGTATCACAAGGAGAAAAGAAACTGCAATTGTTGATGGAAAAATTGCAGCCAAACAAGAAAAATCCAAGAAGAGAAAAACTGAAGGTTCTGAAGCTGAACCTAAGAAAAGATCTTCTAAGAAGAAAATGACATCTGAAGAAGCAATGAAAGACTTTGAAAAATTAAGAGAAAAGAAAAGAAAACTGGAAGAGTTGGAAAATGAAGTATTGTGGCTTTAGCTGAAAAAGTCTTGGAGGCTTCACCAGCAAAATCAACTACCTCAGTTGCTAAAAGCCCAGCAAAGAAATCCAGAACTGAGGAAACCCCCACCAAACAAGTCGTTGTTGAAGTAGAACCTGTTGCTGAAGACTTCCCTGTTCAAGAATCAACAAAGGAATTACAAGACTTTGTTCCGTCACTATTAAAAGCTAACACTCAGGGGGGAACAAACCCTGAGAGCTGAAGTTGATGATGAGGAAACTGATAGTGATGAGGAACTGGTTGGACCTGGTGTAATTGCAATGCTCAATCTGATATACAATACAAGTAGGAAAAGATTCACAACAATTGAAACTAACAACATAACCAATCATTCCCAATCAACATAAGAGAATAAACTAGTTCTACAACATAATCTTGGCTAGTTTAACCTTGCCACTCATAACTACAAACATTAACATATCAAGGCTAACATTCATAATAATAAGAACACTTGAATAAAAATAAATATTAAGAATTACCAATCACAAGTAAAGAGCTCGAAAATGGCGTTCTTCATTCAACTCCAAAACCTTCAATGCAGTCAACACTAGTGTATTTTAAAATCTAACACAGTAGTAGAACTTTGTTGGAAATATTATTTATGTTTTGATGATGATTCGTCACGAAATTAGACAAATCACTTACAACCCATGATGATGAAGTCGTAACTAACTGTTATAGTGCATAATAAAAGAAGAAGCAAGAAATGGTCTAGAGACAAATGTATAAGTTCTATCTAGAGTCTGAACTTTGTATAGGTTGTTTCAGACAAGCATTGTAATAGAATAGGAACCAGGCAAACAATTTGAGTCACAACAAGAAAAGCGAGTTATAGCAAGAAAACTCGAGTATGCACTTGAAGAATCGAGATTCAAACTCGCTTATGATAAAAGCTGAAGAAGATAAGTTCGAGGAGGACACAGACTCGGTTGGCTTATCTAGAAGATTGAAGAACCGAGGACACTGACTCGATTGTTGAGGATTGAAGAACTGAGGTGGCAAACTCAGTTAGAAGCTGATTAAGTCGTGACTATAAATCAGGATTCACGCAAGTCTGTGGTGACCTGAAACTGAGTTATAGATCATGTAAAACTGAATAATCTTAAGGACAAAGATTATCAGCTACCTGGAAAAGAAGAAACTGAATGGTGTACTCTGACTTAGTCAATTAAAGTCAGATATTAAGTAAACAAGGTACTCAGTTTTGAAGAAGAGTAGAAAACTGAGTTAAGGCCTTGATTGAATTTAAACAATCAATACGACAAAAGATCGTACATATGAACGTTGACTAAATGACAAGTGTAACGGCTACAAGAGCTAGTAACCATCACATCACCCCTATAAATACACAAGAGAATCACTCAAGAAAAATATGAGAGGAGGATCAGAAAAAGAGCTTTACAAGCATATACTCAAAGATCCAAATCTAGATCCACAAAATCAGATTATACTTATCTAGAAAAAAGGGAGCCAACGAAATTGCCTTGAATACTTCAAAGAAAGATCCATTAACCCATTAAGGGGGAATGAAGGCATCTTGGAGCTACAGAGTCAGATCAAGAAGAAACAAACAGCTCACTGAATTAATCCTTGATTAATTCTAAACCTAACCTTTGTGAAAAAGGGTTGCCTGTGCATAGTTTGAGAAAAGCAATTCTACCTTTTCTAATACGGTGTTGCTACATCAGTTGGTGCAGTCTGCGGACTGTGTATGTGAGTGGTGAGCTGGTGAAGGAGCAATTCCACCTCCGAAGATCGATGTGCAAAATGAAGGAGCAATCTCACCTTTCTTCATTTTGTGTGAGACAGTGAAACTAGGGTGTCGTGAAGGATTTGTCATAGTGCTAGGATTTTGTAACGGTTATCTCATTATTCTAGTGATACCTCCTACGCCACAGGAGAAGGGGAGACGTACGGGATTACACCACCCGGAACTTCCATAAACAAATCATGTGTTGATTTACTTTATGCATCTGTGTTTGTTTTATTTATTGCATTATCTCTCAGCAAACACCAGACACTGAGTCAGCACAAAACTGATACATAGAAGGTCTAGTTTTCTATTTACACATCTATTGCACTAAAGGCTAGTTTTATCCGCTGCCAGTTAACAAGACTAAATATAAGTCAGTAATAACTTATATTCAGTTGAGCTACCTGAACTCCACACAAGTTAAAGGGACAGGAACAAAACTGAAGATCAGTTTAAGTTTCAGAGAAACTCAGTTCCTGGGACTTTTCCAGCTCAAGATTAGTTTTTGGTGACAAGTTTATTCACCCCCCCCCCTCTAAACTTGTGTTAGCCTTTCCAAGGGACCAACAATTGGTATTGGAGTAGTGCTTCTGTTTTGAAGAGATCCATTACTGTTTTGAAGAATACCTTCTTAAACCAGCTTGTTGAAGACCCTCACCATGTCGCTTCACTTAGTTTCAATGTCTACATCTAGAGCTAGAAGTTGGCTTATTCACCCCTCGACTAATTGCTTGCAAAATATATATGATTTTCGGATCAAATGATCGAAAGGTTCAATCATGATAGATTTATATACAAATTCGAACCTCAACTCGGTGATGATGTGGATACAAACTTCAATATTCATATTAACAAATCCAGAGGAGTTCCATCACTAAGAGACCTCTCAAAAGAAGAAGAAAAAGAGTTACAAGTGGTTGTTGATATTGAAGATTCATCACAAAGAACAAAAGTGTACATTCAAATCCTAAAATCGCATCAAATCATCAAGGAAAGGTACATTCTTCAAATCGATTATCATTTGTTTGAACTCATCAAAAAACTCGATCTTGTCAAGTTAATCAAAAACGTCGTTGGAACTAAAATTAAAAGACAGAGAACTTGACAAAGCAAAAGATTGGAATGAGTTTCTTGAAACTGAGGTGTCAAATCTAGCTGAAAGATTAATGTCCAGTAAATTGGACAAAAGCAATGATAATCCCGCACCCATACCCAGTCTTGAGACTTCAAAAAGTATAAACTCTAGAAATCAAGATACTGGAAGATTTAGTGGATTACACAAGGAAACTAAAAATGTTAAATCTAAAAGAATCCTTGTGAAATCGACTAAGATTGAGCGTAATGGTTTATCCAGAAAAGAGTTGAGAAGGTTTAATTCTCTCAACAGAGAAACTGAAAGTAATATTTCAGTAACTAACTCAACCGGACCCAAAAAGGTATGGGTACCAAAGAAAACTTAAACTGTTTTGCAGAAAAGTCGATTCACTTTGCAAAATCCTCGAAAAACTGATGTATATTTGAAATCGAGAAGGCAAAGGCTAATGAAGGACAAATTGGTCAAAAGAAGTAAAACTTTCCACCTACCATCCGCGTTTGGATGACATGGCAAATCACTCGAAGCCACGTGTCAATCTGGGAGAAAAAGTAGATGTACATCCCTACATAATCTCATTGATTGTGACATGACTCTCATTCGAAAACGATTGCAAAATCCTGACAAAATCCTGCCCACCCAAAATCAACCATTCTTAACTCAAAAATCAATGGAGCGATACAACATTGACGATGGAATCACCACCAGCTTGGAAAATTTCTGTCGAAAATTCTCAAACTCCACTCTTTCAATCCAAATTACAAAGAAGATCAAAAAGATTCGAGGATTGGAAAATTTGATTGATACAAAGGTCACTACTTTGTGTCCAGATGGCATCAGAGATTTCTACAGAAATGCCGAAATCATCAACAATGGAAAAAGCTTCAAAACGACTGTTCAAGATAAAAGCTTCACCGTTGATGAACAGTTGCTTTCCCTGGTGTTCCGTTTAGATATAATTGGAGGCTCTTCATCTTTCACATTCGGAAATGAAGAAAAGAGCAAACTTTGGAATGTCACTGCAATCAACAAGAAGGAGAAGAACTTCATTGGCTCCATCTATCAACAAAAGAAAGAATTCGCAGCCTTGACAATACTTTTACCGTAAGCGTTATTGGTCACGTTCGAAATTTCTACACTCTCTCAACCGATAAAATGAAGATGATTTATGCTATTTGGTTTGAGAAAATATCGATTGGAATAAATTTGTTCTCAATCAATTGATAAAGCAAATTTCAGACGAGAAGGAAAGAGTCAAAGAAAGAAAAGATATTGGAGAATCATTTTTACTTAAAAGGATTTCCTTATCTAAAGCAAAGGATACTAGATCATTTCTCCATATCAAAAGTCACGAAACCAAAGCAAAACTCAAATCGGTGCTAACCGAGACAAAGATAAGAAAAATCATTGAAGAAAAATGGAGTGAAGTTTGATTCAAGTTCAAGTGGAACTGTGAATATGTAGGCAGAAGAACCCCACGAGAAGGCGAGAAGAGGTTGTGGAACAAGCTTGATCAAAGGGAACTGGGCCGAGAATGTAATCCAGTTTGAGGATGATCTCAAGAGAGTGAACCGAATGAAGATGAGGATAGTGAAACTGAAAGAGAGATTGAAGAATCAAGAAGCGAAATCGATGAAGAATCAAGAAGAAGTGAATTTCCCACTACCATGTATGGGAATACATCAAGAGAAAAGAGAAGCCGTGGAAGATGCAGAGTGCACAGCCGAGTATGAAAAGGAACTGATAGCCTCGATGTTCATTTATACTATCTTGAGGCCAAAGATCTCATCCTGTGCTCATGAGGCACCCACATGCAAATCGAGAAATTGAAGAACCTCTCGCTCAAGAAACCGAGCGTAAAAACTGGAAAATTTGAAGGATTTCATTGAATGTTTAATGAGAATCTACAGAGAAACTGTTCAACCTGCATGAATTAATTGGAAGAATACATTATTCAGGTTTGAACAAATACTCAAACATCATCACCCTACGTAAGTTATTTGAAGATTGCTTTCGCTTATCTTCAAACAAGGGGGAAGATGAAGCTGTAGGTGATGAAGCTGAAAGAAAGGATGCAGCTAAAGCTGAAGAGGCTTATGCCAGACAACTGATGGAAGATCAAGACAAACAAGTAGATGCTGATCTACTAACTACTCAACTTGATGAAGAAGCAGTTGATAGTCTGTTTGAAGAGCTGATTGCAGAAGGAGACTTTAAAGAAACAAGAACTGAGGATGATGAGGAAGCCACAGTTAAAGCAGTGTTGAGTATCACAAAGAAGCTTGTAATCTGTGTCAAATCTCTTGAGAAGCTGGCAGATAAGAAGACACAAACAAAGGGGGAAACTGAAAACAAATCAGAAAGTAAAGAGGAAAAAGAAAAACTTAATCTCATTTCAGAAGAAGAAGAGAAATTGATGGAAGAAGAACTCAAAGAAATTCTGATCAAGTTCAAAAACCAAGAGAATGAAGAAGAAACAGATCTTTGAATGAATATCTGGAAATCAAGCCGAGAGATGGTGAATCAGTTGAAGAAGGAAAAGAAAGAAGACTTCTGGAAACGAAGAGGAGCATCCTTTTTGGAGAAAAGTTAATGGCACTGGAAATGAAAAGATGTAATCTAATTCAGTTTTTAACTCAGTCTGTTCTATTTTGAATCCTGTGATAAACTTGGCTGTTCTATTTTGCTATCTTAAGATGTTTTGTTATGATTTCTTGCACTACTCTTTCATTATTGCTTTTAGGGAGGGTTATGATACATCATCAAAAAGGGGGAAATTGTTGGAAATATTATTTATGTTTTGATGATGATTCGTCACTTAAATTAGACAAATCACTAACAACCCATGATGATGAAGTCGAATTAATCAAGTTATAGTGCATAATAAAAGAAGAAGCAAGAAATGGTCTAGAGACAAATGTATAAGTTCTATCTAGAGCCTGAACTTTGTATAGGTTGTTTCAGACAAGCATTGTAATATAATAGGAACCAGGCAAACAGCTGAGTCACAACAAGAAAACTGAGTTATAGCAAGAAAACTGAGTATGCACATGAAGAACTGAGGATTCAAACTCAGTTATGATAAAACTGAAGAAGATAAGTTCGCTGAAGGACACAGACTCAGTTGTCTTATCTAGAAGACTGAAGAACTGAGGGACACAGAATAAGTTGTTGAGGATTGAAGAACTGAGGTGGCAAACTCAGTTAGAAGCTGATTAAGTCGTGACTATAAATCAGGATTCAGGCAAGTCTGTGGTGACCTGAAACTGAGTTATAGATCATGTAAAACTGAATAATCTTAAGGACAAAGATTATCAGCTACCTGGAAAAGAAGAAACTGAATGGTGTACTCTGACTTAGTCAATTAAAGTCAGATATTAAGTAAACAAGGTACTCATTTTTGAAGAAGAGTAGAAAACTGAGTTAAGGCCTTGATTGAATTTAAACTATCAATACGACAAAAGATCGTACATATGAACGTTGTCTAAATGACAAGTGTAACGGCTACAAGAGCTAGTAACCGTCACATCACCCCTATAAATACACAAGAGAATCACTCAAGAAAAAGATGAGAGGAGGATCAGAAAAAGAGCTTTACAAGCATATACTCAAAGATACAAATCCAGATCCACAAAATCAGATTATACTTATCTAGAAAAAGGGGAGCCAACGAAATTGCCTTGAAAACTTCAAAGAAAGATCCAAAGAACCCATTAAGGGGGAATGAAGGCATCTTGGAGCTACAGAGTCGATCCGAAGAAACAAAAAGCTCAACGGAATTAATCCTTGATTAATTCTAAACCTAACCTTTGTGAAAAGGGTTGGTCAGTGCATAGTTTGAGAAAAGCAATTCTACCTTTTCTCATACGGTGTTGCTACTGGTAGCTTGGTGCGATCTGGATCGTGTATGTGAGTGGTGAGTCAGTGAAGGAGCAATTCCACCTCCGAAGATCGGTGTGCAAAATGAAGGAGAAATCTCACCTTTCTTCATTTTGTGTGAGATAAAGAAACTAGGGTGTCGTGAAGGAATCGTCATGGTGCTAGGATTTTGTAACGGTTATCTCATTATTCTAGTGATACCTCCTACGCCACAGAGAAGGGGAGACGTGCGGGATTACACCACCCGAACTTCCATAAACAAATCATGTTTTGATTTACTTTATGCATCTGTGTTTGTTTTATGTATTGCATTATCTCTCAAAGAAACACTGTAGACACTCGAGTCAAGACAAAAGCGATACATAGAAGGTCTAGTTTTCTATTTACACATCTATTGCACTAAAGGCTAGTTTTATCCACGCCGATTAACGAGACTAAATATAAGTCAAGTAATAACTTATATTCGGTTGAGCTAATCGAACTCCACACAAGTTAAAGGGATGCGAACAAAAGCGAAGATCGCTTTAAGTTTCGAGAAACTCGGTTCCTCGGGACTTTTCCACTTCAGATTAGTTTTTGGTGACAAGTTTATTCACCCCCCCACTAAACTTGTGTTAGACTTTCCAAGGGACCAACAAACTTTATCTAAGAATCCTTAATTATTACAATCAAAATCAAGAGTTAATTTCTCCATAAAATTCGGCTAGGAGAGCCTTAGGAGGTGAATGTGCCTTCAAGGGGAAGAAACTGGAGAAGTTGAAGTGTATATGATATTTTTGGAAAGTGGAGGAATAAAAAAGGTCAATCTTTTGCTGACTCCGCACTAATGGCGCGGGTCATACCCACTGGCGTGCGTCATGTATCCTTAATGAAGGATTGGCATCGTTCACTGACAATCGGCATACGCCATGTCTGATGTGGTGGTTGGCTGAATGACATATGCATTATATGCTCAGCAGACTTTGAATATCTCACTTGGCGCGGGTCAGATGTAACATGGCATGCGCCATATGCATATAATATGTCCCTGATCGAATTTATTCTCCAACTGGCATGGACTGAACCCTCTAATGTGTATCAATAATCCTCGTGGGTTGGAATCCTCGCCTCAGCTCCAAAATCATCTCTCAACAATCCAATGACACCATCAAATCAAAATCTAAGCTCCCAGCCGTGATATCTGTGCTACAAAATAGACACGGGGATACCACGTGTAAATCTGATAACAAAATTGGCCAATAAGTCTATAACAAAAGCAAAAGCATGGTTTTTCTGATATATCCTATGTACACAAAATAGTTCAATTTATCATAATAATTGCTCAAGTTGATGTCAAAATGTCACTAATTGCATGAGAAAAGGGGATAAATCATCAAGAATTGTATCATCGGGTTGACTTACATCAATAGCTCCGGGGTCTCCCCGGTATGTGTATATGTTCGATGAATTTCCTCCACTACCCTTCAGCCTTTTGAGCCAGTAGCGTTGTTAACCTTTATGAACGTACCACATCACTGATATGAATTAGTTCCTAACGAAGAATATCATGACATTTTATCTTTTTACTACCACGTATGTAAGTTATTATGTTTTAACTAGCCACGTAAGTGTTTTCAAAGGTAAAGCTCACCTTAAAAACTCTACTCCCTCACATAGATAGCTAGATATCATACCCTATCAAATACATAGACATTGACAAACTCTAGTTCATCAAAGCATAAGCCTAGCATGCCTTTCCGATGGTCCCAAACTTCAACTCTTTGGAAGAGTACATTCGGTGCCGGAACTAAACGTGTCAGAAACTCAATCAAGGCTTGTTCATGTTTAATTAATGTTATTAGATCATGAAACAACGTTTAAATCTCAATACATAGCTTAAAACACATTTTCTCAAAAACTTGGGTCAATGTGTGCACATTCTCTGGAATGTGTGTGCATTCCCTGACCAAAAACTTGCTGGAAGTTTCTGTCCAGCCAATGTTGTGCATTGCTCATGCTGGGAGCAACCTGAACTATCTTGAACCAGCAATGCATGCGCATTCCATTGAATACGTACGCATTGCACCTGCTGTGAAAATGATGGAACATCCTGAATCATCAATGTGTGCGCATTCCACCTGCCAAAACTAAAACAGGACATCCTGTAACAAGAATGCGTGCGCATTGCCAGCCAATGCATTCGCATTCGACGCGTGATGTGTATAAATAATATCTCCACCTATGAGTCCCGAAAACAGCCTATCTGGACCTCCAAGTCGAATAAAGGCCGCGGCTGTAGTGTCTACGAATCCAAGTAAGTCAAGGTCGCCTCAGTCAGGTCCCCGCCCAGAGCACTCAAACCTATAAGGTCATCAGAGGCTCGGGGGGGTGACCTGCGACCTGGACAATAGATCTATAAGAGATCACACAAGGCTTAAAGGGAAGCAATGAAAGGCAAGGGTGAGGAAGAACGATGAAGCAGGCGACCTTGTAGGCATCGACCTATGCGTCCACATAGGACGTCGCCAAGATATTCAACCCACGTGTCTATATATTTAGTTTACTTTACTACTAAGATATCTTATACTTACCTATCTTAATTAGCCCCTAAGCTTCCCTCCTTCTATAAAATGTGGTCTTGTGTAACCACAAAAGAGATTCTAAATAGCAAAAAGAGAACCATACTCTGCTAAAACCTTCTCTCAAACAGTTCATACTCTCCCTCGCCGGACACCACCGGCCTTATACAGTATTAAACACATCCAATAAGCCAGATATCCACTATATATACACCGCTGATCCTCCATGATAATAATCGCATTATCAATGCGGTAAAACACTAAAAACACGATTTTCTGCAAATTACAAACTCTACTCGATTCCAAACATGTTCTACACGATTGTAATCTGAAAAACATCCAAAAAACACAAATTTCACATACCATAACATCTCTTAATCCTTAAACAATCAACCAACATGATTTCTATCATCTAAACCATGTCCAAGCATCAATCTTAACCCTAAAACCATAATTAAAACGTAGGAAGAGCCTCTTAACTTTTAGCAAGCTAATCCAACAACAAAAAGCTACGAATAATCTACAGCAAAATGATCCTTACTTCACATAAAACCTATGTGATCAATCAAAATTCAGATTAGATTCGATCACATGCTTCTAACAAAACAAGACTATGAATTCATGAGTTTGAATCCATCAAACTCATTCAAGAACATAGCTAGGGCTCGAAAAACATACTTGACAAAGTCCCAACTTTCTTGTGTTGAAACGACGCCCTCTTCACGATGATTCTATTGCTCTACTATGATCTAAAAACCGTTAAGAATCACCTTAAAACTGGAAGAAATCTCCCAGCCCTTATTTTTGCTCCTACACGCCATTTTCAAAATACGTAGGAAATTTCTGATTTCTTTTAGGTTAGGGGAACTAATGGGATTTATTTTCCTTAAATAGAAAATCCCAAAAATAACAATTTCTTATTATTTTCCTTATTACTTAAAAACCAGATTTTCCAATAAATATATATATATATATATATATATATATATATATATATATATATATATATATATATATATATATATATATATTGGAAAGGTGACACGAGTTTAGAGGGTGGTGAATAAACTTGTCACCAAAACTAGATTTTAAGTCTGATTAGTTCAGTTTTAAACTTGTGTGAAGTTGAGTTGACTTAGCTGAGTATAAATCAAAACTGATTTATGCTGAAATTGAGTCAACCGGCAGCGGATAAGTTTTAGCCTTTATGCGGATCTTGTTGTTTCTAAGAAAAAGCTGATGAGTATGCAAAACTGAATTCTGGTGAATGTCAGTTTGTGAAATGTGAGTGAATATCCTTCAATTTGTTCAGTTATGCTGTATGAAAAACTTATATGAGAACAATCACAAATATTGATAAACTAAATAACAGAAAGTAAATGCTAAAGTAAGTAAGGCAAGAATTATAGTGGTTCCAGGTGGTGTAATCCTGTCAGTCCACTCTTCCCCTGTGATGTAGGAGGAAAATTCCATTAGAACTTTCTGAGGTAGCCGGTTACAAAAAGTCCTAATTGATAGTCCTTGACTAATCCCTAGCTTCACTATCTAAACACCTGTAGAACGGTGTGATTGCTGTTCTGCAATTGCTTGAAACCTAGTCCTCAGAGGGTTTATTGCCTATTCTCCAACTCCACCACAAACACAGTCTACCCGACTGCAAAAACGACAATTGTCCTTGGCAAATCCTTAACCGGATTGCTTCAGAGTCTAAACCTTTGATAAAAATCAAAGTCGGGCTGATTAATTTTCGCTTGTGGTTCTTCTAAGTGTCGGATTCTTGATTTAATCTTTGTAGCTTGAACACTTGAAGAATTCTTGATGTGATCTTGTTGAGCGCAAAGATTGATAGCAATTCAGATGAACAAGACTTGGGCACAATAATACTTGTATTCTTGCATTGTTGTGTGTTTGATCTTTGATGCCAAGTCCTCTATTTATAGTGTGAGGTTCAACGTTCATCTTGCTTGAATTTTGAATTCTATCAACGGCTATGTTGGAAATAAAACTTATGTTTTGATGATGATTCATCACTTATTTGTTAATTGTTCTTAACCCCATTGATGAAGTGTCATAACTAGCTGTTATAGTGCAAAGCAAAAAGAAGTCTAGATATCAATGTATAGGATTTATTAGAGCCTGATATTTGTATAAGTTAAATCAGACAAGCACTGTAATAGTTCTAGGTTGGAACTGAGAAATGAAGAAACTGAGATTTAATCTAGCTGAGATTCTACAAGAAACTTACAATAGAGCACACCAACAGAAGATTGAAGAAGATAAGTTCACTGAGGGAAACAGACTCGGCTGGCTTATCTAGAAGACTGAAGAACTGAGGGACACAGACTCAGTTATTGAAGAATGAAGAACTGAGGGTTCAAACTCAGTTATGAAGATTACAAGTAGAGATCAAAGTTAGACTTGAGCAAGATTGTGGTGACTGAATCGACTTTATAGATCTTGTATGAAGACTAAGGATCATAAGGACAATGAATTCTTAGATGATAATGAATCATGGTGTACTCTGATTAAGTCAATTATAATCGATGAAAACCGAGTATCTTGATATTTGAAGAAGAGTAAAATTTCGATTAATGCTCCAAGTCGATTAGAAATCGAAAATGAAAACTCGATGATAAAACGATAAGGAAATTCAATTTTATAAGTTAGCCATCCAACAAACTGATCGTACAGTCGAACGTTGTAAAGAAAGCAATTTCATTGGATGAAGTACTGACACAGCAGAACGGTCAGAAAATATAGCCGTTACAAGCAGGATGAACGTTGAATAAACCCCTATAAATAGGCCGCCTCTACAACATCAAAAGGGTGTGCAGGTATATGATAATAAAGCAAAAAAAATTAAAAGGAATCTATCTAGCCAAGAAAGATCAAATTGAGGGAGAAAGCCAAATTCAAAAGAATACCTGCTAAGTACTTAATTGCAAGATCAAGAAATTTCTTCAAAGTGTTCAAGCATATTCAAGCAGATTCAAGATCCAACATTTGAAGAAACACAGAGCTGTGCTTAAATTAATCATCCAGAACAAAAGCTCAAATCACAGTTGAATCATAGTTATTGATTCAAAGTCTCAACTTTGATTTTATCAAAGGTTTAGACTGTGAAACACCAAGAATGTGTGAAGGACAGTTGAGTGCAGTTAGGAAGACTATGTTTGTGATGAGCTGGTGAAGAGGCAATTCTACCCTCCAAGGACCAGTGGCTCAAGCAGGTTGAAAAGCAAAGAATCCTACCTGCTCTACAAGTGTTTAGATAGTGAAGCTAGGGATTAGTCAAGGACTATCGGTTCGTAACTTTTTGTAACCGGGCCATCTCAAAGAAGTTCTAGTGGAATTTTCCTCCATCATCACAGGGAAGAGAGGATTGACAGGATTACACCACCTGGAACCTCTATAAAACTTGTCTATTTACTTTACGCATTCATTTACTTTATTATAGTTAAATTTATGTGGTTTTCATACTCAAAACTAAGTTAACTAGTTTTTAAAGGCTAATATTTATCCTTTGCCGATTAACAAGAGTAAATATAAGTCAAGATTGACTTATATTCATTGAGCTAATCGAACTCCGCACAAGTTAAGGGACAGAACAAAATCGAATCAAGATCGCTTTGAGTTTCGAGAAACTCGCCTCCTGAGGCTTTTCCACTTCGAGATTAGTTTTTGGTGACAAGTTTATTCACCCCCTCTAAACTTGTGTTAGCCTTTCCAAGGACCAACAATTGGTATCGGAGCGGTTCCCTCTTTTGAAGGTGATCCAAATCGTTTACCGCTTCAAGGTTCAGTTGTTTCCGATACCAACAATTGGTATCGGAGCTAGTCTTCTTTTGAAGCTGATCCAATATCGCTTTGTCTATTTGAAGTAATCTTGTCCATCGCTTATTTGTTCAGAGCAACAGCTTGTTGAAAACCCTTCATCAGATCTCTGTCTTAAAAGTATTTTTAATGGATACATCTAGAATTAGAAATTGGCTAAATAACCCCTCGATCGACTATTTGCGAGAATGTTGTCTATGATTTTCGTGATCAAGTATTCGAAAGACTCAGTACTACAAGCTCTCACACAAATCCAGAACCTCAATTCAGTTATGGTGAAGACATTGAGTTCAATGCGAATATAGATGATGAATTCTCAAGATTTCCATCCTTAAGTAGTCTTTCAGAAGAAGCAGAAAGAGAGTTACTACGAGTAGTTGATTCTATAGAAGAAAAGCAAACCAGAGATCCATCCAGTGCAAAAGCCACAGGTATTGATGAGACTCTACCTACAAGCCATGGAGGAGAAAGTGATGAAGAAATCATACTGCTAGGAGCTACACAGGCGAATGCTATTGATAAAGGAAAACAAGTTCTAATTAGTGATGATTCCTCAACAGAAGGTTTATCTATCAAACATCAGGAGGTAAGTGCATCTACATCCAAATCTCACACTATCTTAAACAATCAATGAAATGAAGATTTCAATGAAACCTTGGACATACTCATAAATAAATTAGAGATTATTCAAAAGAATTATGAGAATGTCAAAAAGGAGAAAAAGTCATTGAAAACTAAAATTTCGAGATTGAATGCTGAAATCAATCTAATCAAGACTAATAATGGAACCAATATAATTCGACCAACTGATGAACCAACAAAAGTCATAAACATCGGTGAATCATCGATTGATCAATTTCCAAAGTTCAATTCAAACCAGAAAACCATTTGGAGATAGATCCTGGTTTAGGATTTGATAATCGATATAATTCTAAGTTTAGACCAGATCGCTTGAAATAAAATTTGTGATTGCTCAACGGTCAAAAACTCAAAATCGATAAAGTTATTAGAATCGATAGATACTCAAGACGACCAAATGCACAAGCGATAAAATCGAAAAATCACCGGTAAAATTCACCAAGCCAACAGATTTTACGAGAAAGATTCGTAAATGAAACAAAACAAAGAAAAGCGATCCGAAATCGATGAAAAATCTTCAAGTCATATCCATCTAAGAATGAAGATCATTCATGGAATAATAGACTCGAGAGGAAAGGAAGATTATTTCCCACCGATGAAGATTGGTATAGACCATCACATCGAGCCTCACAAATCCGAACAAATTTAAAATGTTATGACAAAACATGAAGAGTTTGTGAAAACCGACTTCACTCGACCAAAATGTCAAGAGAGGTATAAAGTTAAAAATAAAGTTATACCATCAAAAGCTAATCAGTTAGGACCCAAAAGATATGGGTACCAAAAATTTCTCACTTTGTTTTGCAGAGAAACATCGCTACTGAGAATCGAAAATGCAATTCACAAAACGAGTTGTATTCACAACCGAAGTTTTGAATTCAAAGATAAGACAAAGCGAGCGTATACAAACATTGATATACCGTACCTTCTTTATTCACTTTTATCTAGCTACGGTTATCAAGAAAGGACGTGGTCCTCCTCAATCTAAACCGTTCATAATTCCCACTCACCCACCTTTTCGCAATCTCAAAACATTTATGACAAGACGTTTTAAGTCACACTCAATTCTTAACCACTCCCACTCCAAATTATAAATACCCAGAATTTTCTTTTATAAATTCCGTACGCTTGAATTCTGAATCTACTATCTGAAATTCAAATTTTCAAATTTTCAATCAAATCCAGAAAAATGACCATCACTCTTGTTGAACCTGGAATGATCGTTTCTCTTGATCAATATATTGCAAAGTATGTTGATCAAACCCTAGTCAATTCTATTGCAACAAAAATCCGGAAAATTAAAGGTTTGGAAGCTGCCTTCAACATCGATCTAAAAAGTGTTTGTTCAGAAAGCATCAGAGACTTCTATCAATTTGGTAGAACAACTGTAGAAGGAGAAGACACACAAACCTATATCACCACTGTCAATGATAAGGAAATCAAAGTCACTGAAGATTTAATTGCAGAAATCTTTGTGTTTGACAAATCCGGAGGAGCAGCAGCCATTAAGTTGACTAAGGAACAGAAGGAGAAGTTATGGAAAGATATAGCAATTAATGGAGAATCTGCTGTCTTATAGACAGGGAGCACAAGCCTGCTCAAGCCAGAATTTAATTTTCTCTCGAAGATGCTGGCAAATTGCATAATTGGGAATGCTGGAAACTTCAGAACTAGATTTGCTATATGTAATTTGGTTTGAAAAAGATTTCAATTGGGCAAGGTATCTATTCGATCAATTGATAGCACAGTCAATTGATGTACCCAAAAAGAAGACCGATGTGAAGAAAGGACGATTTTATCACAAGAAGACTCTTGCTTAGTAGTCCAGAGGATACTCAATCACTTTGGAGTTGCTAAGAGAAAAGAAACACCAATTTCTAATGGAAAGATTGCCATTAAGGAAGAAAAAGCAAGAAAAAGGAAAGCTGAGAAATCTGAGACTGAACCCAAAAAGAAGAAAAGCAGGAAATCGAAAGAACCTGAAACTGGAGATGAAGTTTTGGCACAAATTGAAGATTTAAAGAAAAGAAGAAAACAGTTGGAAGAAACAGAAAAAGGCTTAACTGATCTAGTTACTAAGGAACCAATAGAAATGTCATCAACTCAAGAAGCTAGAATCGAAGTTCTTGTGATTCTCGCACTGTAAGTAGTTAATCTCACCGAATCTTTTCCGATTTGATGGCGAGGTTTTACCAACTAAAGAAGCAGCTATGCATTCACAGGAAATGGAAATAATAAAAGAAACTGAAGTTGTCAACAGAGAATTGATCGTTGAAACCGACTTGCGAGAAGAAGTCAGAACTCGGGGAACATACCCTGAGAACTGAGCCTGATGATGAAGAATCCGATTGTGATGAAAGACTGATTGATGAAACAACATTGAACATGCTTATGTTGCTTTCAAAGTCCAAGCCTACTCCTCAAGAATTTGTACCCAGTTTGGAACAAGAGGAAACTGCTAAAGAATTTTCAGCTCCTCAAACTGAAGAAAAGGAGGCTAAAGCAGAAACAGAATCAACCAAGATTATTCAGTTGGATGAACAAGTTCATGAAGTTGAACCCACTGAACACACAACAAAAGAAGTTCCAGTTGTTGAATTGGAACCTGAGCAATGTGAAAGACAAGCCGTTGAAGAAGATGAAAGTGAAAAAGTTTTGCAAAATGAGCCAATAATCTCAGTTCCTGATATTGAAAAAGAAACATCAGTTGTCCCAATCACTGCTGAGGGAGAAATCAGCAGAACCAATCTTATGCAAACTGATGATCCCATGCAAATTGAAGTTCCTACTCAAGAAGAAGATCATGAGATCACAAGAGAATCAGAGGACACCCTCAAACCATTCAAATCCCCATCTGATCATACAGAACTTATGAAAGCTGATTTTGAGCGATTGCAAAGATACAGAACTTGGAAGTTCAGTTCTATAGATAGTCAAAGAAGTCAGCGTGCAGAAATGGAGATTATTGAGAAATGGGTATTCGATCTTTACAACATTGCAAGTTTAATAGAGATAATCAATACCAACGAATTCCTAGATCAAGGATATGCGCTGATCAGAAATAGCTATTGGAGGGAAGCCATAGCCAGTGGAAGTTCTAAGAAGAATGTTGATGATGATTTTGAGGAAGATCCTGACCTACAAAAAGGATTCTTGCCTCTATACAAGAAAGGAAACGCATGAATCCAAAATCACGATGAAGACTCTAGTAGTTCTGGTGAAAGCAGTGGAAGTTCAAGTTCTGAAAGCTTATCTGATACACAGCTGGACAAAGCAGCAGAAGGAGGCTACCAATCTCCCACTGATAAATGCACACTTGAGATAGCAAGAACTTTGGCAGACATACCTGGATAAGAATCAGATGATGAACTTGAAGTACATCTGTCACTCACAAAAGATATTGATTCATCAAGATTGGAAGAAGCTGAGAAACAGTCTGAAGAGAAAAGACAATCAGCTGAATTTAGAGAAAAATTGAAGCAAGTTGTTCTCTCACCTCTAAAGCAAGCTGAACCAACTGAGGCTGAGACAAGCAAAGCAAAGAAACAACAAGGAGGAAATTCACAAGATGTTCCTACTCAAGTTGATCTCATTAGGTATTATCACAATGAGATACTCAGAATTCAAAAGGATGACAAAAGCTTATTCGGAAAAGTTTTAAAATCCTTAGAAGGCAGTCAGGATGAACGTACCAAGCTTGAAAAGAAAATGGACACTGTAAATGACAACTGTCAAACCACTCTGCTTGAGATTCGGAAAACAACCACTGAACATGTTACAAAGAAAAATGAAACTCAAGACAGATGGGAAGGCATTCTTAGTAATCTAGTCGATAGAATGTTTTTAATGGAACAGGGCATAAAGGACTCAGTCGTGGCTCAAAACATATTGGCATCAACTCAACAAACATTGAATGCTTACATCAAGAGCCTGATTAATAAAGATGATGTCAATAAGAAGGAAAGTTTGGATATCTTAAAAGTCCATGCAGCTGAAATGCCACAAGCCCTCACAAAATGTTGATGATAAGTTGAGTGAACTGAAGAAAGCAAGAGGAGATTTTACTGATGATGAGATGAAACTGATTGTTAAATACTTAGAACCAACTGACAAAAGAGTTGGTTTGGATTCTTGTCTCTACAATCTATTCAAGAACTTACCAGAAAGAGAAGGAGTTTTAAAAGAAGAATCTCTTGAAACATTTCTACACATGCAGAAGATACTCGTGTACTATTGGAATAAACTGAAGAAATGGGAAGCGAGATGGCACCTTAGATAGAGCTTGAGAGAAAGTTGAAAAGGTTGAAACTCGAATTTATTCAAACTCTCATCGAGAACGACCACCAATGAAAGACTAAGGACATCGGTCTTTACATTTGCAGTTCTATTCAAAAGCAAATTTTTCAAGAAAAACAATTTATCTCAATCATGGAACATTTGGGCAAGCATTCATGGAATTGAACATTCAGCCACAAATGATGAAATGGGAATTGTTGCGGAAAACTATGATAATCAACCAGTTTAACAGACAAGTAAAAGGAAACTGAATTTAGTTGTTTTTACTCATGTTGTATCTTATTATTCAAACCTTGTAACTCAGTTATCAAATAAAGTTTCAGTTTCTCAGTTCATAGTGTTACTTACTGTGTTTTGTCTTTTATCTTTTTGCATTGCTTTTAAGGAGGGTATTGACATCATCAAAAAGGGGGAAATTGTTGGAAATTAAACTTATGTTTTGATGATGATTCATCACTTATTTGTTAATTGTTCTTAACCCCATTGATGAAGTGTCATAACTAGCTGTTATAGTGCAAAGCAAAAAGAAGTCTAGATATCAATGTATAGCATTTATTAGAGTCTGATATTTGTATAAGTTAAATCAGACAAGAACTGTAATAGTTCTAGGTTGGAACTGAGAAATGAAGAAACTGAGATTTAATCTAGCTGAGATTCTACAAGAAACTGACAATAGAGCACACCAACAGAAGAATGAAGAAGATAAGTTCGCTGAGGGAAACAGACTCGGCTGGCTTATCTAGAAGACTGAAGAACTGAGGGACACAGACTCAGTTATTGAAGAATGAAGAACTGAGGGTTCAAACTCAGTTATGAATATTACAAGTCGAGACTGTAAAGTTAGACTTCAGGCAAGATTGTGGTGACCTGACTGACTTTATAGATCTTGTATGAAGACCTAAGGATCATAAGGACAATGAATTCTTAGATGATAATGAATCATGGTGTACTCTGATTAAGTCAATTATAATCAGATGAAAACTGGAGTACTGATATTTGAAGAAGAGTAAAATTTCAGTTAATGCTCCTAGTCAATTAGGAAACTGACAAATGAAAAACTCAGTATAAAACTGATAAGGAAATTCAGTTTTATAAGTCATACATCCAACAAACTGATCGTACAGTCGAACGTTGTAAAGAAGCAATTTCATTGGATGAAGTACTGGCACATCAGAACGGTCAGAAAAATAGCCGTTACAAGCAGGATGAACGTTGAATAAACCCCTATAAATAGACTACCTCTACAACATCAAAAGGGTGTGCAGGTATATGATAATAAAGCAAAAAAATTAAAAGGAATCTATCTAGCCAAGAAAGATCAAATTGAGGGGGAATGCCAAATTCAAAAGAATACCTGCTAAGTACTTAATTGCAAGATCAAGAAATTTCTTCAAAGTGTTCAAGCATATTCAAGCAGATTCAAGATCCAACATTTGAAGAAATACAGAGCTGTGCTTAAATTAATCATCCAGAACAAAAGCTCAAATCACAGTTGAATCATAGTTATTGATTCAAAGTCATCTTTGATTTTATCAAAGGTATAGACTGTGAAACACCAAGAAGGTGTGAAGGACAGTTGCAGTTAGGAAGACTGTGTTTGTGATGAGCTGGTGAAGAGGCAATTCTACCCTCCAAGGACCTGTGGCTCAAACAGTTGAAGAGCAGCAATCCTACCCGTTCTACAAGTGTTTAGATAGTGAAGCTAGGGATTAGTCTAGGACTATCAGTTCAGAACTTTTTGTAACCGGGCCATCTCAAAGAAGCTCTAGTGGAATTTTCCTCCGCATCACAGGGGAAGAGAGGATTGACATGATTACACCACCTGGAACCTCTATAAAACTTGTCTATTTAGTTTACGCATTCATTTACTTTATTATAGTTATATTTATGTGGTTTTCATACTGAAACTAAGTTAACTAGTTTTTAAAGGCTAATATTTATCCGCTGCCAGTTAACAAGACTAAATATAAGTCAGCATTGACTTATATTCATTGAGCTAATCTCAACTCCGCACAAGTTAAGGGGCGAGAACAAAAGCGAATCGAAGATCGGTTTGAGTTTCGAAAACTTCGATTCTGAGGCTTTTCCACCAGATTAGTTTTGGTGACAAGTTTATTCACCCCTCTAAACTTGTGTTAGCCTTTCCAAGGGACCAACAGGCTATATTTTCCGATGTCAGATGTCGGTGACCGTTCTGAAATGTCATTGCTTCATCCAATAATGTTTCTTGATTTGTAACGTTCAAATGTAAGTTCAGTTCTTTGGATGACTGACTTTAAAAATGAGTACCTAGATCAATTTTAAACTGAGTATGTCAGTTATCAGTTTGTCAACTGACTTAGAGCATTAACTGAGTTTTTACTCTTCTTCAAAACTTAGTACTCTATCCATCTGATTTCATATGACTTAATCAGGGTACACCATATTTTCAATAAATCATCTAAGATATCATTGTCCTTATGATTCTTAGGACTTCATACAAGATCCATAAAGTCAGTTCAGGCCATCAAAGACTTACTTGAATTCTAACTTTACAGTCTTGACTTTAATCTTAATAACTGAGTTTGAACCCTCAGTTTTTTGTTCTTCAATAACTGAGTCTGTGTCCCTCAGTTCTTCATGCACTGAGTTTGTTCCCTTAGTTCTTCATCACTGAGTTTGTTCCCTCAGTTCTTCATCTTCTAGATAAGTCAACCTAGTTTTTGTCCCTCAATGAACTTACCTTCTTCAGTTCTGAGTAAACTTCAGTTTATAGGTTCTGAGTGATACTTTCGGTTTTAGTCAATATCTAGTTTTCTAGATGATTTCCAGTTCTCAGTTTTAAGACACTCTAACTATTACAGTGCTTGTCTGATATAACCTATACAATTATCAGACTCTAATAAATCCTATACATTCATTTCTAGACATCTTTTAGTTTTTCACAATAACAACTAGCTTCAGCACTTCATCAATGTGGTGCTAACAAACAAATAGATAAATAAGATGAATCATCATCAAAACATAAATTTTATTTCGTTTTCGTAAAATGACACGTCTGCCTTTTCTCGAAAATCGAGATATTATATATATATATATATATATATATATATATATATATATATCCAGAAGGACACATTCACTAATAAATCAGGCTAGAAGTACACACGTGATTAATAAGGACAAAATTAATTTAGAGTTCCGAAAATACCCCTATTTTATAATTATAAGTGTATTATTTTTTCTTTCAAAAATGGCTGTTACAACCAAAACGTAAATAAGGGAAGTAAATTCTATCAATTAAAGGAGGTGTAATTATAGGAAATTGAATCTTCCCAAATCTTTTACCCAAATTTTGAAAAAAACAAAAACACAATTATGAGTGCACTTGATTACAACTATATATATATACATATATATATATATATATACATATATATATATATATACATATATATATATATATATATATATATATATATATATATATATATATATATTACAAGTGAAGTAACAATAACATGTAAAGTAACAATACAATAAGAATGATAATTTCCAACATATAGTTAAAATTACGAGTGAAGTAACAGTTACACGTGAACTAACAATGAAATAAGAATGGTAATTTCCAACATATAGTAAAAATTATGAGTGAAGTAACAGTAACAATACAATAAGAATGATTATGTCCAACATACAGTAACAATTTCGAGTGACTAATTCTTTGTATATTGGTTGTAACTACCTTTTTGTATATGTTGCTACATTTTTTCTAGTGTTACTACATGTTTAATGTGTAACTACATTTTTCTTATTATAACTATATTTTATTGATTGTTTTTTTAGGGTTTTTATTGATTGTTATTATTTCTTTATATGTTACTACATATTTTTTGGCTCTGAGTACACTTTTTATGTGTAATTACATTTTTTATGTGACTACATCTTTTTTATCATTATTTTTTTTCGTATTTTGGATTCTGGATTTAATTAGTCAAATATATTTATGACTGCAATAAATCCAAATACGCAGTTACGCCAGTTTGCACACAAAAAAAACAACCATGGTATTTCGGTTCATCTATTTTCATTTTTCCTTTTTTTTTTTTGCAAAATGAGAGATGTGCTGAGATCCCCATTTTTTTTACATTTCATGCCCTTCTGGCCCTTTCCCCTTCTGATGTGAATGCCCTGAAGACTTTGTTCAAATTTTTTATGAGGTCCATATTTTCTTTTGTTAAAGGGCATTGTTTAAAAGGACGAAATAAGCGTAGAAATAATAGAATAAGACATCATTAACTTTATGGGGTTTTTTACGAATACGAAAGATACGCACACACTTTTGTCCCCACTGGTACTCGAACCTGAAACCTCCGGGTTAATGACCACATCGTTTACTGCTGGGCCGATGCCATATTGGTAGGAGACCAGGATTCAAACCCGCTTGGGACAAAGTGTCTGTGTGTGTTAAACCTTTTGTAAATGAAAAAGAACTTTATGGGGTTTATAAGGTCAACAATTCATAATAATGTACCAAATTACTCTTTGATATTGAAAAAAGAAAAAAAAAATTGCACCTTAGATTAACTCCTTATAGGCACTGGGTCCAGTTCCTCCCACCTAAAGAGGCTGTTGAGTCACCATGATTGACATCCTCACCATTATGTCGGGTCGGGGTGGAGGGGCCCTATGGGCGAGGGATATCGTCTTTTTGCACCTTCAGAAAAAAATTAACCGAAGTTATGGAGGCATTAAGCACGCATTAAAATAGCCATTTAATGCATTTGTGAATATAAACGATACCGAAAGGCTGTTAAAAAAAACCCAACCAAATTAGAATATGATCCCAACCTAGAATATCTCCTCAAATCTTGCGCCTTTTCAAAAAAACACACACAGACATAGTCTTTCTCAAGTGAAATACATGTGCGAATCTGTAACAGTCTGCTGATCCAACTGAGTGTCAATGGATACATAGACATTGGAAAACATCGTCACAATGACGCAGGAAAAGATTTATATAATGATATATATTAATTTGTACAGTGGCTAAGAATGAAATTTGATGTAGTGACATTCAGTCATACATTATGTGTTTTTTGATTAAAGATGTACACTGTAGTGACGTTATTCGATTAATTTGGACGGTGACGAAGCAAAAAAATTCATGTAATTACATTCTTTGTAACCAATGTCACTGATAGCAGTGACATTATTAGCAATCAATTTAACAATCAATGATAATAATTCATAATTCCAACAAAGACGTAGAAAAAAATTCATACAGTGACATTAATTGTTACAGTGACTTAGAATAAAATTTCATGCAGTGACATTAATTCATACAATTGACAATGAAATTTCATGTAGTGACACTGAGTCGTATAATAATTTCTATGGAAGTATTATACACTATATGAAATATGGTGTAGTTCAGAGTCAGCGTATCCATTGTATTTTTTAAATGGTCAATGCACCAACTATGTCACAATGAAAAATGTGTACATGACATAATTTGTAGACTGCATATTTTGACTTATAAGGATATACACCCAACCAAGAAGTTTTATCTTACACAGTAGCAGGTTGTACTAGAACCAAGGTGTAGACTTTTAGCAGGTAACAATCTGGATATCTGAAGAGAAGATGCACCATCAAATGAGATATTATTAGAACCTCCCACCAAAGAGCTTAATTATATGAAAGGCAAGTTTATATATCGATAATGTTGTAAATTGCTGGCTTCCTATCGATTTGAATCTCAGAAGCCTTTGTTCAAAAGTCTTCTTGATTTCTTGTGTTCTATCAATGGTGCCGTCTCATGTAGCCTTCCTCATTTTAGGTTGATGAAAATTTTAAGGCATTTATGTTGACTTTGATTTATTGTTTTTGTATCTGAACTCGAGTTTTGCTCATTCAAAGTTTCTCTTGTATGTAATGCACCTGTTTTAGGACATTAGTTTTTTTGTCCTATATTAGTTAACAAATAGAGAGAATCATTTCAGTAAATAAATCTTTCATTAGATTTTCTGTAGTCATAGGACACAATCATATAGGTATCACAAGACACTTGTCTCACTAAGGGCATTACACTTGGCACGCTAAAGGAGTGACACATGTCATAGAAAATACAAAAATATAATTGATTTACTTCTTAACATCCCCCCTCAAACTAAACATGGGCACAACAACCACAATTAGTTTGGTTCTAAAACTCCTTAGCTAAGGTGCAGGCAAGGGTTTTGTAAGAGCATCTGCAATTTGCATGAATGATGGAACATACTGAACTGATAATTGCTTGTCCAGAACTTGGTTTCTTATATAGTGAATATCAACTACAATGTGCTTGGTTCTAGCATGGTAGACATGGTTTTGAGCAAGGAATTGATAGGTGTGGTGCCCGAAAGACAATTTGTGTAATTGTTTTTTGTAGCAGAATTTATCTCACCTTATTACTTGCTTTGTGCTTGACTCGGTAGCTTACTTCCAAAGGATTCTCGTTAAGAAAGTCGCTAAGCAAATAATAAGGTGAGATAATGAATCCGAATTCGTTAATGACCATTGTCTTTCGGATCACTAACCAATGAATCCTTAGCAACTTTCTTAACCGAGTAACTTGACTAGGTAGCTTTGTTCTTTGGAAGAACAAGGAAGCTGTGCATTAACGATTAATAGAGTAACAACGGGCATTAATTTCAGCTAGAATAGTGGGAGTGATATAAGAAAATGAATTTCGGATTCTATCCTTGAATATCACAGAAAAATTTATTTTTCCTGTTTACAGATTCGTCGAAACAAATAGATTCACTTTCAACTCAATATATTGTTGCCTCATAGAAAGTGAGTATGACATTTGTAGTACGAATCCGAGACTCGGACTTCTGTTTGATAAAGTCAGAACCACTAAGAAATGCTGAAAAGATATATGTAACACGTCTTAAACTATTATAGGCAAACGGTTTCCGTATTAAGATAAACGACCTTTCAATATCTATTAATTAGTGCATATATCCTAGAGATAAGACATGATGACTGGCTAAGGGTGATTCCTATCTCCCAGTCTAGGAACACTATCTCAAAGGAACAATGACTAAGTTTCCTTTCAATCGGGAAAGGGTAATAGATTTGAAGAGGTAACGTAGCTTGTTCACAATGACCTTCGGGGTCTAGTGAAAGATACAAGCTAATGGGAGCTTTTGAGTGGTGACATTTTCGAAACATGATTTAGTTTATCGAAAGAATACGAGGAGGAGTCTCTGATTTTAGCAGAGAATAGAGTATTCCTTGCTCAGAAATAGGCTATCGCATAGTCTTGGGACTGATGCTCGGCCTGCCTCCTAGTGGAATGTTTCTCACTGAGGAAGAAACCATAGACTTGCCCTATATAGTTATTGATGTGCTACAATACACGGCTGAACTCGATTAAGATAATTGGTTGCAAAATAACTGTTAACATTATAATATAAACCGAGAAGTCTACCTAGAAGATGCTAGTGAATTTATGGATAAGGAGTGAATTCGGTTCACACCACTTCCGTAAATGTAGGCATTTAGCAATTATTGCTTGAAGGTAGGACTGGAGATTTTGCACGCACGCACAGAATAAACTATTCGTGAAATATCTTAATGTGACGAGTGAAGGTTGGTTATAAGATTCTTGAGATCAGAAAGTGACGGTTGGACTGTCACACCATATCTGAAAGAATCCATAGATAACAACCTTAGACCTTGGAGTACGGTTACTCTTGGAAGTTACTATCTGATTTAGTCAGGCCACGTACAACATCGGTTGTTGATGAATACACTGATAAATACTACTAGATCAGAATATCAATCCACCTAGAATGCATGGGGGTATGGTTTAACCATTGACCCATTATGGTTTTGTGGAATTTATAGTCTGCTGGGGTGATTGATAACCTGTGGCTCTTTGTGGGCTGTATAGGATTCTGATCATAGAGGTTGATTTGAAAACCTTATCCCTGTGAATGGAGTTTTAGTACTCCAGTTCTGTTCAGCCTCTTGTAGAACCACCTGAGTGTCTCAGGCCCAGTGGGAGTAATTGGATCTACGATGGAAAAGAGTCGAATGAATAGGAAAGTTTAAACTTTCAGCGCAAAGCTGAGTGAAGGGGTGATTCCCTGACAAGTGGAGAGTTAACCAGACCTTGAACTCTCTCACCACTTAGTCTTGCTAGATTTCGTTAGAAAGCAAAAAATAGGGGTGATTCCCTGAGACTTTCTTGCCGAAAAATGGAGTCTGGATTCATTCGGAACATAAGGGTCTTGGTTAGAACAAACGGCAGGATGACTACCGGGGCTTATATCCTTTGTGGAATTAAGAGAACCTCTCGATCTTTTAAGTCACATGTTTTAAAATATGTGGACTTGACCAGAATATTGATAAGTCTTTTGTAGACTGGATATCAATATTGGTAAAGTAGTAGTATTAGTGTTCATGAATGATAACAATGAAACGGTTGGAAACAACATGGGTGTGCTATCTGAAGTCGGAAACTGACACGCCAAGATTCTCTGGATGAGAGAATTGGACTATATTCTAAGAATCTGATTCGATCAAATTCATGAGAATGAGTCATTGGCTATCCCACCTATCATATTGAATAAGATGATCTTGCATATACATATGCAACATTCAACGAGAGTAGTCCTACCCTACCTCTCAGGACTGATTCTCTAAATCTTCGGATAAAGAGAAAATGGGATAGAGTCTCTCTTGGATAACGGCAAGTCAGTAGTAGTCGAATCTCGTATTTGAGCTTTGAATAGCGGTTTAGTACGTCCTCAATTATCTTTGAAGAACGAGGAATAATGTGCTTCTGTATTCAGGTGAAAACTTGAATATGGTTGACTACACTGATTCTCACTTGTAGTCAGATTAAGGATGATCATTAAGTTGATCTCGGGCTCAGTGTTTACTCATAGTGCTTAGAATTTCCTTTTTGGTCTGGGAGTAATTCCAGGTCTAGTGAGCCGATATCACTTCATTGTGAAAACAGTGAAGAGATACCTTAGAAGGATCTTCTCAGTCACTAGAGGTCAAAAGCATATTGAGAGAGAGTACCGCCTGATTAGATGGACCGGCGACGTTTCGATACTAAAGATCGTATCCAGCCGACAACCAAACTAATCAGTGTACCAAGTCGAGTGCTTGGAGGGTACGGCATTGAGGGATATATCTCATCTGCGTTTAGAGCAAGTGGGAGAGTGTTGTGAATAAGATGAGAAAGGGTGTGCTCTAAAAACAATCGTTGCTTGTCATTTCGTGCAAGTGGGAGATTGATAGGTGTGGTGCCCGAAAGACAATTTGTGTAATTGTTTTTGGTGACAAAATTTATCTCACCTTATTACTTGCTTTGTGCTTGTAAGTAATACATCTTTGCAAACCCTAAGTATATCGAGATGTAACCGCTTAACTCGATGTATGGCATGCACGTGAGGATTGAGTTAGTGGTGATATACTTAAATCTGTTAGTCCGTGGTGAACTTAATCGAGTTTTAGGGTCTCTTGATTAAAACACCAATAATGCGCCCGAACACCTTAGGGTGTGATAGTCTTATCCGGACTATCGGTGAGAGGGTACCTACGTGGGGCATTTATATATGATGGCATTCATATAGAATTTGGACCGATTTAATCAATTTCTCGATATAATTCCGTAATCGAGGAATCTTATTAAATCATTAAATGATCATATATGGATCAACCTTAATCCTGAGGTGATCACAGTGTGCTGCTTGTCTCGGGTAGTGTTTGATGTGTTAGTTACGGTTCACTTAAATATGTGTTCCAAGCCACTTCTCATTGGCACTATCTCCTCGATGAGTGAGTAGTTCGATTTTCACGAGACATGGAATCCATTCCTTCCTGGGGGAAGTAGAGATAGTCCCTTGTTTGTTAACCCTAAGAAAGTGATCAATCGGCTGAGTTCATATTAGACTAATTGATCATTAGTCAGATATGTGAACTAATTGATCATCAGGGGGTTAATGGTAAATAAGGATAAGATATTCTGAGTCTGGTTCACGGATACTTCCTACTCAGATTGGACAGTCTATGGAGGATTAATCCGTATGTAGTGATTATATCAATGGACACTTATTCACTCTATAGGTTGAGTATAAGTATACATCTATGATCGGTAGAGTTCAGTTTCGGGTTTATGGTGGCGTAATCCCGGAATTAATAATTAATGTACTTATTATGTTCGATGAATAATTAATTATTGGAGCTACTGGTTGTAGGTCCATGGTCCCCAATGTGGCTTCTATAATTCAGGTTGATATTCTTGTTAGTTGGGCCTCAGTGATAATTAATTGGCTAGGCTAATTAATTGATATGCATTGATATTATTTAGCAGGGCTAAATAATATAATACACATAAAAGATATTTTATGTGGGCTTCTAGACCTAGTGTGTGGCGCCAATTTGAGTTTATTTTAGCACAAGAATTAATTTTCTTGTGTTATGGAAAATAAAAGATATTCTTGTTATATGATTGGTTGGATGACTTGTTATTTGATTTCCTATTGGTCAATACATGTTACAATTAGTCATTAAGGAAAATATATTTTTATTTTGTTTAATTAATTATTTATATAATTAATTAATACTTGGAGACCAATGATTTACTCTCCTATAAAAGGAGAGTTATTCCAAGGGTATTGGCAAGCATAATTTCGACCACCACATTAGAAAAAAAGGGAGGAAAAATTTGTTTTTCTTGTCTTGGGTTTTTAGAAGAAGAAAAACTCTAAGTTTTTCTTAGTGTTGCATATCAAGGAGGTTCTTTTATCAAGAAGGGTGTCCACGAACCACCGTTTGGAGAACACATTGGAAGATCAAGGCTTCTCTTCCCACTATTGGTAATATAATCTTAACCCCCTTGTAGTAGTTAAATCCTTTATTTATGTATTGTGATATATAAATCATGATCCATCCGCTGCGCGTAGATCTAATTCATTTAGATCTAAGATCCTACATCCTTCAGGAATGTGGAACTCAGATTGTCACACCATGCAACATGAATTGCAGGCAAGCATATACCCATTTCTTTCAAAAGTTTTCTGATCCAGAATATCTCTGATGATAGATTAGCTAGTGCCATATATTCAGACTCATCACTTGATCTAAAAACAATATTTTGTTTCTTGGAGCTCCAGGACACCAAGGAGTCACCAATGTACACACAATAGCCTGCAAAAGACTTTCTATCTGGGGGATAACAAGCCCAGTCAGCATCACTAAAACCAGATAGGTGCAGGGTGCCTTTAGATCTAATTAGTATATGAATAGAGTTCGAGAAAGCAATAATACTTGAGTAAACTCATCTTGTTTAATCATGATAAAAGAATGAGTATTAATAGATACAAGCTTTAATGTGAGATGTCCTAGTAGAGAATGTGAGAGGTCCTAGTAGAGTATTAAGTGCTATGGGCGGCTAGATACTCCTAGAGGCGGCTATTACATGATAGGACAAAATAGAGTTACTTTATGACATATTAATTGTTTATACAATACAATTATATGACACAAATAATGTATACAAGTAAAGTGTTACACGAAATAATAACGTAATATTTCCACACACACCCCCCCTCAAAATGGGTTGTATATGTCTATACAGCCAAGTTTGCTACTCAGTTTGCTGAACATAAGCGGTGGATTGGCCTTTGTGAGAATATCAGCATTCTGGTCTACTGAGGGAACATATTGAAGTTGAATGATCTGGACATCAATCTTCTCTTTAAGGAAATGTCTGTCAATGTCCACATATTTTGTCTTATCATGATGAACAGGATCCTCTGCCATGCATAATGCTGAATTATTCTCACAGCAAAGTATGATGGGTTGCTGAAGAGGTTGATGAAGTTCAGTAAGGACTCTTTCAGCCACAGTGCTTCACAAATGCCCAAAACAAGTGCCCTGAGTTCAACAAAGATCGCTTCTTAGAGACAGATGGTTTGTTTCTTGCTTCTCTAAGTGACAAGATTACCCCATACATATAAACAATAGCCTGTGGTAGATCTTCTATCTGTGTGGCAACTAGCCCAATCAGAATCAGTATAGACCTTAACTGATCTCTCAGTAGACTTAGTGAAATGTAAGCCTTGGCCCGGAGTTGACTTTAAGTATCACAAGATTCAGCAGACAGGCGTCCCCAATGTTGCTTGATAGATGAAATGCATGAACTGACTGACAAGGCTAACTCCATATGCAATATCAGGTCTTGTATGGGAGGGGTAAATAAGTTTCCCAACAAGTCACCGATATTGTTCCTTTCTTACAGGAATATTACCATGCACTAGTGGATTACTTGGGTCTACTGGAGAGATAGCTGGTTTGCACCCTAGCATGCCGCTTTCCTTCAAAGAGTCCAAAGACATACTTCATCTATGAGACCGAGATACCACAGGTCAAGCTTTCTTGCTATTTCCATGCCAAGGAAGTACTTGAGGTAGCCCAAATCTTTAACTTGAAACACTTTTGCCAAGTAGGGTCTTCAATTTTGGATCTCAAAGAGGTCATCACCAGTGGGATGATATCATCCACATAGACAATAAGGATGGATCTTCTTTTATTGGTTGTTTTGATAAACATGGTGTGATCTGAGTTGCACTGATGATATCTAGCAGCTTTAAACACAGTAGTAAGTTTTCCAAACCATGCTCTTGGGGACTGCTTCAGGCCATATAGAGATTTCCTTAGTCTACAAACTTTCCCTTTAGTGTGAGTGTTGGTAAAACCAGGAGGTACAGTCATATAGACTTCCTCAGCGAGGTCACCATTTAAGAAGGCATTCTTGATGTCCAATTGGTGGAGTGGCCAGTCAAGTTGGACAACAAGGGAGATCAGCACCCTGACTGTGTTCAGCTTTGCCACAGGTGAAAATGTCTCTTTGTAGTCAAGTCCATATGTTTGAGTGATGCCCCTTGTAACCAGTCTAGCTTTGTACTTGTCAATAGTACCATCAGCTTTGTACTTGACGGTGAATAGCCATTTACAGCTGACTGTCTTCTTTCCTCGTGGGAGAGTGGTGAGATCCCAAGTATGGTTGTCAAGAAGAGCAGTCATTTCAGTTTTGACAGTAGCCTTCCACCTGTCATGTTTGAGAGCTTCCTGTATATTTTTAGGAATGGAATGAGTATCCAAGTCCTGTGTAAACATAGCAAAAACAGGTGACAAGTGATCATATGACACATAATTATGAATAGAGTGATCAGTGCATGATATCTTTCCCTTTTTGACAGCAATAGGTCTGTCATCAATATCAGTAGAAATGTTCATAAGTTCAGGAGTTTGAGGAGTATCAACAGTAGGTGTAGGGAGTTCAGTGTCAGGAGGCTGATTAGTCATAGTAGACTGCTGAAGGTCAGGAATCTGCTGAGGAGTTGTTTGAATGTTAGGAGTTGGCTGCCGGATAAGAAGGGGCTCAATTTCCTCAACTGGGGTGTAGTGGGAGTTAATGGACCATGAGACAAGGGAAATGATTCCATTTCAATAAGGTTTCCATCTGTAACTGTCTCAGTAGGTTTGCTATAGTATGGGGTTTTTTCAAAGAATTTTACATCCATAGAGTTGTAGAACCTTTTGTCAGTGGGAGAATAACACTTGTAGCCCTTTCTATCTTTGGCATAACCTAGGAAAATGCACTTATGAGCTTTGGGGTCAAGTTTGCTTCTGTGTTGGGCATGAATATAGATGAACACAGTACATCCAAAGATTTTTAGAGGCAATTCAGCAATGAGATGAGGACAGGGATGAGTTGTTAGTAGGGTTTGGATGGGAGTCTTGAAACCTAACACTCTGCTGGGTAACCTGTTGATCAGATATGTGGCTGTTAATATAGCTTCACCCCACATGTATTTTGGCACATGTGTGGTGAACATGACAAATCTAGCCATCTCCAGTAAGTGCCTGTTCTTCCTCTCAGCAACCCCATTCTGCTGAGGTGTCTCTACACAGCTACTGATGTGAACTATTCCCTTATCATTCAGGTAGGTTCTGAGGTTGGACTCATAGTATTCCAGGGCATTATCTATTTTTAATATTATAATCTTAGTGTCAAATTGAGTGGATACCATGTAATATAACTCTTGGAAGATGGTTCCAACTTTGGATTTATCTTTCATCAAAAACATCCATGTGATCCTGGTGTGGTCATCTATAAAGGTGACAAACCACCTCTTTCCTGTTATACTTTTAACTCTTGAAGGCCCCATACATCACTATGAATCAAAGTGAAAGGTGTGGAGGGTAAGTAAGATATTTTAGTATACACAGATTTAGTAAGTTTGGCAAACTGACAAATATCACATTGAAGGTCTCTGAGGTAACATCCTTTAAACAATTCAGGAAATAAAGACTTTAAATAACCAAAACTTGGATGACCTAGTCTATAATGCCATAACATGATATTGTCTAAGTTTTGGTTGTAGGCTGCTGAGGCAGTTTCAGTCTTTAATCTTCTGTCTTCAGCAGGGTTGACCAAAAACAATCCTGAGCAGGATTTAGCTCTCCTAATCCTTCCTGTGAAGAAAGATCCTGGAATATACACTGATTGTTATTAAACATGACAGTCCAATTTTGGTCTTTAGTGAGTCTACTGACAGATATAAGGTTACAGTCTAATTTTGGAACAAACAGGACATCCCGTAGGTAGATCTTATCAGTAAGTTTAACATTTCCAAAACCTTGTGCACAGGAAATAGATCCATTTGAAATCTTAATATTGTGGGTCTGATGGCAGGGCTTAAAGTGAGATGTAAGCCTCTTGTTACCAGTCATATGGGAGGATGCCCCATAATCAACAATCCAAGTATCACTACTGAGAGGTGAGTGGAATATACCTGTTTTAGCATGAGTAGATGTCTCAGTGATAGAACTACCTTCCTTTTGTTGAGCAAGGAAGGCTTTGAAGGCAGCAAACTGAGCATCCAAGGTAGTGTCTTTGTTACCTTCTTCACTGACATGTCTTTCCTGACTCTCCCTGGTTGGTTTGGAGGGTTTAGAGGAGTTAGGCTTACCTTGTAGTTTCCAGCAAGTGTCCTTGGTGTGATTTGTGCGTTTGCAGTGGTCACAGAACAACTTTCCTATGTTCTCAGTAGGTCTTCTGTAGGTCTCAGTGGCCTCAGTAGGCTTCGTAACCACCATCAGTGCTGAGCTCTCAGATGAGAGATCAGCAGGGTTGCTTTGCAGCATCACTTTTCTCCTGCTCTCCTCATGTTTGACTTCAGCAAACACATATTTAAGGTTGGGGAGAGGTTTAGTAGCAAGGACTCTACCTCTGACATCATCAAGAGATGGGTTCAGTCCAGTAAGGACCTTGAATTCCCTCTTATTCTCAATGATATCTTTGTATAAAGTAGCATCCCTTACATCCTTCCATGGGTGAGTTTCCAACATATCTAGGTGTTGCCATGCCTTAGATAGTTGGTTGAAGTACTAAGTTACAGTCAGATCACCTTGCCTGCAATTTTGGATTTGGGCTTCAAGATCATAGACCTTAGATGTATTGTCCTTTTTGGAGTAAAGTTCTCTGGCATTATCCCAGATTTCCTTAGCAGTTTCATACATCATGAAGTTCTCGCTGATCTCTTTTGTCATTGACCTCGTGAGGATGGTCATGACTTGGTTATTTTCTGTATCCCATGCTTCAAACTTGGGGTCAGTTTCAGCAGGGGTAGGTTTGGATCCAGACAAGTATCCCATCTTGCTCTGGCCTATAATGTACATTTTCATAGATCTTGACCACAACAGATAGTTGTTACCGTCAAGTCTGTGATTTGTAAAAGAAGAGTTTTCAGTGACCCCAGCCTGCTGAGGCTACAGAAGCTCAACTGAGGGTGAATAGGCTTCAGATATTGAAGACATTCTTGAAACGATAGGAGATTTTACAGCAGATTAAAGGAGATTATAGCTCTGATACCATGAAGAGAGTTTGAGAAAGCAATAATACTTGAGTAAACTCAACTTGTTTATTCATCATAAAAGAATGAGTATTAATAGATACAAGCTTTAATGTGAGAGGTCCTAGTAGAGAATGTGAGAGGTTCTAGTAGAGTATTAAGTGCTATGGGCGGCTAGATACTCCTAGGGGCGGCTATTACATAATAGGACAAAATAGAGTAACTTTATGACATATTAATTGTTTATACAATACAATTAATATGTCATGTTACAAATAATGTATGCAAGTAAAGTGTTACACGAAATAATAAGGTAATATTTCCACGATATCCTATAGTGTAAAGTAGCTTTAACATACCTCAGCAGCGTTTTTAGGGCTGTCCAATGATCAAGAGTGGGATTTTGCATATACTGGCTCAGGTAATCAACTGTTTAGGAAATATCAGATCTTGTACAAGTCAGATATTGCAACCCTCATATGGCACTTCTAACATAGTGGGATTCTTCATAGGTTCTCCTTGATCAGGCATCAAGTGTTGTTCAGGAACCATAAGGGTATCACAAGGCTTGAGATACTCAAGTTGTAACCTTTTCAACAACTGAAAGGCATAGTGTCCTTGAATGAGGAATAAACCATCTGAATTTCTATGAGCTTCCATGCCTAGGAAGTGAGACACAGATCCTAGATCATTAAGTGCGAATTTTGAATTGAGCGTGTGAATGAATTTCTGAATCAGAACCTAAGAGTCATCTGTTACAAGGATATCATCAACATAAACTTAAACATACATAAGATTCTTTCCAGTTTTTAAAATAAATAAAGAGGAGTTTGGTGCAGATTTCTGAAAGCCTCACTGCATCATTTGAGATCTTAGAGCCCTAAACCAGGCCCTAGGGCCGGGCTTTTTAAGACCATAGAGTTCCTTTTTCAGCACACACAGTGAGGTCTTTCTTTGTCAATAAAACCTTCTGGTTGACTCATGTACACATCTTCAGACAAAGGACTGATAATGCTCTAAATGGTACGAACAATTATACCCTTATTCACCCCGAATTTTGCTCAAGAGAGGATAGATAGGCTCATTATTATATGAAATATATGTTAAATGATATGTGAGTGTTTCCAGGATCGTAATTCTGCATCTACGCTATTTTTCTAAGGTTTTGGTACTGTTTTGTCTCGTTTTGCATGTTTTGTAGGATGTACCGGATCTGGAGCATTGGAGAGTGGATCTGGACTGAAAGAAGTACAGTGGGCCGAGTGATTAAAGTCCAAGAAGAAGCCTGCTGAAGAAAGAGAGGAAAAGTAGGCCCGGTAACCCGAAGGCTAGGCCTGGTAAACTGGCATCTTGTTGGACATGAAATTGATTCTTCCGCATTATCTATGTCGGTTAGGGTTTTATAGAGTCTTAAGTCGGTCATTGTATCTATATAAGTCCGCATTTACAGATTATTGTATAATTTTTCATAAGCACTCAATTATATTCAATTTTATTATACAAATTTGATGAAATAAAGTTTTCTTAAGCTTTGGAGAGTTTTTTTCGGTTTCCTCACTTCTTCCATAATCTCTAGCTTGAGTAGATCGAGCTAGATCTCCATTATTGAAGGTATGGAGCTTTGAGCATTCCTTTATTGTCTTCAATATGGTAGATCTGTTCGTATTTATGTATTTTAGTTAATCTGCATGTTTAAGAACCCCATAATTTACTTATTTTAATCGTACTGAGCAATGTAGATCCAGAAATTAGGAAAAGCCGCCCCCGGTACCCCGGCGGTCTATACCGGTTTACCGGGGCAAGTTTTAGAAAACCTAAACTGGGATTCACTACCGCTACGTTGATCGACAAGTTTAATTAATAGTAGGTTAGATCTGGCCAATCGGCTTATTGTAATCATAAATTAACATGAAGGACTGTTAGGGAAGTGTTAATTAGGACATAGTCTAGAATGGACCCTAGGAATGCGCTGGTCAATGTCGACAGCTGTCTAGGCGGGTTAGCGGTATGAGTTAGCACTCAATATCGGCAGTTCTAGTTCCTTATGCGTATGGGCTATTACAAACCAATTAAGGAGGGTAGCTTGCGTATAGATTGTCTACTACCATTGTCAGAGTAGATAGGAGTAGGAATTGCACCCGTAGCTGATGATAATGATAATTAAAACTAAACCTCGCGATTCATTTAAGGAAATTATGTGGGGAAGTAAAAATAACGATTAGCTAATCCAAGTTAGTAAATCGGTGAGGAGAGGGAGAGGAATACCATGTTTGTTTTCTGTTATGTTATTGTTGGTCAATGACAACCTTTATGTTTCTTCTTAATTAGGTTAGAATCGTTTATACTTATAGTTGCATTGTCTCTATGGGATCGACCTTGACTTGCATTTACTATACTACGATGTACCTAGTATTCTCGCTAGTAATATCGACGTAAGTGACTTACACGCAATCAAGATTTTTGGCGCCGTTGCCGGGGACAAGGGCCAATTGTAAATATAAATGTTTTAATTCTAATTAAGAAGTCGTTCTTATTTTATTTTATTTTGAGTCTTGAGTCATTCTGTATCAACCCTGCATATGTTGAACTGCCAGAAAAAGAAATTTCAGGGCCGGTTTATCGTGGCTAACCCCCGGGTTACCGAGGCATGAAAAATCGATTTATGTACAGTTCCTATTATTCTGTGTTATTCCCTGTTGATTTTAGTTAGTAGGTCTGCAACAGTTGGGATCACACCCAACTGAAGCGGAAGTTGCTAACCTTTTCTTTGTTTTATTTTGTCTTTTGCCGGTAGATCAAAACACCTCAGAAATTCGATCACACTAGAGTTGAAAAAGAGCAAACAAGTCAAACAGTATGCGTAGAAAAATATTGAATATCACACCGTTTTCCATGTACCCTGGATCTGAAGCAAGGGAGAATTATGAAGCTGTAAAGCAACGGTTGGAAAAAGAGGATAAAGCAATCAAGCAAGAGCCTGAAGAGGACTTGAAGGAGTATAGCACGTACCGTCCAGGTGATTTCCTTTGTGAGTTAATTGATATATCGTCTTCGGATTATGATTCTGATGATCCTGAAGAAGATCCTGACACGATGTTTTTTGAGCCTGAGGATTACCCAAACTCAGACACCGTGGTAAAGTTAGGAGACCCTGGCACGTTCAGACTCCCGATTTCTGTTAATGGTATATCAGTAGGATTATGTCTCTGCGACTCTGGCTCGAGTTGCAACATTCTACCCTTTTCCCTCTGTCAAAAGATCAAGCTTCCGGTCGTGATGAATCAAACCAGGACCATGACTTTCATTGATAGAACTAGAGACATGCATGCTGGTCTACTTAGGAAGTGTACAATTAAGGTAGGAGGGTTCACATACCCTATTGACTTCACAGTCATAGATGTACCTGAGGACCCTAGTGCCCCAGTTCTTTTAGGAAGACCCTTCTAAGCGACGAGTATGGCGGTTATGGATTTTGATAAGAGGGAGATAACTCTAAAGTTGAATAATGACGATGTATCTTTTAAGATCCTAGAACCCGTAGAAAACCGACCAGAATGTTGCATGATGACGTATGCTTCAGGAAAGGTGGAGATTATGGAAATCGAGGGGCATATGAATAGAGAGGTTATAGTAGAAACCGTTGAGCAAGAATTTATAAGACTAATGCTGAGAGAAAGAGAAGAAAAGGACCACGACAGGATGCTCAGGGAAGCTAGTCCTTCCGTGTTGCGTAGTGAATGAGTTGAGCTAAAAGTGGAAAACGTGGAGTCCTTGGGTCTAAAGCCTAAATCTCGATGAAGAGGCAGACCTAGAACACAAGCTAAAAGAGAGAGGCATGCTAGGAAGAGAGCTCAAAAAGGTTCTTTAAAGGTACAAGCTTCTAGAGCAAAATTTTGGCGAGTCAAGGCTCCAACCCTTGAATGATCAGAGATCTGAAGAAATTCGAGCTGGCGACTATAAACTCAGAACTATTTCTATAAACCCTTAGGTAGATTAGGAATTAATAAAAGTAGCCAGATGAAGGGACAAGCTTTTTTTCATCCTACCGCACCCTTAGGCTTGAAACTGAATGGTTGTGGAAATGTTCTTTTTACTCGTTGTGGATTCTAGTGAAGTAGGTTAGGTTTTGAGTCAGAAATAACAATTGAAGAGTGAAGGTCTAGTCAATTTGAGATCAGAATTGAGCAAGGAGGTTGAGCAAAGTGTGCAGTGAAGGCAGACAGAAAAATCTGGGAAAAAGCACCCTCGGTATCTCGAAGGTAACCTCCAGTTTACCGAGGTTGGTTTTTCGGATTTCTGAACGTCAGGTTGTAAAGCTGAATTTTTAGAGACACAAGAAGGACACACGTTGCATCAGATACTGCCAGTCAGCAGAAACGCCACCCTTTTTCCCTCTTGTCAAATCTTTCATCCTTTCCCACACACCACCATAAATCCACCTCAATCCCATCAATCACCTCCTCAAATCCCTCACCCTAATAACTTCTCTACCCATTATCCCACTAGAACCATCCACATTCACTCCATCATTCCTATTTAAACCACCCCTTCATCACCAATCTCATCATTCTTATCAAATCCTTTCTCCTCAATCACTAAACTTCTTCCATTTGTTCTTTCTTCATATATTTCGGCCAACATCACCACCATATCACCACCATATCACCACCACATCACCATCAATTCCTTCCATTTTCCAAACCATTCATACCACATTCACCACCCTTGTTGCTGTTCTGTAGTGTTGCTGCTACGGTGAAGTGTTGGAATTTTTCATCTCTTATCATCAGAGCACAGTCTCAGAAAGAAAATCAGAAAATTTCAGGCTGGAAAACCGTACCCTACCTCTGGTTTACCGAGGGTTATTTTCCAGAATTAGCTTCAGTGTCAGCATCTATACTCATTCAGGATGGATCCTAAGCGTCAACGTTCAGTGGTTCGTCCCAGTGGTTATCAGACTGTGTATGGAGACGCCAATCCTTTTATAGATGAGGTTGCACAGTTCCATTCTTTAGCCATCTATGAGTCGTTCCGAGGCCATTGGAACGCAAAGTCAGTGGCTCGAGAACGAGGGGTAGACTTGGACGATTGCGGTTCGATATTGCCCAGAGCCCTAAAAGCACTAGATATATTGGACATGGCTGAGGCACCGGCCTGGTTCAATGCCACGGTGGTAAGAGAATTTTATGCATATGTTTCACATTACCCCGGAGCCACATATGCTATGGTTCGCGGTATTAAAGTTGATTTTTCGATCGAGCGGATCAACGCTCATTTTGGGGTTAGACATCCACCGGTGGGCCCGGATGAGTACACATCCTCGAGCAACATTCAAGATCTCGAGAGGATGGAGATGATTACTGATTTCTACGGGGTGCAATGGAAGTGCAATCCTGCTAGATCCCCCACCATCTTCCTAGAGAATGAGTTATCTTGGGACCGGAAGATGGTCAATAGATTCGTTTGTTCCCGCCTTCTACCAACCAAGAACACGGTCTCCGTCACCACCAAGATGGCAGAATTAATGTTTTATCTAGAGATGGGAGCCCCAATCAACATCGGTCTTCTGATGCATAGCCGTATTCACTAGCTTTCTGCGGATTCTGAGCGTGAGCTGTTACCATACTGGCCGATAATTGATATGTTTTCTCTGGAGGATGAGGTGAAGATGCTCGTCAGTGATGATTGAGAAGACCCTGAACCGAAGCTCAGTTTCCAGTCAGTTTCAAGAGTACAAAGTCGGGTTGGATGAGCTGGAAGGGAGTGTTCTCCGGTGAATGGAGCACCGAGGACTCAGAGAGCCTTGCTTGAGGAGCACTCACGAGAGATTGTGAGCCTACACCACAAGATGGATAGAATTATCGATTACTTTGGCATACCTTCCTCGACCCCACCACCTAGGACTGCCCCTCGTCATAGAGCATCCTCTTCCACCGCTGCTGCCTCCAGTTCTGGTCCACCTCCCGGTTTTGAGCATTGAGACGACTGGGAGGACTATTCTGATAAGGATTAGATTTTCTTTCTATTTATTGTTTTTTTTCCATTTTCTTGTTTTTATTTTTTGTTTTTATTTCCTATCTATTTGATGTAGCAGAATTTTATAATATAATGATTTTGTCGCTTAAATTGTTTTCGAGTTAATTATTTTTCTCTTTTACTGCCGCACTTTTATTATACAGTTTCTTGTCACCACTATTCTTCTTGGTTTGCTTGAGTTATTTAGAGCAGATTCTTCATGGACAACTTACATGAGCCCGATGATTTATACGACGATCCGATATTTCTTTGGTTCCACGCTTAACCAAAGCTAAGTTCCTTTTCATTTTTATTTTCCATCTTACACATTAGGGACAATGTTTCGATTAAGTGGGGTGGTAGAGGAACGTCACTTAGCTTCCTGATGTGAAATTGCGTTGATCTAGGAAAATCGGTATTTGGATTCAAGTCTTTCTCCTCGACACAACTACAACAATTGCGTAGAAGCACCTTGGAATATTTTTCGAGAGCTCCTCGACACAGTCTCAACTTGTGAGAAAGCACCTTGGAATAACCTCAACACTTAGAAAACCTGTTTCTAAGCACCTTGGTATAGGACACCCACAAAGGTTGCTCAAGCCTTTGATAATCCGAAAGAACCTCTATCCAGAGAATTCAACACACTAATCCAAGTGTAGAAAATATAAAATTTTATTATTGCCAAGATGATTCAATACAAGTACATAGCTTGGGTAATTATAGGTGTAAAATTGACAACTTCTAGCTAAAAAAACTACTTCAAATTTCGCCCCTCCATGCTCCAAGAAGTCCTTCCATGTCTTCTATACAACCTTGTAGTTTTCAAGTAAGACTTTTGATATTTTTGATGACTAGGATACTTTGAACCTATTTTCTTCATGGAAAACTCAAAATGGCACCACCCATTTATTTATCTACTTAAAATGTTACATATATTATGGTATAGTAACATAGTTCATTTATTTAATAATTACTTAATTAATCCGAGATTCCGTCGAATAAATGACGGTCTTCAAAACTTCAAAATGTGACGAACACTTGGTCTCCAAGTCTTCAAAATGTTGTAGGACCAAATTATTCATCGAGTCAAGCCTCTTTTTTCGTTGGAGACGAGTTTCGGGTCCAAGTCTAGTCGTGACGGGTGGTGGAGTGTCGGATGGCTCTATATTTACATCATTCCCTCCCGGTTGCGAATGATTCGTCCTCGAATCAAAAGGATGTCATATAGTTCAGAATCATGCACGAATCTTGAATGAATCCACATTATCACCAAACAAACACCCGGATCAAATATGTGTCGAATACGTAACTTCAAAATTGTAAGTTGTTGTCGAGATCCCCACTTCACAAAAGCAACATGAGAAGTGTATCTTGGTTTGATATAAACGTTGATGGCCCTCGGAATAGCGGAAACATATTCATAGAAACTCAGTGTCAGATAACCATCAAAACTTTTAGCAAAAGGATCAATATATATGTGCGCCGGTTTTCCCCCAAGGTGTTCTCGTTTAAAAACCTTCGTATCTAATATCCCGCCAATTCTGCTTTTTGACTTTAATAACTTTGACTGTGTAACGTTCCATTCAAAGAGGTTGTCCTCGGCGAGGTTGGCTCAAGATCTGGCGATAAAGAGTCTTCAATAGGCTGCTGATAAAGTGACTCTGCTGATCCTTGATTTCTTCTTGTTTTGTTCAATTGATAATACAAGATGAAGTTTAATACCAATGACTGATCTGTCATGTGAGCTCACCCAGCATGACAAAGACCAATCCCCTTGGCAACCTCATTTGCTCAATTGTGCAAACATAAGTACATGGAATTGTTGATACCAATGACTAATCTGCTATGTGAGCTCACCCAACATAGCAAAGACTAATCCCCTTGGGGAATTCCAGTACACTAGTGATTATCAGTCAACTTTTATAATTCCAAGTTCCGTCCTTAATTTGGCAAATCTTTCACTATCAAGTGGTTTAGTGAAAATATCAGCAAGTTGATTTTCAGTAGGGATATATAGGACCACCACATCTTTCTTTTCAACATGATCTCTTATAAAATCATGTCTCACATCAATGTGCTTGGTTCTTGAGTGCAAAACAGGATTTTCTGTGATTGCAATTGCAGTTGTGTTGTCACACATAATTGGAATTTCCTTTTCTTCAATTCCATAATCCCTTAATTGTTGTTTTAGCCATAGTACTTGTGCACAACAACTTCCAAGAGCCTATATTTCAAATTTCAAGAAGGAAGTTGATAGTGAATTCTGTTTCTTGCTGAACCAGGAGACCAGTCTACTTCCCATTAATTGACAGGTTCCTGTAGTGCTTTTTCTATCAATCTTGTATCCAGCATAATCAGAATCTGAGTAGGATATAACTTTGTAGCTTACATCCTTGGAATACCATATCCCTACTCCCAAAGTCTCCTTTAGATACTTGAGAACTCTCTTGACTGCACCTAAATGACTTTCTTTAGGTTTAGATTGAAATCTTGCACAAACACCTACAGCAAAGGATATATCAGTCTGGCGGCGTAAGGTACAACAATTGCGCCTATTATCCTTCTGTATAAAGTCTGATCAACATCTTTGTCTTCTTTATTTTCATCCAATCTGATGTTTGTACTCATTGGAGTTGATATCTTGGTGCTGTTTTCCATACCAAACTTCTTCAGTAACTCCTTGGTATACTTGGTTTGATGAATGAAGATTCCATCTTTCAACTGTTTGACTTGCAATCCTAAGAAGTAGTTCAATTCTCCCATCATACTCATTTGGAATTTAATTTTCATTAGATTTGCAAACTTTTCACAAAGTAAATCATTTTCAGAACCGAATATTATGTCATCCACATATCATGCAAAGCAGTCTTGTCGCTCCCTTCACCGATTCTCGAAAAGTGTCTTGTCAATGGTGTCTTTTGTAAAACCATTGTCCACTAGGAATTGAGATAGAGTCTCATACCATGCTCTTGGTGCTTGTTTCAATCCATAAAGTGCTTTGTTGAGTCTATACACTTTATCTTCTTGATCTTTAACTTCAAATCCAGGAGGTTGCTGTACATACACTTCCTCCTCGAGAATACCATTCAGAAATGCACTTTTGACATCCATTTGATATACTTTGAAGTTCTTATATGCAGCATGTGCCAAGAATAATCGGATAGCTTCCAATCTTGCAACAGGTGCATAAGTTTCATCAAAATCTATTCCTTCTGCTTGAGAGTAGCCTTTTGCAACTAGTCTGGCCTTATTCCTCACAATTGTACCAGATTCATCAAGTTTATTTCTGTATACCCACTTAGTACCAATGATATTTGCATGACTTGGCCTTTCAACTAGTGTCCAAACTTGATTTCTTTCAAATTCATTTAATTCTTCTTGCATGGCTATTATCCAATCTGGATCTGAAATAGCTTCTTCAACAACTTTAGGTTCCATTTGACATAGAAAACAAGTAAACATAGCTTCCAGTTGTCTTCTAGTCCTTACTCCTTGCTGTACATTCCCAATAACTTGTTCAAGGGGTGATTCCTTAACCATTGTGGATTACGGTTAGTTTGATTATCGAAACCTCATCTTGATGGGGTCTGCATAGCTTCCTCAACAACAGGGGTTCAGCAGAGATCCTTGAATTGCTTCGATTGTTGCATCGAAGAAAGTCACCAAAGGGGTGTTCAAAGAGGCGATGATCGAAACTTTTAAGTCATTGAATCTTTCCAAAACTTCAACACAATCTGGATTAGCGACTTGTTGATTTTCAGCAGGTTCACAATCTTCATCTTCCATACCAGTGAACTTAGGTTCATCAAACACAACATGGATTGTTTCTTCATGTTTCAGTGACCTCTTGTTGTTCAAAGACTGAATGCCTTGTCGATCAAGAATATCCCAAGAAGATCCCTTCATCTGATTTTGGTTGAAATGTTTTCAGATGAGCCTTGTGATTTAGGATAAAACACTTGCTTCCAAATGGATGGAAATAGGATATGTTTGGTTTCCTTCCATTCCAAATCTCATAAGGTGTCTTCAGCAGCTTCTTGTTCACTGATGTTCTGTTTTGTGTATAGCATCTTTGTATTAACTGCTTGACCCAATATCTTTCGGTAGCAAAGCTTCACATATCATTGTCCTTCATGTTTCCTTTAAAGTCTTGTTTCTTCTTTCAAAGAACCCCATTTTGTTTGGTGTGTACTAAGCAGACAAGTTGATGTAGTACACCATTCTCATTCACAATATTCTCTTATAACTTTGTTGAGGAATTCGATGACTGATCCGATCTTATTTTTACTGTTAAACTTTTCTCATTTTTTAACCTCTTTAACAGATTAGGCATGCTTTTGAGTGTTTCACTTTTCTTGTTCATAAATATCACCCAAGTGTACCTTGAATAATCATCCACAACCACTAAGGTGTATTTCGTTCCAGTTACACTTGTTGGAGTTATTGGTCCAAAAAGATCCATATGCATAAGCTCCAACACTCTATTAGTTGATTGTTTAGTTTTTGACTTGAAGCTTGACTTTATCTGTTTACCCTGCTGACATGCATCACATATAGCATCCTTCTTGAATGTGATCTCAGGTAAACCAATCACCAGCTTCTTCTTCACCAACTGATTGATATCATCAAAGTTTAAATGATTCAACTTCTTGTGCCATAACCAATTGAGTTCAGACTTGGTATGCACAATCAGCAGCGAGTTCTGGCTCATGATGAGACCAATCCACAACATACATGTTTTGTTGTCTTCTACCAGCAAGTACAACTTGATCACCTCTTTCACTAATGACAATACAGTTGTTTTTGTCAAAAGTGACCTTGTATCCCATGTCACAAAATTGTCCAGTGCTCAGCAAGTTGTAATCCAGTCCTTCTACATATGCAACATTCTTGATTGTAAGTCCATTTCTTCCAAGTGTGCCATATCCTCTTGTGTATCCAGGTGTATTCTTGTTGCCAAAATTCACCCTTGGACCATCTTTTGCCACAAAGTTTGATAAACAGTGCTTATTCTTTGTCATATGTCTGGAACATCCACTGTCAAAGTACCAGACACCCTACAAAACAAGGTTAATGCATTTTAGGTACCCAAACCTGTTTGGGTCCATAGTGGTCAGTAGTAAGCATGACTTTTGGTAAGTTACCATAAGGTCTTCTCCTAAAAGTGTCATACTTTGGTTCATACATGTATTCCACACATCCATAAGTTCTAACAGTAGGTTGTGTAGGATTCACATATGTTTTCTGGCCTTTTGGTTTATAATGCTGTTTGAAGTGATTCTTGATGTTAGAAGCATCAAGGTATAACCATTTGTTTGTTTGTCTGTTAGGAGCAATGCCTCAGTAGTATGGAGTCTGTGAGGTCCTGCTTGAGGCCTTTTATAAGTCCTCTCTTTGAGTCCTTTGCTGATTCCATTGCTTAGGTTTTACCTAGCGGCATGGTTATCTTGGTTGTTTCTATAAGCGGTGCGAGAATACTCCAATCATCATCGAGTGAGAGCAGTCTACCTTTCCCCCTGAGATAAGTATCCCTTGAATGATTAACATTTTTAGATTTGGGATTCTTATCTTTGGAATATTTCTGACCTTTACCTTTTTGTGGTCCAGCAGACTTGGTAGCAGGTCTGCTATCAGTAGGTCTAGAAGATCCAGCAGTCCTATCTTTAGATTTGTTCTTTTTGTTAGGAGCTGTTGACTTCTTTGACTTCTGATTTTGCTTCCTTGAAGTATTCTCAGTAGGTTTTACTGCCTCAGCAACCTTACTTGGAGTTGGATCTTGTGCTGGTACAAACTTAGGACCAATTCTGGTGCTAGGTTCAGTAACCTTACTTGATCCACTCTTTTTGGATTGTTGAGTTCCAAATCCAAGCCCTGTCTTATCACCATAAGGCTTTCCAGATTTGTATGCAGTAGTGGAGCAAGATGGTTCAGCAGATTCAGGGGCTGCTGGATGATCAGCAGGCTTACACTGATTCTGTCCAACATCTTTTTCCTTACCTTTGAGAACTCTTAATTCAGCTTTCAATCTTCCAACTTCTAATTCAAGAGCTTTTTTTTCCTTTCACAATCTATAAACAGATTGTATTATCCTCAGTTGATTAAGGATGGCATCCAAAGTCTCATTATTGTCAGAATTTCTAGGATTTGAACCACAAGTTGATTCACAATCACTTCCAGCAGGAGTATTGATGGATACAGTATTGTATACCTCCTCAGTTTCATCCATATTGGCCAACAAGGAATAATCTTCCATATCAGCAACCAGTGCCGTGTCATCTGATTCATTTCATTTTTCAGATTCCACTCCATACCCTGATTCATCTTCAGCAACCATAGCCTTCTTGCCATGTCTTCTTTGTTGACTCTTGGTCTTGATGAGTCCGACAATCAGTCTAAAGCGTCCGGGCTTCTTGCGCTTGAAGCAAAGATAATCGAGTTCCTTGCCTTGTTTTAACTTCGTGACGAGTCAAGTTTGAAGTGTCCTGGTTTCTTGCAAAGAAAGTCTGAGATAGTTATTGTCTTTCTTTGATTCTTCTTTCTTTCTTTGGAGACCTTTTTGTGAAGTTTCTTGAAGGGCCTTTCCAGTCTTCATCATCCCGATTTTCTTGCTCAAGAGGGCAATGCTCTCTTGCATCTCATCCAGCAGATCATCTTGTCCTCCAGATGTTTCTTCCTGATGTGAAGCGACCAATGCAATGGTCTTTGGCTCTTCTTTTTTCGATCCTCGGTACAAGCTTTTGCTAAATTCATAAGCCTTGAGATCTGAAAACAACTTGAAGTGTCTTCTTCATGCAACTTTCTCATTTCTTCTATTGCGATCACCTTCATTTTCCAAACATCTTTTGCGAGTAGAGCCTCCAAGATTTTGGTGTTTATTTCTTCTTTTGAATAACTTACACTTAGCGAGGTAAGTTCATCCAGATTGCATTAAATCTTGATTCCATTTGCTCAATGGTTTCATTTGGTAGCATCTTGAACTTTTGGAACCTCTTTCTGGCCACCCTGATTTTATTCTTCTTTATTGCATCAGTGCCTTCACAGATCAAATGTATCTTGTCCCAAAGTTCCTTTGCAGTTTTGCAATCTTTGACCTTCATGTACATATTGCTATCCAAGGTTCTATAAATGATGCCAATAGCAATATTGTTGAGGTTTGCTCTTTTAAATATTACGCATTCCATTCTCTTTTTGGTTTAGGAATGTACTCAGTTGTATCACCCATTGTTATTGCCTTGGTAATCTCCAGTGTTCCATCCGTTAGTACATCCATCATCTCATCATGAGTTGCAGCAAGGTAAGCCTGCATTCGACGTTTATACTCATCAAATCTATCTAGAGAGCACATCAGCATAGTTCTAGCATACTATGTGTTATCCATGATGCAAGTCTTTGAAAATAAGTAGCTTGAAAGAAAGTTTCAAAGAATTTTCACAAGTACAACAAGTAGGATTTCTTCAGAACAGAAGCACTGCTCCGATACCAATTGTTGGTCCCTTGAAAAGGCTTTGGTTAAGTTTAGAGGGGGGTGAATAAACTTAACACTTAAAACTTTTGGAGTTAACAAATTCTGCAACTTCAGCAGTCTGCTGATACCTCAGTAGCCTGCTGATAAACAGTAGTCTACTGACAGTTGAGTTTGCTGAATTTGTGCAGCGGAATTATATCAAAATTAAGCCTTAATACTTGTTGTTAAATATGATACTAAGTATTAGATACTCAGTAGTGCAAGTGTGTGATTTCAGTTGCTAGATTCAGTAGGTTGATGTGTAAAATAAACTAAGTGCAGAATGTAAATGCTGAAAGTAAGTAGGCAGATTTTATAGTGGTTCCAGGTGGTGTAATCCTGCACCCACTCTTCTCCTGTGATGTTGGAGGAAATTCACTAGAGATCTTTGATGTAGCTGTTACAAAGATTCCTAAGTTGCTTGTCCTTCACCAATAACTATGGCTTCACAAACTGGCCCCGGAGCAGTGTAGTATTGTTTGCTCCCGAGTCTTCCACTCGGTCCTTGAAGGTAGGATTGCCTCTTCACCACTCCACCACAAACAACAATTTTTCACACAACCAGTGCTTCACTGTCTTCAAGAGGTTTCTATATAAAATAAAGATTGAATCAAATAAATGATTCAAGTGCAAAGCAAACTGATTAGGATGATGTAATCAGCAGCTTGCAGGCTTCAAGTGTGTATGCTTGACGTAGCTTGAATGTAGAAAACACTTGAAGAATTTCTCTGGATCAGTAGCTTTAAGTTCAGTATGTTCAAGAGGTGTGTTTTATTTCGATAAAATATCTTCTCAAAGTTTATCAATTTTCATCATCATGTTTCTGAGTTGAAAGTCCTCTATTTATAGGCAAGAATGCATGTGACTTGTATTTGAAATTCAAATGTAACCGTTCCTTGTTTTTGTCCCATCCGATTTGCATTCTCATCACTATTCATAGGGTCGACAATCGTCGAATTCCTTTTTGTGATCAATTCATCCCACCCTTTGACTTATATCTAATGGATAATAATCAATCATCCCAACGTCTGTTTAATCTCAGCCCTTGATTTGTTTGATAAGTCAGAGGTAGTTGGCTGTCATTTTCACTGTAATCTTCCAATGTAATCTTGAATTACCCGAGGTATTTTATGAGCAGGTGTATCAGTCTGCTGAGATACCTATCAGTCTACTGAACTGCAATTTGCTGTGTATAAGATACAATGTAGCTGACTTCTGTTATCTAACTTTTATTTGTGAAGTTAGATTACACCTTTTTAATTATAACCGTGTTCCAAACATCATTCAACTTGTGGAACTTAGACCTTCTACACAAGGTATATGTAATCAGTTTAGGTCATCACAGACTTGCCTAAATTCTGATTCCATATCCTTGACTTAAATTAATAAGTTTGATCCCTTAGCCTTAGAATCGAGTTTGAGCCCTCACCCTTTCACTTCGGTCTTTAGTAGGTTCCCACTAGTCTATCGACCTATCTACCCTACTGATATTGACTAGTCTACTGATAAAACTCAACTGACCATTACAGTTGCTTGTTTGATCAAACCTTTTATGAATCAAACTCTAATAAGCCTATACATTTGATCTAGACATCTTTTTGCCTTTGCACTATAACAGCTAGTCCGTACTCATCATCAAAACTAAGAAATAAGTCCAACAATTTCCCCTTTTTTGGTGATGATGCCAATACCCTCACCTAACAGCAAAGCAAAAAGATATAAAACAAAAACAAAACAAATTCATTCATCTTTCATTATAATCAATTGTTCAAAGATATTACAGTCTAGAATCAGCAAAAATATAATGCAGTTAAAGTATCTTTGATCTCTCACTTTCCTTTCCTTTCTTGTCTGGCTTTCTCTATTTGTTCTTGATATTCTCTCGATTTCTCTAACCATATCTCTCATCCAATCATTCTCAATCGAGAGAAGTCAATATGAGGATTTACTTGTTTCCACCAATGCCATGCTTCGGTAGAGTAAGGGATATTTGACTTACCCTCAAGCCTAACCTCATATACACTTCTTTAAATTCATTCATCAATCCTTTGCCTTTGTGGTAGGTATACCAATGCCACTTCTACCACCTCTCGTGTTTGGCCCTCATGGATTTGATTCTTGCTTCCCAAAACTTAAGTCCCAAAATGAGTTCGGACCTTCATGAAATCCCTTGTCATGATAGGGTCTATGTCCATTATTGTATACCTTCTTGTATTGTTGGAGAAGCTCATCGGTGAGTGGAAGTCCGCCAGTCTTTGGTTGTCCAAAGCATTTGTATCAGCTTCCCATCTCTTCTTTGCAAAAATTCTCAGCGACTTCTTTTGCTTCGATGTTGCCTCTTCCCCTATTGACATCATCAACAAACCTGGACAAAGAGCCATGTACACTTTCCTGTGTGATAACTAGGTTGTTCAGTTGTCCTTCAATGATTTCAGTCCTAGTATCAATTGCTGTGAACCTTTCTTGCATTGTTTGTTCTAGCAGGGTTATCCTCTCAGTAAGTTTAGGATCAGGCACAACAGATTGTTGTGCAAAGAAGAACTTCAGCAGGTCAGGGTTTTGACAAGCTTGTCAAGTTTTTGTTGAATGGATGTAAATTGATCTTTCAAAAACTTTTCTTTCAAAGTATTTCCTTGCTTGATTCCCCTCACATCTAGCATCATATCATTGACAGCATTTTGAGTAGATGCAAAATTTGAAGCAAATGTATCAGCAGATTGTCTGTTTTCATTTATCAGGTTCATCAGTTCTTCAAATCTCTATTCTTGTCTATCCAGTTGAGTCCTTAACTGTTGCATGTCATTCCTTACAGTCCTCAACTCATTCAAGACTTCCTCGTGCACTTCTCCAGTCATTCTTCCACCAAGACTATCAAAGAGGCTCTTCCACATTATATTGTGGCCTCTGATTGCTCACAACCATTGCCCAACTCCTATCTAATCCAGCAGGATTAGGTCCTTGATATTCTTCCAGAATAGGATCAATGGCAGGTTCTTCAAAGATAGGTACAAATGCCTGTTCGGGAACAACATTCACATTTTCTTCTTCAGGCATTTGAAACTCCTTATCACTAAAGTCATAGTCCAAAGAAATTGCTCATCCATATTACCAAAGATCTGTGCACCATATTTCCTTCAAAGTGGTCTTGTCTCCAGTAGGCTCCACTACAGCAGCCTCTTCAGTAATAGGGGTTTCCTCCAAACCCAAATTATGTTCCAACCTTTGTCCAGTCTTTGTTTGAGACTCAAAGACTGCACTCTCCTGTTCCAACTTTGTGTCCAGTGTTTGTTTGTAACTCAAAGAACTTTGTACCTCCTCTTCAACTCTTTGTGGATTGAATATAGCCTCATTATCCACTTGGAATCCTTCAGCATGACCAATCTTGGTTAGGATAATGGCAGTTTTAGTAAGAATGCCTCAAAGTCAAATCCATCTTGATATTCAATAGATTCCTCTGAGCTGGCACTAGGTTCACTATAATCAGTAACCTTCTCTTCATCCAAATCCTCACTCTGTTCGGCTTCAGTTTGTGCAGTAGGCTCTACAACATGGAATGTAACAGATTCATCAGCTAGCCTACCAGCACTTAGATTAATTCCTTCATTGATCAATGCCTCCAGATCATCCATGGTGAGATCCGGTAGATCCTCATCCATCTCTCCAGTCTGCTGGCCCTCAGCAGACGTACCAGTATCAGTGGACTGTTGTACATGTGGTTCTTTCAACATTGCAGTCCCACTGGTTCCTCCTGGTCCAGAGGGAAAATCTCCTCTAGAATCTGATGATGAGGATGAGTCATCATTGCCATCTCTTGGATCCCTAAACTTGATACCCTCCTCTTTCTGTTGTTCATCAAATAAGTCCATCAATGATTGCAAACAAAGTGGTATCAACTAGGTCCAACAAATTCTCTACTCCCGACTTGTTAAAAGCCCATTCTTCAAAAATCATCATAGGTTCAACAGCTGGCTTTTGTCTCTTGTAGAAACCAAACTTCCATTGGAAATAGTCAGCAATTTGCTGAAGTTTGGGATCTACATACTCTTCTGTTTTCTTCCTTTCTTTCACATGCCTTTCAAAGGGCATGAAAGATCTTCTGAAGCTCTTTCAATGCCTTGTTGACCTCCAAAGGTCTAAACAAGTAGATTCATGGTTTCTTCAACGAAGTTCCAAAGTCAGAGAGTTCTTTGAGGTTGTATATTTGTGCCTACTACTTCCATCTGTATAACACTGGGTTCCCCCTATCTTACACGCTCATCAGCAGGGTTAGCAGCAGATTGCTCTTCCCCCTGAGTTCTTGCAACACTTGCAGGGTCTTCAACCAATTCTTCAACTACCACAAAGAGTTCGAGTTCGATTTGTTTGTTTGTGGGTCTTCTTGAGATATTACAGTGAGGCTCGAGGTCGAGATCGCTGTTTGATATCTCCAAAGAGATTGCTCAACAACAACCTGTGCGGCCTTGATGGATTGAACAGTTTCTACAAAGAGGCTCAGTGCGAGAGCTCGCAGTGATTCTTCAACAGTTGCTCCACAACAACCTCACTACCAAGAGAGGCTTAACAACCTCTTCCGGTGAGGAGTCGATGCATTTCCACATGCTTGATGATAGTTAAGGGCTCAGCCTCAATAGCCTCTTCTTCCTCTTCTACTGATGCTTCTTCTTGGGCTCTTTGTGCCTCCAAAATTTTCAATTCTTTCCCTTTTCCATGTTTCTGTTTATGGATAATTTCTTTTCTCCTCTTGGAAAGTGGTTCATCATCTTTTTCAACCACAGTAGGCTTCCTCTTTCTACTGGCTTCCATCTATTGTTCCTTTAAAATCTCAACCACAGTTCTTCTTGCAAAGAATAAAGAAGGGTCGGTACCTTCAAATTCACCGGACCTCACAGACTCAAAGATCTGTCTTTTGTTGCCTTCTTGTTCTTTTAGGCTTTAACAATTCAGTAATCTTTCTTGTTTCTGCAGCCTTTCTTTTCTCAGCTGCTTTCTTTGGTGCAGCAGGTTTAGCAGATTTCTTCACAGTTTGCTTGACCTGCTCACCACCAAAGATCACCATCATCTCCATTCATCACACATCATCAATAGGTCAACAAAATCTTCATCATCATCTAGACCAGGAATAGAATAATCAATTTCCTTCTTGTATCTAGACTGATTGATCTTCTCAGGTTCAATATCAGGAACCGCCAGGTGATTCAGCAGGGTCTGAACCATTAGTCCTAAGGGCAAGGCCTTGGATTTCCTTTTTCCCTCCTTTTCTTCCTTGGCTACCTTCTTCATATAATGAATGAAGTATCCAGCCCAATCAAATCTCATGCTCCTGCAAATAATCATCATCAACTCTATCTTGGGTCCAGATAGAGTATCCATACTTCCAACCAGTCCAAGTATGTTCTTTGCAATGAGTTTGCTCAGCAGACTGTACTCATTCCCAATATGTCTGCAATTGATGCCTGGAATGGATTTGGTGGCAGAATTTGTCTTGATTTGATCAACAAAAGCCATCTTGGATAGTCCCATTGCTTGAGTTTCTTTGGACCATCCACTACTTCCTCAAATCCAAAACATCCCTCGATGAGACTAGGGAAAACATCAATCTCCTCAGCATTCACAGTTGTCTTGAATGCTTCAGTTCCTTCTTCCACAACCATGTTCTTCCAGAAATAAATAACATTGGTGTATGAAATTGTTTCTAATATGATATTGAGTATATTCTCCAAACCAGCAATCCTCCTTATTCTTCGACCAATATTAATGGCCAATTCTGTTTTGTTTGCATCCACAACAAAGCCTCTAACACTTTGGCTTGATTCAATCTGGACATCAATCTTTTCCACCAATTGTATGAGAAGAATGAGATGAAGAAGATAGATTATGAATCTGTGTTCACACAGTGTGAAATTTGTAGTGATAAAACAGATTATGCAAGTAGAGAATCTGCTGTGTAAGTGTCGGAATATATAGACAGTGAGTAGTTGCAACTGTCATTGCACGTACATTGATGCTGACCACGATTAATCTGAATAAATACTGTCTTGACACTTGGCCCGTTACTCTTTCATAACGTTTGTAACCGTTAGATCGTGTTAACCATGGTAATAAAGGATAGGATAAATATCCCGCCAATTCTGCTTTTTGACTTTAATAACTTTGACTGTGTAACGCCCCATTCAAAGCAGGTTGTCCTCGGCGAGGTTGGCTCGGCCAGCTTCTTCGATAAAGAGTCTTCAAGCAGTCTTGATAAAGTGACTCTGCTTGATCCTTGATTTCTTCTTGTTTTGTTCAATTGATAATACAAGATGAAGTTTAATACCAATGATCGATCCACAAGTGAGCTCACCCAAATGACAAAGACCAATCCCTTGGCAACCTCATTTGCTCAATTGTGCAAACATAAGTACATGGAATTGTTGATACCAATGACTAATCTGCTATGTGAGCTCACCCAACATAGCAAAGACTAATCCCCTTGGTGAATTCCAGTACACTGCTGATTATCACTCAACTTTTATAATTCCAAGTTCAGTCCTTAATTTGGCAAATCTTTCACTATCAAGTGGTTTAGTGAAAATATCAGCAAGTTGATTTTCAGTAGGGATATATAGGACCACCACATCTTTCTTTTCAACATGATCTCTTATAAAATGATGTCTCACATCAATGTGCTTGGTTCTTGAGTGCAAAACAGGATTTTCTATGATTGCAATTGCACTTGTGTTGTCACACATAATTGTAATTTCCTTTTCTTCAATTCCCTAATCCCTTAATTGTTTTCTTAGCCATAGTACTTGTGCACAACAACTTCCAGCAGCTATATATTCAGCTTCAGCAGTGGAAGTTGATATTGAATTCTGTTTCTTGCTGAACCAGGAGACCAGTCTACTTCCCATTAATTGACAGGTTCCTGTAGTGCTTTTTCTATCAATCTTGCATCCAGCATAATCAGAATCTGAGTAGGATATAACTTTGAAGCTTCCATCCTTGGAATACCATATCCCTACTCCCAAAGTCTCCTTTAGATACTTGAGAACTCTCTTGACTGCACCTAAATGAATTTCTTTAGGTTTAGATTGAAATCTTGCACAAACACCTACAACAAAGGATATATCAGTCTCACTGGCGATGGAAGTGCTGACCAGATGCCTATTATCCTTCTGTGATAAAGTCTGATCAACATCTTTGCCTTCTTTATCTTCATCCAATCTGATGTTTGTACTCATTGGAGTTGATATCTTGGTGTTGTTTTCCATACCAAACTTCTTCAGTAACTCCTTGGTATACTTGGTTTGATGAATGAAGATTCCATCTTTCAACTGTTTGACTTGCAATCCTAAGAAGTAGTTCAATTCTTCCATCATACTCATTTGGAATTTACTTTTCATTAGATTTGCAAACTTTTCACAAAGTAAATCATTTTCAGAACCAAATATTATGTCATCCACATAAATCTGCACTGCACAGGTGTCGCTTCCCTTCACTCGATTCTCGAAAAGTGTCTTGTCAATGGTGCCTTTTGTAAAACCATTGTCCACCAGGAATTGAGATAGAGTCTCATACCATGCTCTTAGTGCTTGTTTCAATCCATAAAGTGCTTTGTTGAGTCTATACACTTTATCTTCTTGATCTTTAACTTCAAATCCAGGAGGTTGTTGTACATACACTTCCTCCTCTAGAATACCATTCAGAAATGCACTTTTGACATCCATTTGATATACTTTGAAGTTCTTATATGCAACATGTGCCAAGAATAATCTGATAGCTTCCAATCTTGCAACAGGTGCATAAGTTTCATCAAAATCTATTCCTTCTGCTTGAGAGTAGCCTTTTGCAACTAGTCTGGCCTTATTCCTCACAATGGTACCAGATTCATCAAGTTTATTTCTGTCTACCCACTTAGTACCAATGATATTTGAATGACTTGGCCTTTCAATTAGTGTCCAAACTTGATTTCTTTCAAATTCATTTAATTCTTCTTGCATGGCTATTATCCAATCTGGATCTGATTTAGCTTCTTCAACAACTTTAGGTTCCATTTGAGATAGAAAACAAGTAAACATAGCTTCCAGTTGTCTTCTAGTCCTTACACCTTGTTGTACATTCCCAATAACTTGTTCAGCAGGGTGATTCCTTAACCATTGTGGATTCTGGTTAGTTTGATTATCAGGAACCTCATCTTCAGTAGGGTCTGCTATAGCTTCCTCAACAACAGGGGGTTCAGCAGATCCTTGAATTGCTTCAGTTGTTGCATCAGTAAAGTCACCAAAGGGGTGTTCAGGTGAAGCGATGATCGTAAACTTTTAAGTCATTGAATCTTTCCAAAACTTCAACACAATCTGGATCAGTGACTTGTTGATTTTCAGCAGGTTCACAATCTTCATCTTCCATACCAGTGAACTTAGGTTCATCAAACACAACATGGTTTGTTTCTTCATGTTTCAGTGACCTCTTGTTCAGCACCCTGAATACCTTACTGACTGAAGAATATCCCAAGAAGATCCCTTCATCTGATTTTGGTTGAAATGTTTTCAGATGAGCCTTGTGATTTAGGATAAAACACTTGCTTCCAAATGGATGGAAATAGGATATGTTTGGTTTCCTTCCATTCCAAATCTCATAAGGTGTGTTCAAGCAGACTTCTTTTCACTGATGTTCTGCTTTTGTATAGCATAATTGTATTAATCGCTTAAATTTCAATATCTTTCGTAGCAAAGCTTCACATATCATTGTCCTTCCCGCTTCCTTTAAAGTCCTGTTTCTTCTTTCAAAGAACCCATTTTGCTGAGGTGTACTCACCAGCAGTGACAAGTCGATGTAGTACACCATTCATTCTCACAATATTCTCTTATAACTTTGTTGAGGAATTCAAGACTGATCCGATCTTATTTTTATTATCATTAAACTTTTCTCATTTTTAACCTCTTTAATGATTAGGCATGCTTTTGAGTGTTTCACTTTTCTTGTTCATAAATATCACCCAAGTGTACCTTGAATAATCATCCACAACCACTAAGGTGTATTTCTTTCCAGTTACACTTGTTGGAGTTATTTGTCCAAAAAGATCCATATGCATAAGCTCCAACACTCTATTAGTTGATTGTTTAGTTTTTGACTTGAAGCTTGACTTTATTTGTTTACCTCTGCCGACATGCATCACATATAGCATCCTTCTGGAATGTGATCTCAGGTAAACCAATCACCAGCTTCTTCTTCACCAACTGATTGATATCATCAAAGTTTAAATGATTCAACTTCTTGTGCCATAACCAATTGAGTTCGGACTTGGTATGCACAATCGAGCGAGTTTCGAATCTGCAGATGAGACCAATCCACAACATACATGTTTTGTTGTCTTCTACCAGCAAGTACAACTGCAAGTAAATTCATAAGCCTTGAGATCTGAAAACAACTTGAAGGTGTCTTCTTCATGCAACTTTCTCATTTCTTCTATTGCAGTCACCTTCATTTTCCAAACATCTTTTGCAGGTAGAGCCTCCAAGATTTTGGTGTTTATTTCTTCTTTTGAATAACTTACACTTAGCAGGGTAAGTTCATCCAGGATTGCATTAAATCTTGATTCCATTTGCTCAATGGTTTCATTTGGTAGCATCTTGAACTTTTGGAACCTCTTTCTGGCCACACTGATTTTATTCTTCTTTATTGCATCAGTGCCTTCACAGATCAAATGTATCTTGTCCCAAAGTTCCTTTGCAGTTTTGCAATCTTTGACCTTCATGTACATATTGCTATCCAAGGTTCTATAAATGATGCCAATAGCAATATTGTTGAGGTTTGCTCTTTTTCTGTCTTCTGCATTCCATTCTCTTTTTGGTTTAGGAATGTACTCAGTTGTATCACCCATTGTTATTGCCTTGGTAATCTCCAGTGTTCCATCCGTTAGTACATCCATCATCTCATCATGAGTTGCGGCAAAGGTAAGCTCAAGATTCGACGTTTATACTCATCAAATCTATCTAGAGAGCACATCAAAGATAGTTCTAGCATACTATGTGTTATCCATGATGCAAGTCTTTGAAAATCGTGTAGCTTGAAAGAAAGTTTCAAAGAATTTTCACAAGTACAACAAGTAGGATTTCTTCGAGCGTAGCAATCGGGTCCGATACCAATTGTTGGTCCTTGAAAAGGCTTTGGTTAAGTTTAGAGGGGGGGGGGGGAATAAACTTAATACTTAAAACTTTTGGAGTTAACAAATTCTGCAACTTCAAAGATCTGATACCTCTGTATCTGGCGATAAACAGTGAGTCTCATCGACAGCTTGAGTTTGCTTTGAATTTGTGCAAATGGAATTATATCAAAATTAAGCCTTAATACTTGTTGTTAAATATGACTCTCAAGGTGTTGTATGTGATGAGCCTGCAGACATAAAACGTGTTGCGATAGGCTATTTTAGGGCCATTTACTCGTCTAACGAGGCTGTTTTTGATTTAGATAGGTTACAGTTGGATGAGATCGATGTTGAGCAACAGCAGCATTTAGCCGCAGCCTTTACAAGAGAGGAAGTTTTTGTTACTTTAAAATAGATGCCAGGGAGGAAGTCGCCTGGACCTGATGGTATGAATGTCATTTTTGTACAGAAATTTCGGAGCATAGTGGGGGAAGATGTCCTGAAGGTAGTGTTGGATGTCCTGAACAATGTAGCCCCTCTTGAAAAGTAGAATGAAACATATATCTCGTTGATTCCGTAGATCGCTACCCTTAAGATTGTTAGGTGTAGTGCCCGAAAGACAATTTATCTAATTGTTTTTATTTAATAAATGATATTTTATTTCATCTTATTATTTGCTTTGTGCTTATATTTAATACACTACTGAAAATCCCAAGTCGTACCATATGTAGCCATATAACTTAGTGTGTTTCACACATGAGGATTAAGTTTATGGTGATACACTTGAACTATTAGTCCGTGGAGAACTTAATCAAAATATGGGGTCTATGGATTAAACCACCATTAATGCGCCCAGAACACTTTATGGTGTGACCGTCTTACCCGCACAGTCGACATTGGTTGTCTTAGTGGGGCATTTATATACAGTGATGAGAGTCATATAGGACTGGACCGATTTAATTTGAGTTTCTCATATAATTCCGTGATTGAGAAATCTTATTAATTCACAAGATGATCATATATGGATTAACCTTAATCTCAAGTGATTACTGAGACTCTACTTGTTTGAGATAGGGTTTGATGTGTTCGTTAAGGATCGCTAAGTGGCGCAGTCTGAATCACTTTCACGTTGGCACTATTCTGGAATTAGTGAGAAGTGTGTGTCTCACAGATATGGAATCCATTCCTTCCTGCGGTAAGTAGAAAGACAATCCCCTTATTTGGTGATCCTAGAAACCGATCAATCCCGGAGTTTGTATTGGTTATGAACTAATTGATCACTAGTGGGTTAATGGTAAATAAGGATAAGTTGTAGTGAAGAAGGTTTACGGAAATAATCCTACTTGATATGGATAGTCTATGGAGGTTAGTTTATATGAAATGATTATATCAATGGACACTTATTTATTTGTTAAATAATTAATGGATAAATTAAGAGATTGATTTTTTGGGAATTATCTCTTATTTTGTGGGAAAAATATCTTTTCCTTATGGGAATATGTTTTTGTGGTATGAAAATGATAACTCTCTTGACTAGTTATTTTCCTATATAAAGATAATTCCTCCCAACACAATAAACACTTGATATTTGCGCCACAACCCAATTAAAAAGGAAGAAAAATTAGTTTCTTGCCTTAGTCATTTAGAGAAGAAAAACCTAGGGTTTTTCTTGTGCATATTCGAGGAGGTTCTACGGCGAGGATCGACGTCCCATAATCCGAAGGCTACGGCATCTCCCTTTGGTCGATTATCTTTTCCTCTCCGATAAGGTAAATCTTCAACCTTCTCGTAGGATTAATTAGTTATGTCTCATACGTAAATCGCATAAGCTTCCGCTGTGCTAAGATCGAGTGTCTCGATCAGTGCTACTACTCCTAGCAAAGATCATGACTGAATTCCGGTCGATTGCTCTGTCTAATGCGATCTATAAGATTATCTCTCGAGTGTAATTAATCGCCTCAAAGGGGTGATTGGGAATGTGATCTTGGAGAACCAGAGGGCATTTGCATTGGGACGTCTTATCACGGACAGTGCAATTATAACTTTCGAAGCTTTTCATTCATTACAGGCAGGAGAGCAAGGATGCATTAATCATGCTACTTTAAAGTTGGAAATGGCTAAAGCCTTTGACCGGGTGGAGTGGCAATACCTTTGGAGGGTCATGGATGGAGCGCATGAGGTTTCCTCAACCTTTTATTGACGTGGTGCAGCGGTGTGTGACGACAGTCTCTTACCGTGTTCTGATTAAAGGGAAGCCAAGTAGCAGAATAGTGCCAACTAGGGGATCCGGTAGGGGATCCACTTTCACACCTTTCATTTTCATCATCTGTCTTTGAGGGCTTTATGGCTCTGCTTAATGATTTTGTGCACCGGGGGGTATTACGCGGCATTCGCTTTGGCACGGAGGTAGCGATTTCCATTTCGCATTTGATTTCTGAGGATGACTGCATGGTTTTCTTTGAGCACTTAGATGAGGCGGTAGAGGAAATGGTCGAGCTTTTTGACAGGTATGGGGCACTTTCAGGCGAAGTGATAAATTTCCATAAATCTAGTATATATTTTTCGGATGGGGTTCTAGAGGAGAAACGTGAGATGGTGTCGGATCTGCTACAAATTCCCTTAGGGGATGGCTGGCTAGGGTAAGTATATGGGGTTTTCATACATGATAGGAAGAAATAAGCATCAAGTGTTTTGTTTCTTGTGGGATAAAATTCGAAAAAAGATAGCTGGATGGAATGACACTACTCTCGCCGGCAGGGGAATGAGGTTTTCATCAAGTGAGCTCTCCAAGCCATACCCACATACATTATGTCGTGCTTCAAGGTACCCATCACTGAGGACGGACCCAAAGATGGAGGAGGGGGCACATGGCCCCACTCAAATTTCAAAGTGAAATTACTAGTATACCCCTCCAAGAATATTAAATACATGTGTATGTATATATTTTCGAACGTTTCTAATAAAACTCTACTTGTAGCTCAATTGGTATGGTGTCTAAGTACTAACCATAGGGTCAAGAGTTTGAATCCTAGCTGCTTTATACTTTTTTTAATCCTTTTTTTATTTGTTTTTCATCTACAGTTTGTAATTTATGTTTTATTTTTCCCTTTCTAGTGTTTAATATTTATGTTTTCCCCTTTTTCTTATTAACATTTGTGAATTTTTCTAGAAAAAATTTCGCTACATATTTTAGTGAGAATTCGGCCCCCACTGAAAAAGAATTATGGGTCCGTCACTGGCCATCACTCTAATCAAAGAACTTGAGCAAATGATTCAGGGATTCTTTTGAAGAGACACAGATAATAAACGCAAGATACATTAGAAGAAATGGGAGGCCTGTTGTCTGTCGAAGAATTTAGGGGGCTTGGGATTTTGAGAATTAGAATGTTTTAATTTGGCATTTTTGGCAAAGCAGTCCTAGAGAATCTTGACCAGTCCGGGTTCACTAGCAGCACATGTATTACATGCAAAAATATTTTGAGGACAGCACAATTCTCGCAGCTGGGTTGGAGGCTAAACCGTCTAATTTGTGGCGTAGCATTCTTGAGGGATGGGATCTTTTGTACAATGGGATAAGATGAAGAGTGGGAGGTAGAGAGTCGGTGTATGTATTTCATGATGCCTGGCTCAATCGGCAACCTTCGTTTCACATACCTTTCGCAGGGCATGAGCTTCCGGCAGATTCCACCGTTTTTTTATCTATTTATGCCCGGCTCCATAGTATGGGATTTGCAGCGGTTACGGAAACTATTTAGACCTTGGGAAGCATATGCCATTTCGGAGACTACCGTGGCTCCTAGGGAACACCCGGATCGATGGATTCAGCACTACGATCGTATGGGGAGTCTATAATGTTCGGTCGGGATATTTCTGGCCTTATCGCTTTATCAGTCATCATCAGTGGCGGGACCGTCCCCTTCGAAAGGGCAGAGCAAGATTTGAGGGAATTGTTGGAGGCTTCCGTTCACCACAGCGTATTCGACATTTTATGGCGATGCTTTCATGATTCCCTTGCTATTGGCCAGGGCTTGCAGAGGAGGAATGTGAGGGATGGTATCTGCCTAGCCTCTGGAGAGACTCTGGAAACGATGTGACATGTGATCTTTGAGTGTGAGATGGCAGCCAGGGTTTGGGGGCGTCGTAATTTTGTGGTTCTTTACAGTACCTTTGCTCTGCTTCCATTGTGGAGTTTTTCATGAGGCTACTCGAGAAACAGGGTGTTCAGAACATGGCCAGGTTTATGTGGCTTATGTGGAAAATCTTGAAGGCACGTTGCTCTGCAGTGTCCGATAATCAGGCAGTTTATGTCTCCGTGGTATGCACGCGATCTTTGGCAGCTTCCGCTGGGTATGTGGAGGCCATAGAAAGCTACCAGACCCAAGCTTCGATGCCCCATTTACCGGATAAATGGATACGTCCTCCGCCGGGGTAGTTGAGATTAATGTGGATGCATCAGTTACGGAGACAAGTGCAGGTATTGGGGTGATTTTTCAAGACTCTAATGGACAAGTACTCCACTCCTTTGCGTATCATTTTGATCCAGGTGAACCAATAGAATACATGGAGCTTAAGGAAATTTCCCTGGCCTTGGAAGAGGCGGTGCACTTAGGGATTCAGCAACTAGTGATGGAAAGTGATTGTTTAGCGTGTATTTCGCGCCTTCGACGGCCCGTAGAGAATCTCACAGTGCAGGGCTGTTTATTTCAGGATATCTTGACTCTTCTGCCTAGTTTTATATCTCTTTATTTTTTGTTTATTCGGCGCATGGGAAATGTCCCAGCGCATCTTCTCGCTGGAAATGGTTAATCTATTTCTGCTCGAACACTTTGGGGTTCCGCGCGCCCGGGTGATATTTTAGCTGCTTGTTTGGCGGAGCTTGATTAATAAAATTTATTGTTCCTAATATATATATATATATATATATATATGCACACACACACATGCTTCAAAGAATCACGATACTTGAAGAGTCTGTTGATACCTCAAAGAGCCTGGCTTGATAAACATGAGTCTACTGACAGTTGAGTTTACTGAATTTGTGCAGCGGAATTATATCAAAATTAAGCCTTAATACTTGCTGTTTAATATGATACTAAGTATTAGATACTCAGTAGTGCAAGTGTGTGATTTCAGTTGCTAGATTCGATGAGTTGATGTGTAAAATAAACTAAGTGCGTAATGTAAATGCTTTGAAAGTAAGTAGGCGATTTATAGTGGTTCCAGGTGGTGTAATCCTGTCACCCACTCTTCTCCTCGTGATGTTGGAGGAAATTCACTAGAGATCTTTGATGTAGCTGTTACAAAGATTCCTAAGTTGCTTGTCCTTCACCAATAACTATGGCTTCACAAACTCGAAAATCGGGAACAGTAGTATTGTCGCCTCCCGAGTCTTCCACTGGTCCTTGAAGGGTAGGATTGCCTCTTCACCACTTCCTCCACCACAAACAACAGATTTTCACACAACAGGCTTTCACTGTCTTTAGCGGTGTTCTTTATAAAATAAGGATTGAATCAAATAAATGATTCAAGTGCAGCAGCTTGATTAGGATGATGTAATCAGCAGCTTGCAGGCTTCAAGTGTGTATACTTGATGTAGCTTGAATGTAGAAAACACTTGAAGAATTTCTCTGGATCAGTAGCTTTAAGTTTAATATGTTCAGCAGGGTGTTTTTCAGCTCAGTAAAATATCTTCTCAAAGTTTATCAATTTTCATCATCATGTTTCTGAGTTGAAAGTCCTCTATTTATAGGCAAGAATGCATGTGACTTGTATTTGAAATTCAAATGTAACCGTTCCTTGTTTTTGTCCCATCCGATTTGCATTCTCACTACTATTCATAGGATCGACACTCGCCGAAATTCCTTTTGAAAGGCGATCATGTCCCACCCTTTGACTTATATCCAATGGATAATAATCTGAATCATCCCAACGTCTGTTTAATCTCAACCCTTGATGATTTTGATAAGTCAGAGGTAGTTGGCTATCATTTTCACTGTAATCTTCCAATGTAATCTTGAATTACCCGAGGTATTTTATGAGCGGTGTATCGATCACGAGATACCTATCGATCTATCGAATCGCAATTTGTTGTGTATAAGATACAATGTAGTCGACTTACATTATCTAACTTTTATTTGTGAAGTTAGATTACACCTTTTAATTATAACCAAGTTCCAAACATCATTCAACTTGTGGAACTTAGACCTTACACACAAGGTATATATAATCGCTTTAGGTCATCACACTTGCCTAAATTCTCGATTCCATATCCTTGACTTAAATTACTAAGTTTGATCCTTAGCCTTCAGAATCGAAGTTTGAGCCTCACCTTCGCCTTCGCCTTCTTGACGAGGTTCCCCGACTAGTCTACTGACCTATCTACCCTACTGATATTGACTAGTCTACTGATAAAGCTCAGCTGACCATTACAGTGCTTGTTTGATCAAACCTATTTATGAATCAAACTCTAATAAGCCTATACATTTGATCTAGACATCTTTTTGCCTTTGCACTATAACTGCTAGTCTGGCACTCATCATCAAAACTAAGAAATAAGTCCAACAAATTTTATTATTGCCAAAGATGATTCAATACAAGTACATAGCTTGGGTATTTATAGGTGTAAAATTGACAACTTCTAGCTAAAAAAACTACTTCAAATTTCGCCCATACATGCTCCAAGAAGTCCTTCCATGTCTTCTATGCAACCTTGTAGTTTTCAAGTAAGACTTTTGATATTTTTGATGACTAGGATACTTTGAACCTATTTTCTTCATGGAAAACTCAAAATGGCACCACCCATTTATTTATCTACTTAAAATGTTACATATATTATGGTATAGTAACATAGTTCATTCATTTAATAATTACTTAATTAATCCGAGATTCCGTCGAATAAATGACGGTCTTCAAAACTTCAAAATGTGACGAACACTTGGTCTCCAAGTCTTCAAAATGTTGTAGGACCAAATTATTCATCGAGTCAAGCCTCTTTTTTCGTTGGAGACGAGTTTCGGGTCCAAGTCTAGTCGTGACGGGTGGTGGAGTGTCGGATGGCTCTATATTTACATCATTCCTCCTGGTTGCGAATGATTCGTCCCTCGAATCAAAAGGATGTCATATAGTTCAGAATCATGCACGAATCTTGAATGAATCCACATTATCACCAAACAAACACCCGGATCAAATATGTGTCGAATACGTAACTTCAAAATTGTTAGTTGTTGTCGAGATCCCCACTTCACAAAAGCAACGTGAGAAGTGTATCTTGGTTTGATATAAACATTGATGGCCCTCGGAATAGCAGAAACATATTCATAGAATCTCAATGTCGGATAACCATCAAAACTTTTAGCAAAAGGATCAATATATATGTGCACCGGTTTTCCACTAAGGTGTTCTCGTTTAAAAACCTTCGTATCTAATAATCTTTCCACAACGGGGTAATGATCATGTTCCTGCAAAGAAAAATCAACATAGCTGTCACATGATTTTAGTAACATGGTCTCTTCAATTTCCTCAACTGGAATCAACTCCTTAAGTTCTTCTTTTACCTACATTCCTCCAACATCCCTTCTTCTGTAATCACAAATTCAGAACGTTGCTCATCTTCAATTGTTTCGGTAATTTGAACTTCATCGTCAACAATTAATCCCTCATCATGTATCACTACTTCTTCCACAATATCCTCTAAATTCTCTTGAGATAACTCTACTTTCTCATCAACGAATTCAGATTCACATTCTTTCTCAATCTCCACAACTTTCTCACTTTCCTCCACTTTCAACTCCACCTTACTATTGTTCTTCGCTTTATCCTCTTCATTCCATTTATTTATCATTTCCTCCACGGTTCCAATAATATCATCCTTAAGACTTCTTATAAATTGTTCATAATAAGCAACATCATGATTCTTTGACTTTTTGTGCCTTACAATTTCAGCCTTTACCTTTCCCTTTTCCAACTTCCTCCGTACCCGAGATTCCTCAGAAAGTAACATAGTGTAGTTATAAATAAATGAAAAGATCTTGGAATTCGGACAGAGTGTTGGGGTGCTGTTTTGAACACGTTATGTTTCGAATTTTGAGATGAAGTCAAGAGAGAAAATATAGATAAATGGATGGTTTAGATGTGGTAAAAATTTGAGGTCGTTTGGAGATGTATAGGTTGGCCAAACAATCAGATTTCTGAAACCGGTGCAATCTGCAGAATAATTTCCAGAATTACAACAGTGACTTACGTCGCAGATTGTTGCCAAACGGTTGAGAATTTGGAAAAACTCAAAGAACAAAAGTTGTATAACACGAAATTTTATATGAGATCACCAAAATTGAAGAGTTTTGGACAGAATTACCGTAGTCAAAATAAAGTTGAAATACAAACTGTTACTGCAGATAATGATATAATACCGTCGATTCCGCCTTGGTCTCTGATACCAAATGATGTGAAATTGCGTGGATCTAAGAAAAGCGGTATTTGGATTCAAGTCTTTCTCCTCGACACAACTACAACAATTGCATAGAAGCACCTTGGAATATTTTTCGAGAGCTCCTCGACACAGTCTCAACTTGTGAGAAAGCACCTTGGAATAACCTCAACACTTAGAAAACCTGTTTCTAAGCACCTTGGTATAGGACACCCACAATGGTTGCTCAAGCCTTTGATAATCCGAAAGAACCTCTATCCAGAGAATTCAACACACTAATCCAAGTGTAGAAAATATAAAATTTTATTATTTCCAAAGATGATTCAATACAAGTACATAGCTTGGTTATTTATAGGTGTAAAATTGACAACTTCTAGCTAAAAAAACTACTTCAAATTTCGCCCCTACATGCTCCAAGAAGTCCTTACATGTCTTCTATGCAACCTTGTAGTTTCCAAGTAAGACTTTTGATATTTTTTATGACTAGGATACTTTGAACCTATTTTCTTCATGGAAAACTCAAAATGGCGTCACCCATTTATTTATCTACTTAAAATGTTACATATATTATGGTATAGTAACATAGTTCGTTTATTTAATAATTACTTAATTAATCCGAGATTCCGTCGAATAAATGACGGTCTTCAAAACTTCAAAATGTGACGAAAACTTGGTCTCCAAGTCTTCAAAATGTTGTAGGACCAAATTATTCATCGAGTCAAGCCTCTTTTTTCGTTGGAGACGAGTTTCGGGTCCAAGTCTAGTCGTGACGGGTGGTGGAGTGTCGGATGGCTCTATATTTACATCACTTCCTAGCACTATATTCCAAGAATTGCATGATTATCTTGATTCTCTTTGATACACGATTCACCACTTAGACTTTGATTCCTTTCGACAGAATTTTGAAAAAATTAGGATATCTTTGATCTTTTCGAGTTAATTGATTTCATCTTTGTTTTACTTTGTACGAGTGAAAGCAAATGCCCATTTCTGAAGTAATGGCGTATTAAGCGCATATTCTGTTATGAGCCACCATTTTAAGCACGTATAACTCACTTCCCTTGGTGTGTAGTCGATAGCATATTGTTTTGACTAGAGTTGACCCTGGCTTCATCACGAATCATGTTCCACCAACGCTTTGAAAGGCAAAGGAATTTTGGATTCGGTACTGTATCATGAGTGAGGCCATGTGGATAGTTAAATCAATGAGAGTTCACCCACCAATAAAGAGAAGTGCATTGAAATATATACATTTATATTCTCTTTGGCAATATTTTAGTCGATGGAGCGTAAGACGCACGACTTTGGCATAGACCGATAAACGTGAGCCTAAGAGTAATATATGCTCGATTCTCGATCCGCCTTGCCAGCTTAATTAATTCATAAATAACATGTTCGAGACTGGTTAGTTCGACTATGGGTTGACGTAATGTGACATAGTCTGCATTACTAAGTGGTTGTGAAAGTTATTGCACACACACATTGGCTCATGACATTAATATTGTTTAATGCGTTACTAATGGATATGAGTGGCATGATCTTGATCTAGAATTTGTGAGGCATGGTTGTTTTTAATTGAATTATATACTGATCAAGGATGTTGTTTTCTTTTCGCCTTTTTTACTCGGGAAGATCAAAAGCTAAGTAGGGGGTAGTTGATAACGCTTTAAATGGTACCAACAATTATACCCTTATTCACCCTGAATTCTACTCAAGAGAGGATAGATAGGCTCGTTATTATATGAAATATATGTTAAATGTTATGTGAGTGTTTCCAGGATCGTAATTCTGCATCTACGCTATTTTCCCAAGGTTTTGGTACTATTTTGTCTCGTTTTGCGTGTTTTATAGGATATACCGGATCTAGAGCATTGGAGAGTGGATCTAGACTGAAAGAAGTACATTGGACCGAGTGATTAAAGTCCAAGATTAAGCCTGTTGAAGAAAGAGAGGAAAAGTAGGCCCGGTAACCAGAAGGCTAGGCCCGGTAAACCGGCGTCTTGTTGGACACGAAATTGATTCTGCCGCATTATCTAGGCTGGTTAGGGTTTTAGAGAGTCTTAAGTCGGTCATTGTATCAATATAAGGCCACATTTACAGATTATTGAATAATTTTTCATAAGAACTCAATTATATTCCATTTTATTATACAAATTTGATGAAATAAAGTTTTCTTAAGCTTTGGAGAGTTGTTTTCGGTTTCCTCCCTTCTTCCATCATCTCTAGCTTGAGTAGATCGAGCTAGATCTCCATTTTGAAGGTATGAAGCTTTGAACGTTCCTTTATTGTTTCAATATGGTAGATCTGTTTGTATTTTTGTGTTTTAGTTAATCTGCATGTTTAACAACCCTATAATTTACTTATGTTAATCATACTGAGCAATGTAGATCCAGAAATTAGGAAAAGCCAACCCCGGTAACCCGGCGGTCTATACCGGTTTACCGGGGCATGTTTTAGAAAACCTAAACTGGGATTCACTACAGCTATGTTGATCGGTAGGAATAATTAAAACGAGTAATAATTCTGGCCAATCTAGTATTCATAATTTGTAAATTAACATGAAGGACTGTTAGTGAAGTGTTAATTAGGACATAGTCTTGAATGGACACTAGGAACTTGCTGGTCAATGTCGACAGCTGTCTAAGCGGGTTAGCGGTATGAGTTAGCACTCAATATCGGCAGTTCTAGTTCTTTATGCGTATGGGCTATTACGGACCAATTAAGGAGGGTAGCTTGCGTATAGATTGTCTACTGCCATTGTTGGAGTAGATAGAAGTAGGAATTGCACCCATAGCTGATAATGATAATTAAAACGAAAACTCATGATTAATCTAAGGAAATTATGTGGGGAAGTAAATGTAACGATTAACTAATCCAAGTTAGTAGATTGGTGAGGATAGGGAGAGGAATACCATGTTTTTTTCTGTTATGTTATTGTTGGTCAATGACTGCCTCTATGTTGCTTCTTAATTAGGTTAGAATCGTTTATACTTATAGTTGCATTGTCTCTGTGGGATCGTGATAACGCTCTAAATGATACCAATAATTATACATTTATTCACCCCGAATTCTGCTCAAGAGAGGATAGATAGGCTCGTTATTATATGAAATATATGTTAAATGCTATGTGAGTGTTTCCAAGATCGTAATTCTGCATCTATGTTATTTTCCCGAGGTTTTGGTACAGTTTTTTCTTGTTTTGCATGTTTTATAGGATGTACCGGATCTGGACCATTAAAGAGTGGATCTGGACTGAAATAAGTACATTGGGCCAAGTAATTAAAGTTCCAGAAAAAGCCTGCTGAAGAAAAATGAGAAAAAAAGGCCCGGTAACCCGGAGGCTAAGCCCTGTAAACCGGCGTCTTGTTCGACACGAAATTGATTCTGCCGCATTATCTTAGTCGGTTAAGGTTTTAGAGAGTCTTAAGTTGGTCATTGTATCTATATAAGGCCGCGTTAACAGATTATTGTATACAATCTCATAAGCACTCAATTATATTCAATTACATTATACAAATTAGAAGAAATAAAGTTTTCTTAAGCTTTGGAGATTTGTTTTCGGTTGCCTCCCTTCTTCCACCATCTCTAGCTTGAGTAGATCGAGCTAGATCTCCATTGTTGAAGGTATGAAGTTTTGAACGTTCCTTTATTGTCTTCAATATGGTAGATCTGTTCGTATTTATGTGTTTTAGTTAATCTGCATGTTTAACAACCCCATAATTTACTTATTTTAATCGTACTGAGCAATGTAGATCCAGAAATTAAGAAAAGCTGCCCCCGGTGACCCGGCGGTCTATACCGGTTTACCGGGGCATGTTTTAGAAAACCTAAATTGGGATTCACTACAGCTACGTTGATCGGCAGGAATAATGAAAACGAGTAATAGGTCTGGCCAAATATAGTATTCATAATTCGTAAATTAACATGAAGGACTGTTAGTGAAGTGTTAATTAGGACATAGTCTTGAATGGACCCTAGGAACTTGCTGGTCAATGTCGACAGCTGTCTAAGCGGGTTAGCGGTATGAGTTAACGCTCAATATCGACAGTTCTAGTTCTTTATGCATATGGGCTTTTACGGACGAATTAAGGAGGGTAGCTTGCGTATAGATTGTCTACTGCCATTGTCGGAGTAGATAGGAGTAGGAATTGCACCCATAGCTGATAATGATAATTAAAACGAAAACTCTCGATTAATCTAAGGAAATTATATGGGGAAGTAAACGTAACTGTTGGACTTATTTTTGAGTTTTAGTGATGAGTGTGAGACTAGCTGTTATAGAGCAAAGGCAAAAAGATGTCTAGATCAAATGTATAGGTTTATTAGAGTTTGATCTTTTTGTATGTTTGATCAAACAAGCACCGTAATGGTCAGCTGACTTATATCAAAGAGACCTATCTAGGCGATGAGGTGCCTAGGTCAATGGGCCGTCGGAACCTCTTTGAAGACTAAAGGCTGAGGGCTCACACTCAGTTATTGAAGGCTAAGGGATCAAACTTAGTAATTAAAGTCAAGGATATGAAATCAGAATTTAGGGAAGTCTGTTATGACCTAAACTGATTACATATACCTTGTGTACAAGGTCTAAGTTCCATAAGTTAAATGTGATTGGAACTTGGTTATGATCAAATGGTGTAATCTAACTTCACAATAAAAAGTTAGATAAAAGAAGTCAGCTGCATTGTTTCTTAAACACAGCAAAATATGGCTCAGCTGACTGATATGTACTGCAGCAGACTCATGCTTATAGGAACCTGATGATACATACACTTCGAATTATTCAAAGGCTAAATTGGAATACTACAAATAAAGGGACAGCTAACAACCTCTGATTTTATCAAACAAATCAATGGTTAAGATTAAAGGGATGTTGGGATGATTCAGACCTTTATGCAATGGATACAAGTCAAAGGATGAACAGATCAGTAACCGCCAAAAAGTCATTCTGACCGTGTCGATCCCTAGAAGACAGCATGAAAAAGCAAGTCAAGATGGGACAAGTCTGAAACGGCTATATTTGAATTTCAAATATCAGTCACAAGGATTCCTACCTATAAATAGAGGACTCCTAATTCAGAAACAAGGGATGAACACTGATAAAAATTAAGGATCTATCTTGAGCTAAAAGATTTCAATCGATCAAGCACCCTGCTGACCCTACTCAGCATAAAGCTACTGATCGAGTAAATTCGTCAAGTGTAATCTGCTTTCAAGCTACATCAAGTTTACTCACTTGAAGATCTCAAGCTACTGATCATATCATCCTCGATCAAGTCACTTTGAAAGTTTGAATCACTTACTTGATTCAATCTTTCTTTACAAGAAACCTACTGAGACAGTGAAGCATCTTTTGAGGTGTGAAAGACTGTTGTTTGTGGTGGAGCTGGTGAAGAGGAAATCCTACCCTTCAAGGACCAGTGGAAGACTTTGGAACAGCAATCTCACCTGTTACAAGTGTTCAGTTTGTGAAGCCATAGTTATTGGTGAAGGACAAGCAACTTAGGGATTTTTGTAACAGCTACATCAAAGATCTCTAGTGAATTACCTCCAACATCACAGGAGAAGAGTGGAGTACAGGAGTACACCACCTGGAACCACTATAAAAACTGCCTACTTACTTTCTGCATTTATATTATGCATTTAGTATATCTAGCACATCAACCTACTGAATCTAACAACTGAATCCACACACATACACTACTGAGTATCAAATACTTGGTATCATATTTTAACAACAAGTAACAAGGCTTAATTTTTGATATATTCCATTTGCACAAAATTCAAAACTCAACGATCATGAGACTATCGAGAGTCAAAGAGGCTCTTCAACTATCGGCAGTCATGGAAGTTCTTGAGTTTGTTAACTCCAAAAGTTTTAAGTGTTAAGTTTATTCACCCCCCTCTAAACTTAACCAAAGCCTTTTCAAGGGACCAACAATTGGTATCGGAGCAGTGCTTCTGTTCTGAAGTAATCCTACTTGTTGTGCTTGTGAAAATCCTTTGAAAACTTTTTCAAGTTTCTAATTTTCAAAGACTTACATCATGGATAACAATCAGTATGCTAGAACAATGTTGATGTTCTCATTAGATCATTTTGATGAATATAAACGTTGTATGCAGGCTTATCTAGCTGCAACACATGATGAAATGATGTATGTATTGACAGATGGACCACTGGAGATCACAAAAGCTGTAACTGTGGATAATAAGATTCACAACATTCCTAAGGCAAAGAGAGAATGGACAGCTGAAGATAGAAAGAGAGCTAATCTCAACAACATTTCTATTGATATCATTTACAAAACTCTGGATAGCAATATGTATATGAAGGTGAAAGATTGCAAAACTACCAAGGAACTTTGGGACAAGTTGCAATTAATATGTGAAGGCACTGATGCTATCAAAAAGAACAAGATCGGTGTAGCAAAGAAGAAGTTCCAAGAGTTTAAAATGAAACCAAATGAAACCATTGAACAAATGGAGTCTAGGTTCAATGCAATCATAGATGAACTCACCCTGCTGAATGTGAAGTACTCACAGTAAGAAGTAAATTCAAAAATTTTGGAAGCTTTACCTGCAAAAGAAGTGTGGGATATGAAAGTGACTGCAATAGAGGAAATGAGAAGCCTACATGAGGAGGACACCTTCAAATTGTTCTTAGATCTTAAGGCATATGAGTTTAGTAAGAAACTGGTGCCTGAGACAGAAAAAGAGGAACCAAAGACTACAGCATTGGCTGCTGCTCATCCAGAAGAAACATCAGGAGCCCAAGATGAGTTGCTAGATGAGATGCAAGAGCAGATTGCATTACTAAGAAAGAAAATTAGATTGATGAAAACTGGAAAGAGTTCACCAAGGAATTTTACAAAGAAATTCAGTGAAAAGAAAAAGGAAGAATCAAAGAAAGACAATGATTACTTGTGTTATCATTGCAAGAAACCAGGACACTCCACACCTGATTGTCCTGAGTTAAAACAGAAAAAGGAACCAGATTATCTTTGCTTTAACTGCAAGAAGCCTGGACATTTCAGACCTGATTGTCCAGATCTACAAAAGAGCAAAAGTCAACAAAGAAGACATGGAAAGAACGCAATGGTTGCTGAAGATGAATCTGGTTATGAAGTTGAATCGATATAGGAAATGAATCATGATCTTGCCTTTAGTTCTTTGAATTGGATGATTATGCCTTGATGGCTAACATGGATGAGACAGAGGAGGTATACAATTCTGTATCAATTAATACTCCTGCTGATAGTGATTGTGAATCCACCTGTGGTTCAAATCCTAAAAATTCTGATAATGAGGAAACTTTGGATGCCATCCTTAATCAATCGAGGATAATACAATCTGGTTATGAGATTGTGAAGGCAGAAAAAGAAGCTCTTCAATCAGAAGTTGAAAGATTGAAAGCTGAATTGAGAATTCTCAAAGGAAAAGGAAAAAGAAGTTGAACAGAATCAGCATAAGTCTGCTGAACATTCAGTAGCCACTGAGTCTGCTGAACAATCTTGTTCCTACACTGTATTCAAATCTGGGAAGCCCTATGGTGATAGGACAGGTCTTGGATTTGGAACTCAACAATCCAACAAGAGTGGATCCAATAAGGTTACTGAACCTAGTGCCAGAATTGGTCCTAAGTTTGTACCTGCACAAGATCCAACTCCAAGTAGGGTTGCTGAGACAGTAAAGCCTATTGAGAAAATTTCAAGAAAGCAACATCAGAAGTGTAAAAGGTCAGCAGCACCTAACAAGAAGAATAAATCCAAAGGTAGGACTGTTGTACCTTCTAGACCTGCTGATAGCAGACCTGCTACCAAGTCTGCTGGACCACAAAAGGGTAAAAATCAGAGATATTCCAAGGATAAGAATCTTAAACCTAAAAATGTTAATCATTCAAGGGATATTTATCTCAAGGGGAAAGGTAGACTGTTCCCTACTGATGAAGATTGGAATATTCCTGCCCCCACTGATAGAAACAGCAGATATAACCATACTGCTAGGGTAAAACCTAGGCAATGGAATCAGCAGAGGACTTATATAAGACCTCAGCAGAGACCTCAACAGACTCCATATTACAGGGTTGTTCCTAACAGACAGCAAACCAATGGTTATACTGGTGCTTCTAACAAGAGAAATCACTCCAAACAGCACTATATACCAAAAATCCAGAAAGTATATGTGAATCCTACACAACCAAATGTTAGATCTTATGGATGTGCGGAATACATGTATGAACATAAGTATGACACCTTTAGAAGAAGACCTTATGGGAAATTTCCAGGGGTCATGCTTACCACTGACAATCATGGACCCAAACAGTTTTGGGTACCTAAAATGCATTGATTTTGTTTTGTAGGGTGTCTGGTACTTTGACAGTGGATGTTCCAGACATATGACAAAGAATAAGCACTGTCTGTCAAGCTATGTAGCAAAGGATGGTCCAAGAGTGAACTTTGGAAACAAGAACACACCTGGTTACACAAGAGGGTATGGCACACTTGTGAGGAATGGACTAACAATCAGGAATGTTGCATATGTTGAAGGACTGGACTACAACTTGCTGAGCACTGGACAATTCTGTGACATGGGATACAAGGTCACTTTTGACAAAGGTACATGTACTGTCATCAGTGAAAGAGGTGATCAAGTTGTGTTGGCTGGAAAAAGACAACAAAACATGTATGTTGTGGATTGGTCAACTGCAGTTCCAGAAACCTGTCTGATAGTGCATACCAAGTCAGAACTCAATTGGTTATGGCACAAGAAGTTGAATCATCTAAATTTTGATGATATCAATCAGTTGGTAAAAGAAACTGGTGATTGGTTTACCTGAGATCACATTCAAGAAGGATGCTATATATGATGTTTGTCAACAAGGTAAACAGACAAAATGAAGCTTCAAGTCAAAAACAAAGCAATCAACTAAGAGAGTGTTGGAGCTGATGCACATGGATCTATTTGGACCAGTAACTCCAACAAGTGTAACAGGAAAGAAGTACAATTTAGTTGTTGTGGATGATTATTCAAGATACACTTGAGTGGTATTCATGAATAAGAAAAGTGAAACACTTCAAAAGATGCCTGAACTTTTGAAGAGATTACAAAATGAGAAAAGTGTGACAGTAGTAAAGATCAGATCAGATAAGGGTACTGAGTTTCTCAATAAAGTAATAAGAGAATATTGTGAACAAAATGGTGTACTACATCAACTTGTTGCTGCTGGTACACCTCAGCAAAATGGGGTTGCTGAAAGAAGAAACAGGAATCTAAAAGAAGCAGGAAGAACTATGATTAGTGAAGCATTGTTACCTGAAAGGTATTGGGATGAAGCAGTTAATACAGCATGCTATACACAAAATAGAACCTCAGTGAACAAGAAGCTGTTGAAGACACCTTATGAGATTTGGAATGGAAGGACACCTAATATATCTTACTTTCATCCATTTGGAAGCAAATGTTTTATCTTAAATCATAAGGAGCAATTGAAGACCTTCCAACCCAAGTCAGATGAAGGAATTTTCTTGGGATATTCTTCTATCAGCAAGCCATTCAGGGTACTGAACAAAAGGACACTGAAACATGAAGAAACTATACATGTTGTGTTTGATGAACCCAAGTTCACTAGAATGGAAGATGAAGATTCAGAACCTGCTGAGAATCAACAAGTCACTAATCAAGAATGTGTTAATGTCTTGGAAAGGTTCAATGACTTAAAAGTTTCTGACTCTGCCCCTGCTGAACATCCTGCTGAAAACACTACTGATGCAACAACTGAGGCAGTTCAAGGATCTGCTGAACCCCCTGATGCTACATCAGACCCTACTGAAGATGATGTTCCTAAGAATCAATCCAACTAGAATCCATAATGGTTGAGAGATCACCCTGCTGAACAAGTTATTGGCAACATGCAGCAAGGTGTGAGGACTAGAAGCAATGTTCACATGTTTCATATCTCAAATGGAACCTAAAGTTGTTGAAGAAGCAATATCAGATCCATATTGGATAATTGCTATGCAAGAAGAGTTAAATGAATTTGAAAGAAATCAAGTTTGGACACTAGTGGAAAGGACAAATCATGCAAATATAATTGGTACAAAATGGGTATACAAAAACAAACTGGATGAATCTGGTACCATTGTAAGGAACACGGCCAGACTAGTAGAAAAAGGCTATTCTCAAGCACAAGGAATAGATTTTGATGAGACATATGCCTCTGTTGCAAGATTGGAAGCAATCAGATTATTCTTGGCATATGCTGCTTATAAAAACTTCAAATTATATCAGATGGATGTCAAAAGTGCATTTTTGAATGGCATTCTGGAAGAGGAGGTCTATGTTCAGCAACCTCCTGGTTTTGAAGTAAAAGATCAAGAAGATAAAGTGTACAGACTCAATAAAGCACTTTATGGTTTGAAACAAGCACCAAGAGCATGGTATGAGACCTTATCTCAATTCTTGATGGACAATGGTTTTACCAAAGGTACCATTGATAAGACTCTTTTCAGAATCAGTGAAGGAGACAGCACCCTGCTGGTACAGATTTATGTTGATGACATAATCTTTGGTTCTGAAAATGATTTACTTTGTGAAAAGTTTGCAAATCCGATGAAAAGTAAGTTCCAAATGAGTATGATGGGTGAATTGAACTACTTTTTGGGTTTGCAAGTCAAACAGTTGAAAGATGGAATCTTCATTCATCAAACCAAGTATACCAAGGAGATGCTGAAGAAGTTTGGTATGGAAAACAGCACCAAGGTATCAACTTCAATGAGTACAAACATAAGGTTGGATAAAGATAAAGAAAGAAAAGATGTTGATCAGACCTTATACAGAAGGATGATAGGCGAGTCATCAGACCTTCTTCGCCAAACAGACTGATATATCCTTTGCTGTAGGTGTTTGTGCAAGATTCCAATCAAAACCTAAAGAAAGTCATTTAGGTGTAGTCAAAAGAATTCTCAAGTATCTTAAAGAGACTTTGGAAGTAGGAATTTGGTACTCAAAAGATGGAACCTTCAAGGTTATATCCTACTCAGACTCTGATTATGCTAGATGCAAGATTGACAGAAAAAGCACCACAGGAACTTGTCAGTTGATGGGAAATAGACTAGTTTCCTGGTTCAGCAAGAAACAGAATTCAATATCAACTTCCACTGCTGAAGCAGAATATATTGCTGCTGGAAGTTGTTGTGCACAAATACTGTGGTTAAGACAACATTTAAGGGATTATGGGATTGAAGAAAAAGAAATTCCAATTATGTGTGACAACACAAGTGCAATTGCAATTACTGAAAATACTGTTTTGCACTCAAGGACCAAGCATATTGATGTAAGACATCATTTTATAAGAGATCATGTTGAAAAGAAGGATGTGGTGGTTATTTATATCCCTACTGAAGATCAACTTGCTGATATTTTCACTAAACCATTGGATAGTGAAAGATTTGCTAAATTAAGGACAGAACTTGGAATCATTAAAGTTGACTGATATTTCCTTTATCAGCAGTGTACTGGAATTCACCAAGGGGATTAGTCTTTGTTATGTTGGGTGAGCTCACTTAGCAGATTAGTCATTGGTATCAACAATTCCATATACTTATGTTTGGACAATTGGGCAAATGAGGTTGCCAAGGAGATTGGTCTTTGTCATGTTGGGTGAGCTCACTTCACAGATCAGTCATTAATATTAAACTTCATCTTGTATTATCAGTTGAACAAAACAAGAAGGAATAAAAGATCAGCAGAGTAATTCACAAGAAAGCTCTCGAGACATATTTGTCGTGATTTCTTGAGCCAAGCTCTACGATGCTAAGGTCATTGAAGGAAACGTTACACAGTCAAACTTACCAAAGTCAAAAAGCAATTGGCGGGATATTTATTTTATCCTTGTAACCGTAGTTACACGATCTGACGGTTACAAACCATTTTCAAAAAGTAATAGGCCACGTGTCAAGACAGCATTCACTCATATTTAATCGTGGTTAATACCACAGTAACTGGTCTGACAGTTACATCTTCCTCTGTCTATATATACAGACATAGACACAGGGTTCACACACACAACTCTCATCTGCGATTTCTCTGAAAATTACTTTGTGTGAACACAGATTTGAAAGCTTTCTTCTTCATCTCTTTAAATCATCATGGCACCCAAGGATGAAGTTCATATTGGAACCAGTCAAAGTGTATGAGGCTATGGGACTGACTGTCAGTCTACTGAGCTAGCCATTAACATAGGAAGAAGAATCAGGCGGGTTGCTGGTTTGGAGAAAATTATCAACAGAAGGCTGGAAAGAATTTCATATGTTAATGTATTGGAATTCTGGAGGAACATTGTCATACATGAAGGTAAAGAGGCCTTCACTACAATTGTTAATGGAAGAGAGATTGAAATATCTTCAGATCTATTGAGAAGATTATTTCATTTTGGACCTGGAAATGGTGCTCCTACCAATCCAGAAGCAATGAATCTGCCAAGGATGAAGTTTGTGGATGCAATAAAGACAAATAAGGATATACCCTCAAATCTAGGCATTAATGTGAAACATATTGGTTTTGAGTATAACCTGCTGAGCAAATTGGTTGCCAAAACCATTTTGGGATTCATTGGGAGTATAGATACATTGTCTGGACCAAAGATAGACCTGTTAATCATCATCTGCTGAAGTATGAAGTTTGATTGGGCTGGATTCTTTATACACTACATGAAGAAGGTGTTTATTGAAGATAGAGATGATATAAGGAAGTCCAAAGTCAAGCCCCTAGGTCTGCTGATTCAGACCTTGTTGAATCATTTTCAGATACCTGATATTTCATCTGAAAAGATTAACCAATCCAGATTCAAGCCAGAAGTTGCTACCCCTATTCCTGGATTAGATGATGATGAAGATGTGGTTGAGGAGGCCACAGAAAGTGATGATGATGATGGAGATGATGATGCTGGTGGTGAGCAGGTTAAGCAAGTTGTACAACCTGCTGCACTGAAAAATGTTGCTGAGAAGAGAAAGGCTACCGACACAAGAAAGAAAGCAGAAATGTTAAAGCCTAAAAAGACAAGAAAGCAAACAGCACAGACTGCTGAGTCTGCTGAGGGTCCAGCTGAAATTGAGATTACTAACCCTGCTATAGTTGCAAAGAAGAAGACTTCTGCTGAAATTTTGAAGGATCAACAGAAAGAATTCAGTAGAAAGAGGAAGGCTACTGAAGTTGAAACAGAGGATCTCTCCAAAAGAATGAAGGAGATTGCCAAGAAAAAGAAACATGGCAAAGGGAAACAGATGAGAATTTTGGAGACTCAGAGGGAAGAAGAAGAAAGAGAAGCTATTGAGGCTGAACCCCTAACAACTATCAAGCCCACTGAGATAGTAGAGGTTGTTGTTGAGAAACCTCTTCAAGAATCACAAAGAGATCATTGCACACAGAGCCTCTTTGTAGATATAGTTGAACCTTCTCCTGTAGAGGCTGCTGAGCCTACTGAAGTTGCACAAGTTGTTGTTGAGCAACTTGTTGAAGAACCACAGCAGACTTCTGAGTCTGCACCTGTTGTGGAAGTTGATACATTGGTACAAGACCCTGCAAGTTCTGCAAGAAGTCAAGGGGAAGAGCAGTCTATTGCTAACCCTGCTGATGAGCATGTTAGTCAGGAGGAACCCAGTGTGGAACAGATGGAAGTAGTAGGCACTAATGTACAATCTGAGCAACCTACTGCCCTGGAAACATCTGTTGAGGAGACTCTTAACTTGCTAGTTGAGACCTTTGGAGGTCAGCAAGGTCTTCAACCTGCTCCTAGAAAGCCAACCATGCCATAAGAAAGGAGGGAGCAGACATCAAAGAAGGACAAAGTAGATCCCAACTTCAAAAGAGTGCAAAGATATTTTCAATGGAAGTCTGGATTCTACAAGAAACAGAAGCCAGCTGCTGATCCAATGAGTGGATTTGAAGAATGGGCATTTGATCAGCTGGGTGTGGACAGCCTATTGGAATTAGTAGATACAACCTTACTACAATCTAGGCTAATGGATCTGTTGAGTGAAGGGAAGAAAAGTAGATCCAAAATACACACCTGACAGTGATGATTCATCTGATTCTGATGATGATCACCCCATGTTCCCAGGGGAGACCAGTGGAGTGGCACAAAGGACAACTGATGTAAACATTGGAAAAAAAACCTACTGATGATGTAGCAGATCAATCTGCTGATGCTGGTGAGACTGCTGAAGGTCAGCAGAATGAAGATTTGGATGATGAGAGGGTTACTGATCATATGGGCCTAATGTCAGTTCTGATGATTCAGTTCAATACCAAGAATGGATTGACACTGAGGACACTCTCTCCAAGACTGCCAATTTTCTAAGAAGGATTTCTGATATTAGGGAATTTCAACAAGAGAATATGGATGTATTCCCTGAACAGGTTGTTGTGACACAAAAAGCACCTGAACAAAGGCTGGAACAGGAGGTACAGGCTGTTGAGAATCAGACAGCACCTGCACAAAGGTTGGAACAGGAGGTACATGTTGCTGAGGTACAAACAGCACCTGGACAAAGGTTGGAACCAACTTTGGGTTTGGAGGAAACCCCTGTTGTAGTTGTTGAGCAGTTTCTTTGTAGTGGAGAGCCTCTTGAGACAAGACCACTGTAGGGAAAGATAGTCAGCAGACTGTTGTTATTGATGAAGATGAACAGCAGGTGGACTATGACTACAGTGATGAAGAGTTTCAAATGCCTGAAGAAGAACATGTTAATGATGAACCCCCATAGGCATTTGTACCTATTTTTGAAGAACCTGCTCTTGATCCTATTCTGGAGGAATTCCAAGGACCTAACCCTGCTGGAAGGGATATGAGTTTTGCCTTGGTTATCAGCAGACAGACAGCACAGTATAATGTGGAAGAACCTGCTGATGGGGCTGATGGAGGGATTGCTGGTGGGGTACCAGCACATGTCCTGGAGGAGTTAAGGGCTGTCAGGAGTGATATAATCAATTTAAGAACTCAACTTGACAGGCAAGAGCAGAGGTTTGAAGATTTAATCAATCTAGTAGAGAAGGAAGACTACAGAAACAGTTGCCTCCAATATCACCTCCACTCAGTATGCTCTTGCTGTCCTTACCCTAGATGTGAAAGGAATTAAGCAAGGAAATACACTAAAGGACAAGTTTGTGAAAGAACAATTTACATCTATTCATCAAAAACTTGACAAACTTGTTGAGGCACCGAAGCCTGCTGAGGCTGCTGGAACACTTCAACCTGCTAGATTGGATCCTAAGCTTACTGAGAGGATCAATCTGCTGGAGCAAACAATGAAAGCAAGGATTACTGCAGTTGACACAAGAACTGAAATTATGGAGGGACAATTGAGTAATCTAGTTATCACACAGGAAAGTGTTCATGGCCTGCTGTCCGCTTTGTTGATGATGTCAATAAGGGGGAAGAGAGCCAAACAGCAGAAGCAAAAGAGGCTGCCAGATTATTTTCTAGGAAAAGATGGGAAGATGATATAAATGCATTCAGAGAACCTGCACCTGGCAGACTTCAACTCACTGATGATCTTCTCAAAGAATACAAGAAGGTATACTATAGCAGAAGGAGACCTTATCATGACAATGGCTTTCATGAAGGGTTGAACTCCTTTCTGGGACTCAAGTTTTCGGAAACAAGAGTCAAGGCCTTGAGAGCTGCTCATAGAGGTGGAAGATGTGGAAGAGGTGGCAGAGGTGGAAGGTATTTACCTACCACATCAGCAAAGGAATCACTAAATGAATGAAAAAATGTATAAATGCAGTTAGGCTTTAGAGTACATCAAATCAATCTTACTCTACCTGAAGCATGGAAATGGTGGAAAGAAGTGAATCCTCATGTTGATTTCTCGCTTATTGAAAATGAATGGATGAGAGAAATGATTGCAGAAATAAGAGCCTATCAAGAATAAGTGGAGAAGGCAAGATAAGAAAGAGAAAGAAGACACTAGATCAGCATACTTCATATGCTTAATTTTTTGCTGATTCTAGACTGTAATACTCTTGAACAAATTGTTTATAATGAGAAATGACAGGAATTTGTTCTGTTTTTGTTTTTAATCTTTTTGCTTTGCTGTAAGGAGGGTATTGGCATCATCACCAAAAAGGGGGAAATTGTTGGACTTATTTTTGAGTTTTAGTGATGAGTGCCGACTACTAGTCATATATAGAACAAAGGCAAAAAGATGTCTAGATCAAATGTATAGGTTTATTAGAGTTTGATCTTTGTATAGGTTTGATCAAACAAGCCTTTGTAATGGTCACCGACTTATATCAATGAGACTGTCTAGGTCGATGGAGTGCCTAGGTCGTGGCCCAGTTAGGAACCTCTTCAAGACTCGAAGTGAGGGCTCAAACTCAGTTATTGAAGGCTAAGGGATCAAACTTAGTAATTAAAGTCAAGGATATGAAATCAGAATTTAGGGAAGTCTGTGATGACCTAAACTGATTACATATACCTTCTGTACAAGGTCTAAGTTCCATAAGTTAAATGTGATTGGAACTTGTTTATGATCAAATGGTGTAATCTAACTTCACAATAAAAAGTTAGATAAAAGAAGTCAGCTGCATTGTTTCTTAAACACAGCAAAATATGGCTCAGCTGACTGATATGTACTTCAGCAGACTCGTGATTACAAGAAACTGCTGATACATACACTTCGAATTATTCAAAGGCTACATTGGAAGACTACAAAGAAAGGGACAGCTAACAACCTCTGATTTTATCAAACAAATCAATGGTTAAGATTAAAGGGACGTTGGGATGATTCAGACCTTTATCCAATGGATACAAGTCAAAGGATGAAACAGATCAGTAACCGCCAAAAAGTCATCTAACTGTGTCGATCCTAGAAATGCATGTAAAAAAAGCAAGTCAAGATGGGACAAGTCTGAAACGGCTATATTTGAATTTCAAATATCAGTCACAAGGATTCCTACCTATAAATAGAGGACTCCTAATTCAGAAACAAGGGATGAACACTGATAAAAATTAAGGATCTATCTTGAGCTAAAAGATTTCAATCGATCAAGCACCCTGCTGACCCTACTGAGCATAAAGCTACTGATCCAGTAAATTCTTCAAGTGTAATCTGCTTTCAAGCTACATCAAGTTTACTCACTTGAAGATCTCAAGCTGCTGATCATATCATCCTGATGAAAGCTGCAAAAATTGAATCACTTACTTGATTCAATCTTTCTTTACAAGAAACCTGCTGAGACAGTGAAGCATCTTTTGAGGTGTGAAAGATTGTTGTTTGTGGTGGAGCTGGTGAAGAGGCAATCCTACCCTTCAAGGACCAGTGGAAGACTTTGGAACAGCAATCTCACATGTTCCAAGTGTTCAGTTTGTGAAGCCATAGGTATTGGTGAAGGACAAGAAACTTAAGGATTTTTGTAACAGCTACTTCAAACATATCTAGTGAATTACCTCCAACATCACAGGAGAAGAGTGGAGTACAGGATTACACCCCCTGGAACCACTATAAAAACTGCCTACTTACTTTCTGCATTTAGTATATCTAGCACATCAACCTACTGAATCTAACAACTGAATCCACACACATACACTACCGAGCATCTAATACTTGGTATCATATTTTAACAACAAGTAACAAGGCTTAATTTTTGATATATTCCGCTGCACAAATTCAGTAAACTCAACACTCGTGGACTACCGAGTGTCGTGAGATCTTCAACTATCGCCAGGTCTTTGTTTCTTGAGTTTGTTAACTCCAAAAGTTTTAAGTGTTAAGTTTATTCACCCCCCCCCCCTTAAACTTAACCAAAGCCTTTTTCAAGGGACCAACAGTAACGATTAACTAATCCAAGTTAGTAGATCGGTGAGGAGAGGAGAGGAATACCATATACGTTTTCTTTTATGTTATTGTTGGTCAGTGACCGCTTCTATGTTGCTTCTTAATTAGGTTAGAGTCGTTTATACTTATAGTTGCATTGTCTCTGTGGGATTGACCTTGACTCACATTTAATTTACTATGATGTTCCTAGTATTCTTGCTAGTAATATCGACATTAGTGACTTACACGCGATCAAGATTTTTGGCACCGTTGCCGGGGACAATGGCCAATTGTAAATATATACATTTTAATTCTAATTAAGAAGTCATTTTTATTTTATTTTATTTGAGTCTTGAGTCATTCTGTATCAAACCTGTATTGTTAAACTGCAAGAAAAAAGAAATTTCAGGGCCAGTTTCCCGTGGCTAACCCCCGGGTTACCGAGGCCTGAAAAATCGATTTTTGTACAATTCCTGTTATTCTGTGTTATTCCCTATTGATTTTAGTTAGTAGGTCCGCAGCAGTTGGGATCACACCCAACTGAAGCGGAAGTTGCTGACCTTTTCTTTGTTTTATTTTGTCTTTCGCAGGTAGGTCAGAACACATCAGAGATTCAATCAAACCGGAGTTGAAAAGAGAGCAAACAAGTCAAACAATATGCCAAGAACAATATTGAACATCACACCGATTTCCATGTACCCTGGATCTGAAGCAAGAGAGCATTATGAAACTATAAAGAAACGGTTGGAAAATGAGAAAGAAGCAATCAAGCAAGAGCCTGAAGATAACTTAAAGGAGTATAGTACGTATCGTCCAAGTGAGTTCCTTTGAGAGTTAATTGATATATTGTCTTCGGATTAGGATACTGGTGATCCTGAAGAGGATCCTGACACGATGTTTTCCGAGCCTGAGGATTACCCAGACTCAGACACCGTGGTAAAGTTATGAGACCCTGGCACGTTCAGACTCCCGATTTTTGTTAATGGTATATCAGTAGGATTAGGTCTCTACGACTCTGGATCGAGTTGCAACATTCTACCCTTTTCCCTCTGTCAAAAGATCAAGCTTCCGGTAGTAATGAATCAAACCAGGACCATGACTTTCGTTGACAGAACAAGAGATATGCCTGATGGTCTGCTTACGAAGTGTACGATTAAGGCAGGAGGGTTCACATATCCTATTGACTTCACGGTCATAGATGTACCCGAGGACCCGAGTGCCCCAGTTCTATTAAGGAGACCTTTCTTAGCGACAAGTAGGGCGGTTATGGATTTTGATAATGGGGATATTACTCTTACGTTGAATAATGACGCAGTATCTTTTAAGATCTTAGAACCCCTAGAAAACCAACCAGAAAGTTGTAAGATGACGTATGCTTCGGGAAAGGTGGAAATTATGGAGATCGAGGGGCATAAAAATAGAGAGGTTGTAGTAGAAACCGTTGAGCAAGAATTTATTAGACAAATGCTGAGAGAAAGAGAAGAAAAGGACCACGACAAGATGCTCACGGAAGCTAGTCCTTCCGTGTTGCGTAGTGAACGAGTTGAGCTAAAAGTTGAAAACATGGAGTCCTTGGGTCTAAAGCCTAAATCTCGACGTAGAGGCAGACCTAGTACGGAAGCTAAAAGGGAGAGGCGTGCTAGAAAGAGGGCTCAAAAAGGTTCTATAAAGGTACAGACCTCTGGAGCGAAAGTTTGGCGAGTTAGAGCTCCAACCCTTGAATGATCGGAGATCTGAAGAAAGTCGAGCTGGCGACTATAAACTTAGAAATATATTCTTTAAACCCTTAGGTACATTAGGAATGAATAAAAGTAGCCAAATTAAGGGACGAGCCTTTTTTCATCCTACCGGACCCTTAGGCTTGAAACCGATGGTTGTGGAAAGGTTTTTTTACCTCGTTGCAGATTCTAGTGAAGTAGGTTAGGTTTTGAGTCAGAAATAACAATTGAAGAGTGAAGGTTTGGTCAATTTGAGGTCAGAATTGAGCAGAGAGGTTGAGCAAAGTGTGCAGTGAAGGCGGACAAAGAATCTAGGGAAAAAGAACCCCCGGTATCTCGAGGGTAACCTTCGGTTTACCGAGGTTGGTTTTTAAGATTTCTGAACGTCAGGTTGAAAAGCTGAATTTTTAGAGACACGTGGAGGACGCACTTTGCACCAGATACGGTCAATCAGCAGAAACCGTTCCACTTTTCCCTCTTTTCAAATTCTTCATCCTTTCCCACACTCCACCATAACTCCAACTCAATCCCATCAATCAACTCCTCAAATCCCTCACCCTAATAACTTCTCTACCCACTATCACACTAAAACCATCCACATTCCCTCCCTTCTTCCTATTTAAACCACCCCTTCATCATCAATATCATCACTCTTATCATTCCATTCATCTAATTCTTCCATTTCTTCCTTCTTCATATATTTCGGCCACCATCTCCATCATTATCACCCCCAAAAATCACCACCAACACCACCATTTTCTTCTATTTTTCCAAACCCTAAACACCACATCCAACACACATGTTGCTGATTTGTCTTACTGCTACTACGGTGAAGTGCTGAAATCCTTCATCTTTTATCATCAGAGGCACTATCCCAGAAAGAAATCAGAAAATTTCAGGCCGGTAAACTGTACCCTTCCTCCAGTTTACCGAGGGTTATTTTCCAGAAAAAGCTTCAAAATCAGTTTCTATACTCATTCAGGATGGGTCCTAAGCGTCAACGTTCAGCTGTTCGTCCCAGTGGCTATCAGACAGTGTATGGAGATGCCAATCCCTTGATAGACGGGGTTGAGCAGTTCCATTCTTTAGCTATCTATGAGTCGTTCCGAGGCCATTGGAACGCAAGGCCGGTTGTTCGAGAAAGAGGGCTAGACTTGGACGATTGCGGTTCAATTTTGCCCGGAGCCTTACAAGAACAAGACATATTGGACATGGCTGAGGCACCGGCCCAGTTCAATGCCACGGTGGTAAGAGAATTCTATGCATATGTTTCACATAACCCCGGAGCCTCTTAAGCTATGGTTCGCTGTATCAAGGTTGACTTCTCTATCGAGCGGATCAACGCTCATTTTAGGGTTAGACGTCCACCGGTGGGCCCGGATGAGTACACATCCTCGGGCAACATTGAAGATCTCGAGAGGATGGACATGATAGCTGAGTTTTTTGGGTGCAATTGAAGCACAACTGATGTATGAAAAATATTGATCATATTATAAGACTTTTTATTATTATATTTATGATATTTTAGCATAATTTCATATAAATGCATTGAAAACTTATAAAAATCATAGTAGTTATAATTAGATGCATAAGTTATAAAAATGATATAAATGATGGTTTTAGTGTTAGATTTACGTTTGGTGTTTTGTTGATTTGATTGCAGGATTATACGTTTACCAAGATCCCAAGTAAACGACATGTTTTGAAGCATAAATCATAAGTTTTTGTGGGATAAAAGATTATGCCATAAGTTAACAAGTTCGAGCAGATCAAGCTGTCCTTAGTATTTCTACCAGTAACTCATCTTCAACGGACATTTGACCTAACTTAGAGGCATTTTCAGAGAAAAAGTCCTTGATGAAAGTTGTAGATCTTCAAGAGAGCTTTCCAACGAATATTAAATCATGTCAATCTGAGGTCTACAGCTCGAGATAGGTTTTTACGAACATTGGAGATGTTGCATGTCCGGCACACGCCGAAAACGCCGAATCCCGCGGAATCTTCTCGACCAAAGCCGTGGAGTCGACACCAAGGAATATATACTATTTGGCCGGCACGTGCGGTGAGAAGTCCGGCACGCGCCGGTGACTACCTCTATAAATACTCCCCTCACCCCTTTGTTCGATCGCTTACGGAATTTATGTATATATCTATATATATACTTTCCTCTATCGTTTTCTTTCTATTTCTTTTATGTTTGGGCCCATGTATACATATATATGTCTATGTATGTATGTATATATGCTTATATGTATGAATAAACGTAGTAATGTTGTAATCTTTGGAGAAGATTATCGAGGATTGTTGTCTCTCAAAATTTTGTTACTTTCACGAGGATTAGGCTCCAATTCAAAGAGCTTGTAATCGGTAATTTTCTAATGTTATTATGTTTGTTTGTTTTTATTAATATCTATATATTAGTTATAATGTTATTAGGCTAACTTAATATCTAGCCAAGATATGAAATTGGATTAGTTTTATCTTTTTAGGAAATAGATAACGACTATGTTAAAATTGACTAAAATCGGTTATAATGAATCTCTTTCTATGTTCGTATTAGCGTAGCTAATCGATATGAAAGAATTCATAATCTAATTATGAATTGGCGCCTTGAAGTTAGGTTATGAACTCGTTAATAGAAAGACCGGAGGGTAAAATTGGCCGAGTGAAAGCGTGACAACGGAATCCTATTTCCTAAACCGGGGTAGATTTGTTTCGGGAGAAATGAATCTTATTAAAATTGTACTCGAGATATTATTACGTTGAAATCATCTGTTTAATTGACATATCTTAAAATTGGCCGTATGACAAAACGGGAGTGACCCATGCTTGAGGATGACAATGGATAGAGGACTGGACATATGACAATTTCATACACTCGTGTGAGGAGGAATTGCCTAGCTTAGGAGTACACCAGTTCGTATATAATTGATTGGACCTTGAAAAAAGAAAGATCTGTCTCATCTATTTCTACTAAAAAGAGATCGTAATTCAGTAACATATTCTTGGCTAGTTTCTATATATTATATATTAGTATATCTATATTTATATAATTATTTATATATCTATATCTATATATATATATATTTATGTCTATGTATTTATATATATATCTATGTATTTATATATATTAATTATATATATATGTGTTATATTAATATTTATTTATTTACTTGTTCTACTAACATCTAACAAACTAATATCTAACTCTAACATTACTAACTAATCTAACGATCTAACTTTGGGGATATGATAAAAGCTGCGACTTAGATCGAGTTAATAATAGCTTCTTGGTGTTTAACCACACTTTGAATTACCAAGATTTTCCTGAGGATCGACACGACTCACCATACTACGCTTGCAATTTGACCCGATACATTTGTCGGTTAAGGATTATGCTGACTCCGTTTCGTGCACATCGAGTTTTGGCGCCGTTTCGGGAAAACAACGCTAATTCATTGTGTTCGAATGGTTACTACTTGTATTAGCTCAAAATTCTCGAGAATAAGTCAACTCTCTTCTTTATCTCATTTCTATTTTCTTTTTTTCGTTGGTACTTGCCTTATAGGTAAGTTATCAATTTTTCTTGCTATCTTTTTGAGTTATTTTCTATTTTCGTTAGTTGATGACCGAAAGTGGTAAGGCCCCACTCACTCCTTATAAGCCTGAGTTAAACACGGAAGCGAGTTTAGAACGAGGTGACGGTCGTATCGATCGGGGAATCGACCAAGAATCATCTTCAAATCGAAATATATAAATGGCGAATTCGGTGATGAAACACCGGGCAGTGCTTGATCATGCCCAAAGGAATAATAGAAATAATCAAGATCGGAACCAAAGCATAATCGTAATAATCACCCACCAAACCCGAGACTTATCTATGATCGGACCGTAGAAGGAATCGATTAATAATCCAATTCGTTTACCGAATAAAGGAGCAAATAATTTCGAAATAAAATCTCATCTTTTTGGTTTAATTGACACAAGAGCCCAATTTCAAGGAGAAGATGATGAGCATCCACATCATCATCTCTATATTTTCGAAGAATTGTGTAATATAGCCAAAAGTCAAGGTGCTCATCGAGAACTAACGAGGATGTCTATGTTTCCTTTTTCTTTAAAAGGAAGAGCACGAGATTGGTTTCTGTCACTTCCACATCATTCATTGACAAGTTGGGAGGAGATTCAAACCGAGTTCTTAAAGCAATATTTTACTCCTAGAAAAAAATTGGAATTAATAGTCGAGATTGCTAACTTTAAACAAGGATCTGAAGAAACGCTCGGGAATGCTTGGGAAAGATTTAAAAAGTTATTACGAGCTTGTCCCGATCATGGTTATTCCTTAGAAATGCAAATCCAACTTTTCTGTCGTAAATTAAGGAAAGACTCACGTGCAGATATAGATCATGCATGTGGTGGTTCGTTAATGATGACTGAAGCCCAAATAGTTTACGATGCTATAGAAAAGATTTCCAAAAATAACAGAATGTGGGAAACCGGTTCTAGCACAAGAAAAGTAGCTTTTGCAGGAGAATGTACACCGAATACGGAAGTTCTAGCACACTTGGAGAATTTGAGTAGGAAATTTGACGGCTTATTAGCCAGTAAAACTATAAACTCAGAAAATATCATACCGAATGACTACTCAAATCATGATAATGTGTCATTAGGGATGGAAGAACCAGAAGGCTATTCAAGGGAAAGGTGAGTTTTTAAAAGCGAGATAGGAATTTGAGCGACGCGTATTCAAACTCGTTTAATGCTTTTAGAAGAGATCACCCTATTTTTCGTTGGTATGAAATGCCTAGTAAGCAAGGACAACCACCGTATCAATCCAAAGATAAGAATCCATATCAAGTTTATCAAGGAGATCCCTCAAATCAGAACCTACAATCATTACCTAGATCATATCCACAATATACCACTCAAAGCATACCAGTCACCCAAAGTTCAACTCATCCTGCAGAGGGAGTTGATAAATGGGAGAAATTAATGGAAAATATGATGGGTATGATATCTACTCAAGCTCAGAATATGGAAACCATGATGACTTCTATAGGTAAAGTCACTAAGGATATGAGTACGTTGAAAACATCTATAAATGGACATGATACTGTTTAGGGTGAATTTATAGTGTTTTTAACGATATATTTTATATCAATTTCCCCCGTATATGTATTATTTTCATAGAAATAGGGCTTTATATTGAAATATTGAGTAAATGATGTTTTTAATAGTTAAATCTCAAAACGTAACGATTTATGTGCGTAATTGATGATTTTATGTTATTTTGGAAATACGTTACGCTTTGGTATGTTTTCCTATTGTTGTAGATACTCATTGATGATGGGAGAGAGGATTTTAGAGAGCCAAATTCGTGATTGGAAAGGATCAATCAAAGTTATGGAAGATTGAAAGATATAAGGAAAGAAATCAATCAAGATGAATGTTGGGAAATCGAGGATTCGGGTAGTCCCGACTTCCGATGCAGTTCTTGATATGATAACAACCGATTTGACTCTGGACCTCAAGATAATAGTTGTAGGGCTTGAAGAGAGGATTCTACAGGATTTTGAATCACTCCATTCCGACTTACGTGGCCCGAGATATGAGCGTTACAAGTTTGGATGCTGTTGCTGAAAATAGTGAACGGGCGTCCGACATTATGGGCGGGCGTCCGGCACCTTTCTTGTAAGCAACCGACTTGATTTTTCTATAAAAGCAGCTGCGATTCCAACCCTAATTACATCAGATTTTCATACAAAATTACACAGGCAATGCCAGCCGCTTTAGGAGCTTTCAAGCGATCACCCGGGCCTTGTGCTCGGGTGATCGGGGTTAGATTAGGTCTTTTATTTTGTTCTTTTTCCTTCTTGTTCGAGCATGATGAAGGCTTGAAGCTTTCATCCATAAAGCAGCCATGTAATCTTTTTTCTGCAGCACTTTGATTCCTTTCTATGGATATTTTGTAAGTTTTATTTATAATTGTTTCTTTTTCTATGTTCAATTGTATCTTGCAATATATATCGAAAGATGATTGTATGATTTGATGCTACCGTATGACGGAAGTCGGTGTAGTTTAGATCACCATAGGAAAGATTAGATCTTTAATCTATACATAACGGAAGTTTGTAGGTTAAATATCTAGGTTTACGAGAGAATCACAATTTAATTAATTCGATGCAAGATTATCTTAGATTGGAATTAAGGGATATCACCGTTACCGGAAAGATGAGATTGTTCATGTGTTTATTTCATTACGTTGTTCTTGTTCTCTTTCATGTTTTTATGCCGCATGTTAATCGAATTTAGATAACGAAAGTTAATAGATTCATTAGATTGTCGTGAGGGAGATTGACAATTATTATTCCAACAAACGGAAGTTGAGGGATAATGTTGTTAGATTATGATTTCATCCATATCTTTGATTTGTATCGATATTAGTTAAGACCGGAAGGTAAACTAATTAATGGCGTGATAAATCGGAAGAGGAAACGCTCCTTTAGATAAGATAATAATCCAAGATAACTTGTGAATGAATGTGTGTTGATCTTATTTCTTTCGGTGGGGTGATGGTTGTTGGGAAGAGGTTGATCATGGTTCGTTTATGGTTGTTCAGTAGATAGATTTACCGCTTCCGTAGATGTAGTTTTATTTATGTTTTTATCGCTTTTATCCTTCTTGGCTTTGGATTAACAATCCTCTGTCCAGTTTATTTTCCGTTTTAGTTTAGGTTAATAAAGAAGAATTAATAAGCTAGATTCAATAGCCCTTTTCCCTGAGGATCGATACCCGTACTTATCCAACTTTACTAGCAACTACCCGGTATTCGGCCGGTTAGGAGGTAGTTTTGCATGGTAGTATAGGTTTATAAATTTTCTTGTGTTTCAATGATGCTAAATCTCCCCAACAGATACCAGAATGAGAATTGTAGAAGCTTCATTACGGAATTTGGAATATCACTTGAGTAGAGAGGTAGAACGTAAAAACAGTAGACCTCCAGGAGGATTATCAAGTAATACCGAAAGGAACCCGAGAGAGGTAAAAGTCATTATTATTACTAGAAGTGGAAGTATCTGTGGAAGTAATGGATTAGAAAACTTGGATATAATGAAGTAGAGAATGATTTAGATGGTAAATTTGAAAAGGATATGGAAAATAAACCGAATTCACTAAAGAGGAAGAGGACATTATTGAAGATTTCCTAAGACAAAACAGACATATTGAACCTGAAAGTGAGAATGAGGATTGGGTCAAGGTTCCTAGAATATTGAAAAATCCAAGATCGAGTGATCTGAGGACCTTGTTCAATGAAGCGGGATGAAAAGGAATCAAGTTTGAAAGGGCCAATTCAAATCGAACCTTATCCGGCTCAACCCAAATTCACCTCGGTTCAATCGATGGGGTAGCACCACATCCAGGTGCATATTTTGAAGAAAAGGTCGAGAATGATGACACATAGTGTCCTCAAAAAGGCACAATCATTCGAGGAAGCTTTACCATCTTCGTCTAACGACAAGGGTAAGGGAAGTATACATTCTAACCCTACTTTAATTGATCTTGAATCACTTCCCTCTTCCCCGATAGAGGAAATCAAAAGATGAAGTTGGATAAAAGTATGCACATTTTATTGACACTTTTCGGCACTAAACTATTAATATCCCTTTCATCGATGTTCGTAAGAGAGAGCTTAGTTTGGGAGTGAATAATGAGCGCGTTGTCTTCAACATTTACATTTCATTGAAATATCCATGCACTACACTAGAATCTTGTTCTTGTGTGAACACTTTGTGTCCCCTTGTTGTGGATCGTACTAACATGCGGGTAATTGAAGAAGATGACTCAAAATAATGTGGAAGCTCACAAAACAGCTCAAAAATCAAAGGAAAAGGTCAAGAATCGTTGGATTCGACGGAATTTGTCTGCTCTATGTTGGAGACCGGTATTGAAGAAGGATGCGGTGCGTGAGGATGACCCACCACCAGTGCCTTAAAAACTGAAGCACGGTAAAGTCTGGCTATAGACTATAAATGTAGTCAATGACGGGTACTATCCTTCCTTTTTACTCCTTAAGCATTTATTTTTAGTGGATTATGTGCTTAATTGTTACGTGCTTTTGTGAGTAATTGTTAGAAGTATCCCGTTTTGTTTAGTATAATATATTAGTTAATCCTTATCATTTTGGTCGAGCAAACGACGTTAACCAAAAGCGCTACCGGGAGGCAGCCCGTAAAAATGTTAAATATAATAATTACTCATACTTTGGATGATACTTTGCTAATACTTAGGATTGATTTTCATTTTTTTTCACCAAATCTTAGGATGAATGTTTGAATGACATTAAACGGGAACGATTAGGTGGTTATCCGAAAATCCCGAGAGAAAGCAAAGAGAAAATTCAAATGCATCATTTCTTGGACTAAGGTTGATAGAACGATTTGAAATAACCCTTGAGGATCTGGGTATAAAAGACTCAGAGTTAATACTTTGCCATACGTTACATTTCATGATCTAGTCTGTTTTAAATTTCAAATAACGTGTGACATGTATTAGTTCAAATACTATGGAATTGAGGAGGTCATAACTTTAACCCACCCACCCACCCTTTTTTATCATCCGAGTATTTGTTTTGACTTGTTTTAGTGCACCATTGCTTTCCCAACAACTTATTTACACTCACTTTACATTGGGGACAATGTAAGTTCGTAAGTGGGGAGTGGAGTCGTTGGTCTAGCAATGAAGTTAATGTTTATTTTGTATCAATAAATCTCTTAGTTTTCGATTTTTTTCGAGCATTATTTAGTTGATTAAAATAAACTGTATAAGGTATATATTTCATGGATTTGAAGATGTAATGATCAATTTGGATGTGTATAACCAATGTGAACCGTAAGTGCATTGTAATTCCAAATATATTTGTGTAACATGAATTCCTTCACGTAAGCCTTTGATATTGAAACGAAAATTTTAAACTGTATCTATTCAGTATCCTAGTGGTTATTCTAGAGATAATAGCAGTAACTTAGTACCTAACTTTTGAACGTGTACTGTGAATATCTGAAGGTTTGAATGTGATAGAAAGGATATAAGTTAAGGAAGAATACCAAAATAAGATGAACTATTTATATGTCGGTTGTAGCTACCAATGATTTGAGTGCAGTAGGGCGTTATCACGAAACGTCCTATATCACTATGAGGTTTAAAAGCTCCCGACTGCCTGATGATAGTAGTCCAGCTAGGGTGTTATCACGAAACATCCTATTGCTGGGAATGAAGGCATATGCTACACATGTGAAAGTAAGCTCATCAAAAAAAAAAAAAAAAAAAAAAAAAAAAAAAAAAATTGGTTAAGCATGGTTGAAAATTTAGTTATCTTCGACTATCCCAGGTATAAAGCCGAATGATATGCTTTAGGGATTATCCTAATAAGTACACGGGAGAACTTTGTGTGGAACTGTTCCTGCCTATACCTAGGAAAGTTATTAGGACTGTCTGAATGGATATTTGTGTGTTTGCTTGAATTATTCAAGAGAGGATAGTGGAAATTGAAAAGGCTTGTCACACACACACTCTGTTATACATTTATATTAAGGTTAACGCCTGGTTGTAATTCTAAAGGTTGCAGCATCTGGTTGTCCCTTACATCTTAGATCTTCATGAATTTATCTCTCATTCATTTTGTTTTATCGCTTATTTTGCTCGAGGACGATCAAAAGCTAAGTGGGGAGTTGTGATGTATGAAAAATATTGATCATATTATAAGACTTTTTATTATTATATTTATGATATTTTAGCATAATTTCATATAAATGCATTGAAAACTTATAAAAATCATAGTAGTTATAATTAGATGCATAAGTTATAAAAATGATATAAATGATGGTTTTAGTGTTAGATTTACGTTTGGTGTTTTGTTGATTTGATTGCAGGATTATACGTTTACCAAGATCCCAAGTAAACGACATGTTTTGAAGCATAAATCATAAGTTTTTGTGAGATAAAAGATTATGCCATAAGTTAACAAGTTCGAACAGATCAACTGTCCTTAGTATTTCTACCGTAACTCATCTTCAACGGACATTTGACCTAACTTAGAGGCATTTTCAGAGAAAAAGTCCTTGATGAAAGTTGTAGATCTTCAAGAGAGCTTTCCAACGAATATTAAATCATGTCAATCTGAGGTCTATAGCTCGAGATAGGTTTTTACGAACATTGGAGATGTTGCATGTCCGGCACACGCCGGAAAACGCCGAATCCCGCCGGAATCTTCTCTGACACAGCACGTGGGTCTGACACCAAGGGAATATATACTATTTGGCCGGCACGTGCCGGTGAGGGTCCGGCACGCGCCGGTGACTACCTCTATAAATACTCCCCTCAGCCCCTTTGTTCAGACTGCCCTGGAATTTATGTATATATCTATATATATACTTTCCTCTATCGTTTTCTTTCTATTTCTTTTATGTTTGGGCCCATGTAAACATATATATGTCTATGTATGTATGTATATATGCTTATATGTATGAATAAACGTAGTAATGTTGTAATGCTGGAGAAGATTATCGAGGATTGTTGTCTCTGAAGCTGTTGTTACTTTCACGAGGATTAGGCTCCAATTCAGCAGTTGTAATCGGTAATTTTCTAATGTTATTATGTTTGTTTGTTTTTATTAATATCTATATATTAGTTATAATGATATTAGGCTAACTTAATATCTAGCCAAGATATGAAATTGGATTAGTTTTATCTTTTAGGAAATAGATAACGACTATGTTAAAATTGACTAAAATCGGTTATAATGAATCTCTTTCTATGTTAAGTATTGACGTAGCTAATCGATATGAAAGAATTCATAATCTAATTATGAATTGGCGCCTCGAAGTTAGGTTATGAACTCGTTAATAGAAAGACCGGAGGTAAAATTGGCCGAGTGAAAATGTGACAACGGAATCCTATTTCCTAAACCGGGGGTAGATTTGTTTCGGGAGAAATGAATCTTATTAAAATTGTACTCGAGATATTATTACGTTGAAATCACCTGTTTAATTGACATATCTTAAAATTGGCCGTATGACAAAACGGGAGTGACCCATGCTTGAGGATGACATTGGATAGAGGACTGGACATATGACAATTTCATACACTCGTGTGAGGAGGAATTGCCTAGCTTAGGAGTACACCGGTTCGTATATAATTGATTGGACCTTGAAAAAAGGAAGATATGTCTCATCTATTTCTACTAAAAAGAGATCGTAATTCAGTAACATATTCTTGGCTAGTTTCTATATATTATATATTAGTATATCTATATTTATATAATTATTTATATATCTATATCTATATATATATATATATATTTATGTCTATGTATTTATATATATATCTATGTATTTATATATATTAATTATATATATGTGTTATATTAATATTTATTTATTTACTTGTTCTACTAACATCTAACAAACTAATATCTAACTCTAACATTACTAACTAATCTAACGATCTAACTTTGGGGATATGATAAAAACTGCGACTTAGATCGAGTTAATAATAGCTTCTTGGTGTTTAACCACACTTTGAATTACCAAGATTTTCCCTGAGGATACGACACCTGACTCACCATACTACGCTGCAATTTGACCCGATACACTGTCGGTTAAGGATTGTACAGCTCCGTTTCGTGCACATCAGGTTTTTGGCACCGTTGCCGGGGAAAACAACGCTAATTCATTGTGTTCGAATGGTTACTACTTGTATTAGCTCAAAATTCTCGAGAATAAGTCAACTCTCTTCTTTATCTCATTTCTATTTTCTTTTTTTCGTTGGTACTTGCCTTATAGGTAAGTTATCAATTTTTTTACTGCTATCTTTTTTCGAGTTATTTTCTATTTTAGTTAGTTGATGACCGAAGTGGTAAGGCCCCACTCACTCCTTATAAGCTGAGTTAAACACGGAAGGCGATTTAGAAAGGTGGTGGTCGATCGTATCGATCGAAAAATCGACCAAGAATCATCTTCAAATCGAAATATATAAATGGCCGAATTCAGTGATGAAACACCGGAACGAGTGCTTGATCATGCCCAAAGGAATAATAGAAATAATCAAGATCGGAACCAGCATAATCGTAATAATCACCCACCAAACCCGAGACTTATCTATGATCAGACCGTAAGAAGGAATCAGATTAATAATCCAATTCGTTTACCGAATAAAGGAGCAAATAATTTCGAAATAAAATCTCATCTTTTTGGTTTAATTGACACAAGAGCCCAATTTCAAGGAGAAGATGATGAGGATCCACATCATCATCTCTATATTTTTGAAGAATTGTGTAATATAGCCAAAAGTCAAGGTGCTCATCGAGAACTAACGAGGATGTCTATGTTTCCTTTTTCTTTAAAAGGAAGAGCACGAGATTGGTTTCTGTCACTTCCACATCATTCATTGACAAGTTGGGAGGAGATTCAAACCGAGTTCTTAAAGCAATATTTTACTCCTAGAAAAAATTGGAATTAATAGTCGAGATTGCTAACTTTAAACAAGGATCTCAAGAAAAGCGCTCGAATGCTTGGGAAAGATTTAAAAGTTATTACGAGCTTGTCCCGATCATGGTTATTCCTTAGAAATGCAAATCCAACTTTTACGTAAGTAAATTAAGGAAAGACTCACGTGCGTGAGATATAGATCATGCATGTGGTGGTTCGTTAATGATGATTGAAGCCCAAATAGTTTACGATGCTATAGAAAAGATTTCCAAAAATAACGAATGTGGGAAACCGGTTCTAGCACAAGAAAAGTAGCTTTGCGGAGAATGTACACCGAATACGGAAGTTCTAGCACACTTGGAGAATTTGAGTAGGAAATTTGACGGCTTATTAGCCAGTAAAACTATAAACTCAGAAAATATCATACCGAATGACTACTCAAATCATGATAATGTGTCATTAGGGATGGAAGAACCAGAAGGCTATTCAAGGGAAAAGGTGAGTTTTTTAAAATAGCATAGGAATTTGAACGACGCGTATTCAAACTCGTTTAATGCTTTTAGAAGAGATCACCCTATTTTTCGTTGGTATGAAATCCCTAGTAAGCAAGGACAACCACCGTATCCAATCCAGTATAAGAATCCATATCAAGTTTATCAAGGAGATCCCTCAAATCAGAACCTACAATCATTACCTAGATCATATCCACAATATACCACTCAAAGCATACCAGTCACCCAAAGTTCAACTCATCCTGCAGAGGGAGTTGATAAATGGGAGAAATTAATGGAAAATATGATGGGTATGATATCTACTCAAGCTCAGAATATGGAAACCATGATGACTTCTATAGGTAAAGTCGCTAAGGATATGAGTACGTTGAAAACATCTATAAGTGGACATGATACTGTTTAGGGTGAATTTATAGTGTTTTTAACGATATATTTTATATCAATTTCCCCCGTATATGTATTATTTTCATAGAAATAGGGATTTATATTGAAATATTGAGTAAATGATGTTTTTAATAGTTAAATCTCAAAACGTAACGATTTATGTGCGTAATTGATGATTTTATGTTATTTTGGAAATACGTTACGCTTTGGTATGTTTTCCTATTGTTGTAGATACTCATTGATGATGGGAGAGAGGATTTTAGAGAGCCAAATTCGTGATTGGAAAGGATCAATCAAAGTTATGGAAGATTGAAAGATATAAGGAAAGAAATCAATCAAGATGAATGTTGGGAAATCAGGATTCCGGGTAGTCCCGACTTCCGACGCAGTTCTTGATATGATAACAACCGATTTGACTCTGGACCTCAAGAGAAGAGTTGTAGGGCTTGAATAGAGGATTCTACAGGATTTTGAATCACTCCATTCCGACTTACGAGGCCCGAGATATGAGCGTTACAAGTTTGGATGCTGTTGCTGAAAATAGTGAACGGGCGTCCGACATTATGGACGGGCGTCCGGCACCTTTACTGTAGCAACCGACTTGATTTTTCTATAAAAGCAGCTGCGATTCCAACCCTAATTATATCAGATTTTTCATACGAAAATTACACAGACAGCAGCCGCTTTGTGGGAGCTTTCAAGGCCGATCACCCGAGCCTTGTGCTCGGGTGATCGGGGTTAGATTAGGTCTTTTATTTTGTTCTTTTTCCTTCTTGTTCGAGCATGATGAAGGCTTGAAGCTTTCATCCATAAAGCAGCCATGTAATCTTTTTTCTGCAGCACTTTGATTCCTTTCTATGGATATTTTGTAAGTTTTATTTATAATTGTTTCTTTTTCTATGTTCAATTGTATCTTGCAATATATATCGAAAGATGATTGTATGATTTGATGCTACCGTATGACGGAAGTCGGTGTAGTTTAGATCACCATAGGAAAGATTAGATCTTTAATCTATACATAACAGAAGTTTGTAGGTTAAATATCTAGGCTTACGAGAGGATCACAATTTAATTAATTCGATGCAAGATTATCTTAGATTGGAATTAAGGGATATCACCGTTACCGGAAAGATGAGATTGTTCATGTGTTTATTTCATTACGTTGTTCTTGTTCTCTTTCATGTTTTTATGCCGCATGTTAATCGAATTTAGATAACGAAAGTTAATAGATTCATTAGATTGTCGTGAGGGAGATTGACAATTATTATTCCAACAAACGGAAGTTGAGGGATAATGTTGTTAGATTATGATTTCATCCATATCTTTGATTTGTATCGATATTAGTTAAGACCGGAAGGTAAACTAATTAATGGCGTGATAAATCGGAAGAGGAAACGCTCCTTTAGATAAGATAATAATCCAAGATAACTTGTGAATGAATGTGTGTTGATCTTATTTCTTTCGGTGGGGTGATGGTTGTTGGGAAGAAGAGTTGATCATGGTTCGTTTATGGTTGTTCGATAGATAGATTTACGCTTCCGTAGATGTAGTTTTATTTATGTTTTTATCGCTTTTATCCTTCTTGGCTTTGGATTAACAATCCTCTGTCCAGTTTATTTTCCGTTTTAGTTTAGGTTTAGGTTAATAAAGAAGAATTAATAAGCTAGATTCAATAGCCCTTTTCCCTGAGGATCGATACCCGTACTTATCCAACTTTACTAGCAACTACCCGGTATTCGGCCGGTTAGGAGGTAGTTTTGCATGGTAGTATAGGTTTATAAATTTTCTTTTGTTTCAATGATGCAAAATCTCCCCAACAGATACCAGAATGAGAATTGTAGAAGCTTCATTCGAATTTGGAATATCACTTGAGTAGAGAGGTAGAGCGTAAAAGCAGTGAGACCTCCAGGAGGATTATCAAGTAATACCGAAAGGAACCCGAGAGAGGTAAAAGCTGTTATTACTAGAAGTGGAAGTATCTCATGGAAGTAATGGATTAGAAAACTTGGATATAATGAAGTAGAGAATGATTTAGATGGTAAATTTGAAAGGATATGGAAAATAAACCGGAATTCACTAAAGAGGAAGAGGACATTATTGAAGATTTCCTAAGACAAAACAGACATATTGAACCTGAAAGTGAGAATGAGGATTGGGTCAAGGTTCCTAGAATATTGAAAAATCCAAGATCGAGTGATCGAGGACCTTGTTCAATGAAGCGGGATGAAAAGGAATCAAGTTTGAAAGGGCCAATTCAAATCGAACCTTATCCGGCTCAACCCAAATTCACCTCGGTTCAATCTGATAGGGTAGCACCACATCCAGTGCATATTTTGAAGAAAAAGGTACAGAATGATGACACATAGTGTCCTCAAAAGGCACAATCATTCGAGGAAGCTTTACCATCTTCGTCTAACGACAAGGGTAAGGGAAGTATACATTCTAACCCTACTTTAATTGATCTTGAATCACTTCCCTCTTCCCCGATAGAGGAAATCAAAAAGATGAAGTTGGATAAGAAGTATGCACATTTTATTGACACTTTTCGGCACTTAACTATTAATATCCCTTTCATCGATGTTCGTAAGGGAGAGCTTAGTTTGAGAGTGAATAATGAGCGCGTTGTCTTCAACATTTACATTTCATTGAAATATCCATGCACTACACTAGAATCTTGTTCTTGTGTGAACACTTTGTGTCCCCTTGTTGTGGATCGTACTAACATGCAGGTAATTGAAGAAGATGACTCCAGCAATAATGTGGAAGCTCACAAAACGAAAGCTCAAAAATCAAAGGAAAAGGTCAAGAATCGTTGGATTCGACGGAATTTGTCTGCTCTATGTTGGAGACCGGTATTGAAGAAGGATGCAGTGCGTGAGGATGACCCACCACCAGTGCCTTAAAAACTGAAGCACGGTAAAGTCTGGCTATAGACTATAAATGTAGTCAATGACGGGTACTATCCTTCCTTTTTACTCCTTAAGCATTTATTTTTAGTGGATTATGTGCTTAATTGTTACGTGCTTTTGTGAGTAATTGTTAGAAGTATCCCGTTTTGTTTAGTATAATATATTAGTTAATCCTTATCATTTTGGTCGAGCAAACGACGTTAACCAAAAGCGCTACGGGAGGCAACCCGTAAAATGTTAAATATAATAATTACTCATACTTTGGATGATACTTTGCTAATACTTAGGATTGATTTTCATTTTTTTCACCAAGTCTTAGGATGAATGTTTGAATGACATTAAACGGGAACGATTAGGTGGTTATCCGAAAATCCCGAGAGAAAGCAAAGAGAAAATTCAAATGCATCATTTCTTGGACTAAGGTTGATAGAACGATTTGAAATAACCCTTGAGGATCTGGGTATAAAAGACTCAGAGTTAATACTTTGCCATACGTTACATTTCATGATCTAGTCTGTTTTAAATTTCAAATAACGTGTGACATGTATTAGTTCAAATACTATGGAATTGAGGAGGTCATAACTTTAACCCACCCACCCACCCTTTTTTTATCATCCGAGTATTTGTTTTGACTTGTTTTAGTGCACCATTGCTTTCCCAACAACTTATTTACACTCACTTTACATTGGGGACAATGTAAGTTAAGTAAGTGGGAGTGGAGTCGTTGGTCTAACAATGAAGTTAATGTTTATTTTGTATCAATAAATCTCTTAGTTTTCGATTTTTTGAGCATTATTTAGTTGATTAAAATAAAGCGTATAAGGTATATATTTCATGGATTTGAAGATGTAATGATCAATTTGGATGTGTATAACCAATGTGAACCGTAAGTGCATTGTAATTCCAAATATATTTGTGTAACATGAATTCCTTCACGTAAGCCTTTGATATTGAAACGAAAATTTTAAACTGTATCTATTCAGTATCCTAGTGGTTATTCTAGAGATAATAGCAGTAACTTAGTACCTAACTTTTGAACGTGTATTGTGAATATCTGAAGGTTTGAATGTGATAGAAAGGATATAAGTTAAGGAAGAATACCAAAATAAGATGAACTATTTATATGTCGGTTGTAGCTACCAATGATTTGAGTGCGATGGGCGTTATCACGAAGCGTCCTATATCACTATGAGGTTTAAAAGCTCCCGATTGCTGATGATGATAGTAGTCCAAATAGGGTGTTATCACGAAACATCCTATTGCTTGGGAATGAAGGCATATGCTACACATGTGAAAGTAAGCTCATCAAAAAAAAAAAAAAAAAAAAAAAAAAAAAAAAAAAAAAAAATGGTTAAGCATGGTTGAAAATTTAGTTATCTTCGACTATCCCAGTATAAATGAATGATATGCTTTAGGGATTATCCTAATAAGTACAGGAGAACTTTGTGTGGAACTGCTCTGCTTTATACCTAGGAAAGTTATTAGGATATGCTGAATGGATATTTGTGTGTTTGCTTGAATTATTCAAGAGAGGATAGTGGAAATTGAAAAGGCTTGTCACACACACACTCTGTATACATTTATATTAAGGTTAACGCTGGTTGTAATTCTAAAGGTTGCGACATCTGGTTGTCCTTACATCTTAGATCTTCATGAATTTATCTCTCATTCATTTTGTTTTATCGCTTATTTTGCTCGAGGACGATCAAAAGCTAAGTGGGGAGTTGTGATGTATGAAAAATATTGATCATATTATAAGACTTTTTATTATTATATTTATGATATTTTAGCATAATTTCATATAAATGCATTGAAAACTTATAAAAATCATAGTAGTTATAATTAGATGCATAAGTTATAAAAATGATATAAATGATGGTTTTAGTGTTAGATTCGTTTGGTGTTTTGTTGATTTGATTGCGAGGATTATCGTTTACCAAGATCCCAAGTAAACGACATGTTTTGAAGCATAAATAATAAGTTTTTGTGAGATAAAAGATTATGCCATAAGTTAACAAGTTCGAGCAGATCAAGCTGTCCTTAGTATTTCTACCGTAACTCATCTTCAACGGACATTTGACCTAACTTAGAGGCATTTTCAGAGAAAAAGTCCTTGATGAAAGTTGTAGATCTTCAAGAGAGCTTTCCAACGAATATTAAATCATGTCAATCTGAGGTCTATAGCTCGAGATAGGTTTTTACTGAACATTGGAGATGTTGCATGTCCGGCACACGCTTGAAAACGCCAATCCCGCCGGAATCTTCTCTCGACACAAAGACGTGGAGTCCGACACCAAGGAATATATACTATTTGGCGGCACGTGCGGTGAGGGTCCGGCACGCGCCGGTGACTACCTCTATAAATACTCCCTCATTCCTTTGTTCGGATCGCCTGGAATTTATGTATATATCTATATATATACTTTCCTCTATCGTTTTCTTTCTATTTCTTTTATGTTTGGGCCCATGTAAACATATATATGTCTATGTATGTATGTATATATGCTTATATGTATGAATAAACGTAGTAATGTTGTAATGCTGGAGAAGATTATCGAGGATTGTTGTCTCTGAAGCTGTTGTTACTTTCACGAGGATTAGGCTCCAATTCAGCAGTTGTAATCGGTAATTTTCTAATGTTATTATGTTTGTTTGTTTTTATTAATATCTATATATTAGTTATAATGATATTAGGCTAACTTAATATCTAGCCAAGATATGAAATTGGATTAGTTTTATCTTTTTAGGGAAATAGATAACGACTATGTTAAAATTGACTAAAATCGGTTATAATGAATCTCTTTCTATGTTCGTATTGACGTAGCTAATCGATATGAAAGAATTCATAATCTAATTATGAATTGACGCCTCGAAGTTAGGTTATGAACTCGTTAATAGAAAGACCGGAGGGTAAAATTGGCCGAGTGAAAACGTGACAACGGAATCCTATTTCCTAAACCGGGGGTAGATTTGTTTCGGGAGAAATGAATCTTATTAAAATTGTACTCGAGATATTATTACGTTGAAATCACCTGTTTAATTGACATATCTTAAAATTGGCCGTATGACAAAACGGGAGTGACCCATGCTTGAGGATGACATTGGATAGAGGACTGGACATATGACAATTTCATACACTCGTGTGAGGAGGAATTGCCTAGCTTAGGAGTACACCAGTTCGTATATAATTGATTGGACCTTGAAAAAAGGAAGATCTGTCTCATCTATTTCTACTAAAAAGAGATCGTAATTCAGTAACATATTCTTGGCTAGTTTCTATATATTATATATTAGTATATCTATATTTATATAATTATTTATATATCTATATCTATATATATATATATATTCATGTCTATGTATTTATATATATATATATATATATATATCTATGTATTTATATATATTAATTATATATATGTGTTATATTAATATTTATTTATTTACTTGTTCTACTAACATCTAACAAACTAATATCTAACTCTAACATTACTAACTAATCTAACGATCTAACTTTGGGGATATGATAAAAACTGCGACTTAGATCGAGTTAATAATAGCTTCTTGGTGTTTAACCACACTTTGAATTACCAAGATTTTCCCTGAGGATACGACACCTGACTCACCATACTACGCTGCAATTTGACCCGATACAATCGCTTCGTTAAGGATTGTACACTCCGTTTAAATGCACATCAACAACCTTAAGGGAGCCCCCACCATCTTCCTAGAGAATGAGTTATCCTGGGACCGGATGATGGTAAACATATTTGTTTGTGCCTGCCTTTTACCAACCAAGCACACGGTCTCTGTCACCACCAAGAGGGAGGAATTGATGTTTTATTTGGAGCAGGGATCTCCAATCAACATCGGTCTACTAATGCATAGCCGTATCCACGAGCTTGCTGCCGCTTCTGAGCGCGAGCTGCTACCATACGGGCCGATGATTGATATGTTTTCTTTGGAGGACGAGGTGAAGATGCTCGTCAATGATGATTGGGAAGACCCTAAGCCAAAGCTCAGTTCACAGTCAGTTTCGAGAGTACGAAGACGGGTTGGACGAGCTGAAAGGGAGCGTACTCCGGTGCTTAGAGCACCGAGGACTCAGAGAGCCATGCTTGAGGAACACAGGCAAGAGATTGCGAGTTTGCACCGCTAGATGGATAGAATTATCGATTACATTGGCATACATTCCTCGACCCCGCCACCTAGGACTGCCCCTCTTCATGGAGCCTCATCTTCGGCCGGCGCTGCCTCCAGTTCTGGTCCATCTCCCGGTTTTGAGCCTAGAGATGAATGGGAGGACTTTTCTGATGAGGATTAGATTTTCTTTCTTTTTATTGTTGTTTTCCATTTTCTTGTTTTATTTTTCTTTTCCTGCTTAGTGGATGTAGCAGAAAAATTTTAATACAATGATTTGGTCGGCTTAATTTGTTTTGGAGTTGATTATTTTTCACTTTTACTACCGCATTTTTATTATACAGTTTCTTGTCACCACTATTCTCCTTGGTTTGTTTGAGATTCTTAGCGCAGATTCTTCACGGATTCATTACATCGGCCCGATGATTTATATGACGTATCCGATTCTTCTTTGGTTCCACCCTTAATCGCAGCTAAGTTCCTTTTCATTTATTTTCCATCTTACACATTGGGGACAACGTTTTGATTAAGTGGGGGGTAAGGGAACGTCACTTAACTTCTTAGCATTATATTCCGTGAATTGCGTGATTAACTTGATTCTCTTTGATGCACGATTCACCACTTAGACTTTGATTCCTTTTGACAGAATTTTGAAAAATTATGATATCTTTGATCTTTTCGAGTTAATTGACTTCGTCTTTGTTTTACTTTATACGAGTAAGAGTAAGTGCCCACTTCTGAAGTAGTGGCGTATTAAGCGCATATTCTGTTATGAGCCACCATTTTAAGCATGTATAACTCACTTCCCTTGGTGTGTAGTTGATAGCATATTTCTTTGACTAGATTTGACCCTGGCTTCATCACGAATCATATTCCACCAACTCTTAGAAAGGCAAAGGAATTTCGGATTCGGTAGTTTATCATGAGTAGGGCCGTGAGGATAGATAAATCAATGAGAATTTAGCCGTCAAGAAAGAGAAGTGCATTGAAATATATACATTTATAATCTCTTTGGCAATACTTTAGTCGATGGAGCGTAAGAAGCACGACTTTTGCATAGACCGATAAACGTGAGCCTAAGAGTAACATATACTCGGTTCTCGATCGGCCTTGCCAGCTCAATTAATTAATAAATAACATGTTTGAGACTGGTTAGTTCGACTATGGGTTGACGTGATGTGAGATTGTCTGCATTACTACGAGGTTGTGAAAGTTATTGCACACACACATTGGCTCATGACAAGAATATTGTTTAATACGTTACTGATGGATATGAGTGGCATGATATTGATCTTGACTTTGTGAGGCATAGTTGTTTTTAATTGACTTATATACTGATCTGGGATGTTGTTTTCTTTTCGCCTTTTTGCTCAGGACGATCAAAAGCTAAGTGGGGGGTGGTTGATAACGCTCTAAATGGTACCAATAATTATACCTTTATTCACCCTGAATTCTGCTCAAGAGAGGATAGATAGGCTCGTTATTATATGAAATATATGCTAAATGCTATGTGAGTGTTTCCAGGATCGTAATTCTACATCTATGCAATTTTCCCGAGGTTTTGGTACTGTTTTGTCTCGTTTTGCATGTTTTATAGGATGTACCGGATCTGGAACATTGAAGAGTGGATCTGGACGGAAAGAAGTACATTGGGCCAAGTAATTAAAGTTCCAGAAGAAGCCTGCTGAAGAAAAAGGAGAAAAGAATGCCCGGTAACCTGGAGGCTAGGCCCGCTAAACCGACGTCTTGTTGGACACGAAATTGATTCTACCGTATTATCTAAATCGGTTAGGGTTTTAGAGAGTCTTAAGTCGGTCATTGTATCTATATAAGGTCGCGTTTACAGATTATTGTATACAATCTCATAAGCACTCAATTATATTCAATTACATTATACAAATTTGATGAAATAAAGTTTTCTTAAGCTTTGGAGAGTTGTTTTCAGTATTCTCCCTTCTTCCACCATCTCTAGCTTGAGTAGATCGAGCTAGATCTCCATTGTTGAAGGTATGAAGCTTGGAACGTTCCTTTATTGTCTTCAATATGGTAGATTTGTTCGTATTTGTGTGTTTTAGTTAATCTGCATGTTTAACAACCCCATAATTTACTTATTTTGATCGTACTGAGCAATATAAATCCATAAATTAGGAAAAGCCGCCCCGGTAACCTGGCGGTTTATACCGGTTTACTGGGGCTTGTTTTAGAAAACCTAAACTGGGATTCACTACGGCTACGTTGATCGGTAGGAATAATTAAAACGAGTAATAGGTCTGGCCAATCTAGTATTCGTAATTCATAAATTAACATGAAGGACTGTTAGTGAAGTGTTAATTAGGACATAATCTTGAATGGACCCTAGAACGCGTCTTTGGTCAATGTCGGCGATAAATTGTCTAAGGCGGGTTAATTTGTATGAGTTAGCGCTCAATATCGGCGATTCTAGTTCTTTATGCGTATGAGCTATTACGGACCAATTAAGGAGGGTAGCTTGCGTATAGATTGTCTACTGCCATTGTCGGAGTAGATAGGAGTAGAAATTGCACCTATAGCTGATAATGATAATTAAAACGAAAGCTCATGATTAATCTAAGGAAATTATGTGGGTAAGTAAACGTAACGATTAACTAATCCAAGTTAGTAGATCGGTGAGGAGATGAGAGGAATACCATATTCGTTTTCTTTTATGTTATTGTTGGTCAATGACCGCTTCTATGTTTCTTCTTAATTAGGTAAGAGTCGTTTATACTTATAGTTGCATTGTCTCTGTGGGATTGACCTTGACTCGCATTTACTATACTACGATGTACCTAGTATTATTGCTAGTAATATCAACGTTAGTGACTTACACGCGATCAGATCGACCTTGACTCACATTTACTATACTACGATGTACCTAGTATTCTTGCTAGTAATATCGACGTTAATGACTTACACGCGATCAGGGACTATTGAGAAAGGCATTATCTATATCAACTTGGTGAATATGCCAGTTCAGATTCACTGCTAGGGCTAAAACAACTCTTATGAAGGATGCCTTTGCAATAGGACTGAAGGTTTTAGTGAAATATATTCCATAGATTTGATGAAATCCTTTAGCAACTAATCTGGCCTTGTGTTTCAGCATAGTCCCATCAGGTTTCGGTTTTAGTTTAAAAACCCATCTACTACCAACAAGATTCTGATTTCTCAAAGGTGGAACCAACTTCCATGTCCCAATTTTTGTAAAGCTTCATACTCTGTGATCGTGGCTTGTCTCCACTTGGAACAAGACAATGCCTCTGAAACTTTAGTATGTTCAAAAAGTTGATCAGGAAGAATTGTGGACTAGATTTGTGCTGAGTAGGTCTTAGGTTAAAAAATACTACTCTTAGACCTAGTTTGCATAGGATGACCTTGGATAGGTTGTGATGGTTGTGTGTGTTGTACTGATTCAACAACAACAGGTTGGTTTGACATGGAATCATCATCAGCAGATGACAACCGTGAATGAGGTGATGTGCTGGGACTTTGTACTGGTGTATTAGTGGGACTTAGACTTCATGTGTGTAAATCAGGAAAAGAGAAAGTGGGGGAAATAGGAGAAATAGGTGAAGGTTGTACCTCTTGTTGTATAGTACCTTGAACATCTTCCCCTGCAAGTCCTGTCTCAGATGCACCAGTATCATATGATGAACCGTGAGAGTGTGTATTGGAAACAGGTAGGGAAAGGGAAATAAGAAGGGCATGATCAGTATGAACTTCCTTATAATGGCCTTGAACAAATCCTGCTTTGAAGGGAAATTCACTTTCATTAAAGGTCACGTTTCTAGTAATGAACACTCTCCCAAAGGTATCTAGACACATATACCCTTTATGGTTAGCACAAATAGGTGCACTTACTAGTATGATATCTTAATTTGGTAGGGAAGAAAGGTCTCAAATGGGGGCAAACAAGCACAACCAAAAACCTTAAAGAACTTGCAATCAGGATTTTTGTTATAGATAACTTCAAAAGGTGACATGTGTTGTAGGACAGGTGTAGGAAGGGCATTGATCACAAAAATAGCTTCAAGAAAACTGTCCCACCAAAACCTAAGAGGGAGAGAGGCTTGAGCCATTTGAGTGATATATAATTCAACTATGTGCTTATGTTTCCTTTCAGCTCTACCATTTTGTTGATGAGTATGAGGACACGGGTGTCTAAAGTGTATACCCTGATCTTTAAGAGGACTTTCAAGACACCTATATTCCTATATTCTCCCCCCTCAATCTGATTTAACACATTTGATTTTAGTACCAAATTGATTTTCAACAAGTTTTTGAAACTGAATAAACACAGAATAAACAACAGATTTTGATTTTAAAGGAAATATCCAGGTAAATCTTTACCAATCATCAATAAAATGCAAAAATATAAGAAACCAGAAACAGATTTAACAGGTGCAGGGCCCCAAACATCAAAATATATTAAGTCAAGAGCATGACTAGCATGAGATTCAGAATTTAAATAGGTTAAGGCATGGCCCTTACCAAATTGACACGAATCACAAAAGTTCAATTGATCATTGACTTCAACATTACAAGACTATAAAATCTAACTCAAAATTTGTCTAGATGGACGTCTTAGACATCTATACCAAACATTAGGATCTTCATTTGGGGTAGCAACACTCAAGTGTGCATTTAGGGAAATAGGAAGAGACTGACTGACATGGGTCTTGGATTTGGAGTGAATGGAGGTCTTATTTCGAAGTCTGATCTGATATAACCCATCCTTGAGAGTTCCTTGTAGGAGGAGTGTCCATGTTGTTTTGTCCATCACATAACAAGAAAAATGGGTAAATTCAACAGTGATATGATTATCATAAAGCAATTTAGACAGACTAATTAAATTCTTAGTGATAAGGGGTACATGTAGGATGTTTTTCAAAGGTAAAGTGGTGTGTAGACACTGTGTATGAAAGAAGGTTTGGCCAATGTGATGGATAGGTAGTTTCTCACCATTTCCAACAACTAAATTTTCAGATCCACTATAACCTGAACTAAGATGGAGATTGTTAATATCAGCAGTAAGATGGTTTGATGCTCTACTATCTATATACCAGGCAGCATCCCCAACTGTTTGTGGTGAAGCAATGTAGGCTGAGAATTGTTTTTTATCACCGCCTGAATTTCTACTTGAAGGGATAAAGTCTTCTTCAAATCTATGCCAATAAGAGGTGACTATATGCCCAGTTTTACCACACAATTGGCATACCATTTTGTTCCCAGTATACCCCCAGAGCCTCTACCATTTCCGCTTCTGCCTCTACCTCTACCACCACTTCCATTAGTTCTTCCCCTTCCACCATTTCCTTGTTGATTTAAAGGTCTTCCTCTAGAGTTACCATGGGCAGAATTGGCTCTAATATATTGCCCTTGAACTAGATTAACAGTAGGACCAGTTCCTGAATTTCTAGCTATGAGTCTTTCATGAGTTATGAGTTGGGATTGGACATCCTGCCATCTCAATGATCCAAATCTAGATGTAATGTTGACCACAACAGACTCATAGGCTTGATCTAGGCCTCCTAGGGTTGCCAAAATGAGTTCAGATTTGGTAATAGGGTATCCTGCAGCTATCAAGTTGTCTGAATAGGATTTGATTTGTGCCAGGTAATCGGACATGGATTTTGTTCCTTTGGAGGCTCTAGACAGTGCATATTTGTATTCCAACATCCTTGATTCAGATCTGCTGTTGTACAATGTCTCAAGAGTAGTCCAGATTTCATGAGCAGTGGCACAACCCATTACTTCACTCAATGCTTGTTCTGTCATAGAACCAATCAACCAACCCATCAACAGATTATCTTTAGTGGCCTGTAGAAAACATAGGCCCAAACCCATATAAGAGGAGGTGCCTCATCCCTAAAACCTAGGTTGTGAGTTGAGGGAAGTCAATCTCTTAATATGGTGAGTGAAACAACCACAAGTTCCCAATGTGGGACACTTTAACACGCCCCCTCAAGTGTGGGTCGGGAACACAAAGCCAACAAATAGGCCCAACACTTGCACAGTAAATGGTGGCTCTGATACCATGTAGAAAACATAGGCTCAAACCCATGTAAGAGGAGGGGTCTCATCCCCAAAACCTAGGTTGTAAGGTGAGGGAAGTTCATCTCTTAATATGGTGGGTGAAACAACCACAATTTTCCAATGTAAGACACTTTAACATGGCTCAATATTCATTCATAAGCTGAAGCGTAGGATTATGGATAGTTGAATGATGCAGAGGGTCACTCAAGGCAGGATTAGGATGAAACAAATTGTAACGCCCGAATTTAATGAAATAAAAAAGCAAGGGTATAGTTGTCAAAAATAATAATTATTACTACTACTATTATTATTGTTATTGTTTTACATAATTTTTTGACTATGATCATGAAGCTTTTACAATTTATTTTTATACCATAGATTAACTGATCGTTAATTTGTATTATATACTTGATTTAATCATATACTTTCAACTTTCTATACATTAAATAATAAACTCATTTTTTTAGCAATAAAAGATGCCCTTAAGGATTGAAGAAAGAAACTGTCACATTATTAGTTACAGTATAAGGTAACGGGTATATGTTAACACTTTATTGGCTTCAGTTCAGCGGTTACGGAAAATGGGATTAAATGGAGTCAATTAATTTGCCGTGATCAAGAGTATATATGTGTGTGTATATATTATAGACTATCTACCAATATATACAACCAAAGACTCTTTTTACTTTACCACAACCACGTCTATAATAATATTAAGGAAATACTACGGTCCAGTCAGTATAAAAAACTGGACCGTCCAGTTTATCGTTGGATCAATATTAAAATAATTAAGACTATTGGATTGATATAATAAATTATTAGTTATTGTGTACCATAAAAAACATTTTAACCTTTTAACCTTTTAACATCGACTAAATTCCACCTGATGTAATAAAAAATAAAAAATAAACATTAACTTTTGTTTACCGTCTTCTTCCTCACCCCCATCTCCTCCTCCATTCCTTCAAACCAAAAATATATATAAAAAATTGAGGGTTTTTTTGACAACAATAGTAATAATATTGAGATTAAATGATTTATTTTACATTTTTTGAACTCCATCTATTGGATCAGAAGATCCAATTTTTTTTAGGAAATAAACCTGATTCGAAACGCCGAGATGTAGTGTCAATGAAAACTGCTCATTTTGGAATTGCTTTGTATTTGTTTTTTCTTTTGATAGTGCATGACGAGAATACTAACAATTAGTTTCTTAACATTTCCTTTTTAGGTTAAAAACTGAAAACTAAATTTGCAGGGATGAAGTTTCCATGGATAACGACCTTCAATTATTATTATTAATTTTTTTTAACATCCTTGGATTGCTTATGTCAAACTGTTGTAAACCGGAGGTGTTATCCATTAATCTATGTAATCCTTTTTAACATCCTATGCTCCTGTGAATTGATGATCAACCATAATACTGAAGATGATAAACTGTAATGTTGAAGAAGATGAACTACATAACAAAGTTTCGATCTCTTTTACACCGAGTAAATACGTAGACATGATGATTAATCAGCGAAGTCTCGATTCCAATTTTATTTTTTTTCCGGAACAAATTTTTTTTAAAAGAGGTTTTTGTTTCAATTTTATCACCGAATCCTGCATTTCGATTTTTTTTAAAGGAAAGATTCATAAATTGCTTATCGAATTCTGGCGTTTTGTTTTTTAATTTATTATGCGAAAATTCATGAATATCTATATATTAATATGTTTTCAAAGGTGTCTAAAATCAATTACCCGATTACCCACACCAAACCCGCTAATTACCCGCCCAAACCCGCATCATGTATTAATGCATCTTATTTATTTCCTATTTTTAAAAAAAATGTGCATCAAAAAATTTAATGCATCTTATTTATTTCTTTTGACCATTTTGAATCCAAAAAAATGTACTAAAACAGCCATTACTCTCATTTATTTCTTCACAAAAGAATCATTTAAAAAAATTACAACATATTTAATTAATGATTCGCACAAATCATTCTTTATTCTTTCACAAAAAAAATACACAATTCACTTAAAAAATTATAAAAAAAATACATACACCCATTGAGTTATTCTTAGACTAATTGTTTAAGATAAAAAACTAAAATTTTAATGCATGGTCTTTATTATTTATTGTGTGATTCACATAAACCATTCATTCACAAATTAAAATGCATGGAATTGTTTCAAAAATTAAAATTTGATTGCAATTCATTTATTCCTTTTGACCCATTTTGTAACAAAAAGAAATGTGCGCCAAGAAGATTAATCTCATTTATTTCTTCACAAAAAAAAAAAAAAAAAAAAACAAATCACTAAAAAAAAGTATAAAACAAATACACCCATTCAGTTTTTCTTATACTAATTTCCTAAGATCAAGCAATCTTATTCACTGATTTTTTACTCACTTTAAACCAAAGAAAAAGTGCACCAAAGAATTATTTACATCCCTTAAATAAATAAAAACACCTACACATCACCACTTACAGTCTCCACACAAATCATCTGTCTTGGAACTCCATTCTCTACAAATCACCAGGTAAAAAGATTGTTGAGATCTTCGTACACGTTTGTTCTTCACGCCCATCAACATCACATTCCACAAATCCACCATATAATGCATTCGTGTTGAAAGTTGATTGGGGTGAGGCTTGCGCTCATGCTTACAAACGACTTCATCATAAACATTACCACCATGTATAATGTTTTATTTCAATACATGTTATCTATCCATCTTTTAATATTATTGTTTGGATCTCATGATATTCTACTAATTACGTCCGGATATTCAACTATCATTTCAGGTGCTTCATAACTTCGACCGGTTTCGGTGGCTACGAGATATCAAGTTCATCTTTTATGTACAATAAAAAAACACTTCAGCATCTTTTATTATTACCCAATGAATGTAATACAATGACTTAAGACGTGTGTTTTTTATATTTCATAAACTTTGAATTTCTCTGAATTATAATGTATTGTATTACACTATGATTGTGTTAAAATGTTTTATAAACTAACCCTCCCGTGCATGATGCACGGGTAATTAGGCTAGTCTTACATGTTTAACAGCTTAAAAATTGGATTTGGTGTGATTAAAGTTAAAAAAAATTAGATTTGGTGTGTTCAAGTACGTATTAGTTATGGTGTACTAAAAAAATGATCCAACGTACGTAATTATTTATATATTTTTCAACGGTAGAGATTGAAAAACTGGACCATTAGAGAACTGGACTGTAGCCGCTCTCATAATATTAATATATAATATCGTCATGGTACACTTGTTTGTTGCCGGAAATTACTCAACGGCAGCCCTTCATATAGCATGGCACTGGGTTGCCATCACTATCATCAAGCCATAGGAGTAGACGTGGCCGGTTCCGTATCGGGCCGGTTTTTCTGGTTGGACCAACCCGTTCCGGGTTCAAAATTTAACCAGAACCGCCATTTCCAATTTCTAGCCGGTTCCGCCGGGTCTCGGGAACCGGCGGGTTTGGCGGTTCTCCAGGCCGGTTCCAGGTCTCGGCGGTTCCTGGGTCCAGACGGTTCAGATCACGGTTCCAAAAAAATCAATATTTTTTTTAGAAAATTTGTATAACTTACGTTTAAAATTAATAATAAATTATAATTGGTTATTAAACTATATATAATATTTAATTTCATAACTATATTTTAAAAAAACACACGGCTTGGAACATAGATCACGAGACATGGTACCATATACATGCTATTATTACTATGTAATTTGATAATAATAAAACAATATATTTTTTGAAAAGATAAAAAATAAAAACAAAGCTTATGGTATATTTTATATATTAACTAACAACACCCATTTCTTAAATAAAATAACTGCTAAGAATATCTATATATATATATAAACAAAGATAACGTGACAGAAGAAAAAAATAAAGAAAAAGAACACGGATTAACTTCTAACATTAATTAGAGTAACTGTAGTAGCTCTTTTTTCCCACCCAATTTATACCCTATCCAAAAAAATAGATGGGCTTAAATAAAAAACACCGGTAATGGCCTTTATTTCAGAAATTGGAAATTCAGGTTGTGTCAGACCTTTGACTTGCAAATCGTCGTCGCACTTTCGACATAGAAAATCAGGTAAACGTAGGGTTCCTTACGTTTAAACGTAACAAACCCTACGTTTAAACGTAGAGAAATTTGAATAATTGCAACTCCTAATTTATTGAAATAACCTACGTTTAAACGTAGATTCCTTACGTTTAATCGTAAGGAACACTACGTTTAAACGTAGGCTATTTTCATAAATTAGGAAAGTTGCAATTATTCAAGTTCTCTACGTTTAAACGTAGGGTTTCTTATGTTTAAACGTAAGGAACCCTACGTTTAACGGTAAGGTCCTGATGGGTTTTGAATAACTCTCTCTCTCTCTCTTCTATCCCCTTCCACTAGTTTTAATCCCTACGTTTCTCATCAGTTTCTTTACGTCTGGACGGCGATTTTGCACCAAATATTCAGATTTGGCACCTCTGCTCTCAAGCATAATGGATCAAAGCAATATAGAAAGTGTAAGTGTTTCCCCTTATGATGCATTTAAAACGTTTTATTGTTATATTGTTTTCCTAAATTATGTTGTATATATTTTCCAATTTTTAGTGTTTTGTAGTGGTGATTAGCCTGATATTTGTTGGCCTTGTGGTGATTAGTCTGATATTGTTGACTAATAGAGGGGATTAGCCTGATTTTTCTTTATGTGGGTTGAAGTACGGGAGAAATTTTGAAGAAGACGATTAAACTGGTTTTTCTACGTCTGAACGTAGGTTTTCTACGTCTGGACGTAGAAAACTGTTCTTAAGTCCTCTTTTGTATTTTTGTATGCATATTTTTCCAATTTATAGGGTTTAGGTTAGTCTTGATTGTAATTTGATAAAAACATGCAATTTGTGGCTAGGTATGTTTAAATTTGGGACATTGAAGTTGATAGTGTATGAGTATGGTGTTACTATGCATTTTTTCTTGTATATGTTGAGATTGATTGAGGCTTGATGGTGAGATTGATGGTTTGATCGTGCATAAGGGTGTTGTTCCTACCCAAAATGGTACTGAAAATGGCTCTGTTTTTCAGAGACCATTGTTATTGGAAATATTGATAGAACAAACAACATGTTGCGAAACAAGACAGTGGACTGCGAATCGCCACAGGGGAATCATGGCCTGCTAGAATTGTCTATATGGTAAATCAAAAAGTTCGTTTAAGCGGGTTGTATGATTTCATTACGGACAATTACCTAATAAAATGCGGGAGATGAATGCAGCTTTGAAGTCATTGATCAACCTATAGAAAATCACGTCGTGTTTAATGTGGTGATTACAAAATATTGAAGATTATTTATTTAGGCGTCATCCTATCGTATTTAATGATCACCCTTAGTTTATTTAAGTCCATTACTCTTTTTTTTAATGTTTGTAAGCCCTGTATGTAAACCAACGTATCATTACTCTTTTTTTTTGTGTAAGCCCCGTAATAATTACTGTTAGTTTTACAGAGGTACTGTTGATTCTGATTAATAACTGAATACAATCATTACTACAATCCATTAATAAAATACTACAATCCATTAATACCGTTACACAATAACGATCCATTAATACCGTTACACAATAACGATCCATTCTAATATCACCATAACAAAAACAATGACTTCCTACCGGTATTGCGTGCAACTGGCTCTATTATGACCTGGATGTTTGCAGTTACTACATACAAACTGATGGCCTGGACGTTCCCATTCAGAAGGAATCCTAGTGGTATTAATTATACCTCTTCTTGGAGCTCCACTGGCATCAGGCGCATATCTCATATTAAGCACTCCGACTTTCATGTTTCTTACCACCTCCGGAACATCCTAATCGTCCCTGTTAGGAACTGGATATATGCTACCCATGTAAATCTCCTTGAAACATTCAGCTCTATAATACCGTGAACAGAGTTCGGGTGGACTAATTCTATGGGTTGCTGCGGCTGTTATAGCATGCGTACATGGTATTTCCATTTTCTCAAAATAACCACAATAACACTTCCTCTCTCGTAGATTTACCACCCCATGAAGCAAGTTATTTCCATGAACCTCAAACTCATCGGGGTTAATAGGATTAACCCTGAACTTCCTTCTAGCAGTAATATTCGAAGCCACTATTTTATTGATCTCCGGTGCTAACACAATCGCACAATCAAGCGCCTTTGGTCATCTATCATTATACCATCTCTGCAGTGTAGCTCTAATGAATTCCAAGAGGCTAGGAACAGGCCACCGACGAGCTCCTCTAATCGCACAGTTGAAACTTTCAGCGTAATTGCTTGTCATTAAGGCGTATCTTTTCCCAGGAAATTTGGCTTGCGCCCACCGTTCAACACCTATTTCTTCTAGTTTTAGATATGCGCCAAGACATTGTGCCTTGATCAGGGCATACTTTCGGAGAAATTCAGCCTCCGAGAATGCATAGGCTGTTTGATAGAATGTGTCTTCACAAAAACCGTAATCCTTTCATTTTTTTGTTAGATTGCCCTTTAAATGATGATAGCAAACACCGTGATATGCATTGGGAAATACCTGACCAACCGTATTTCTAATAGCCTTGTGTCTGTCAGATATAAAGCTCAAATTTTCATCATGGATACCTTCAATGACCACCCTCAATTGTCTCATGAAATACCCCCATAAATCGTTGCATTCTTTTTCAGCAATACCGAAGGCTACAGGGAATAGGTGGTCACCGGCATCTACAGCAATAGCAACAAATAGTTGCCCTGAGAAACGGGTTTTTAGATGAGTGGCGTCCACACACAAAATAGGTCGACAATACTTGAAACCACGACGACTTGCTCCCAAAGCCATGAAACAACTACCGAACCTTCCCAGATTATCAAGCTGAAAGTCAACATAGGTCCCTTCATTGGCCTCACGTACCATCCACAGGTACGAGGGTATCGCATTGTAACACTCCGTCGGTGAACCTCTAACCAGCATTCTCATCATCTCGTGAGCTCGGTATGCTTGGTCATAAGTCAACTGTACATTGTAAGTTGTGAGCATGTCCTCCATAATATGTCTGGGTTTATACAAATTGCCGAGTTCTTCCATTTTCTGACTTAGCAGACTCGCAATAACAATAGGTGTTGCTTGTTGATTGTCATTATCCTTATTCTGAGAGGCACAAGTATGCACATCATTCAACGTTGTGATCTCAAATGTATGTGTTGTATTTGTCTTCACCCTTTTTGCCCTTACATGCCATTTCCATGTATCGTTTAGACATGTATAATACAAGCAACGTGTGTCCGACCTACCCAATCTCATCTGAAAATTATTGGCAACTGCATATGATTTTATATTCAAATTAAAATCTTCTTTCGAATCATATTTCTTCCCAATGAACAATTCGTTCATGTCATTCATATGTAACGTACCGGTAGATAGACACTACGGTAAATCATCATCTTCAAATATAGAAATCCTCCATGAATAATCTTCTCGTACACTAGCCCTAGCATTGGGACACTGATTATTATTGTCATCCCTGCCCGTATGATCGGTTTGAATATGAGGTGCAAACGGAGAAGCCAAAAAACTAGTGACTGATCCACCAAACAAATTATATGGCTGTTGGATAGGTTGAGCACGACTACTTGAAGGTCAAGGGAGGATCTTCAAAGCGGATTATGTGATTGGCTATTTATAACATTATAACTTGGAGGACCGAATTCAAACGGAGCAGTGTAATCACCAACCATTTACATGATTCCACCAGTTATAGAGAGGATCGTACGTAAATTCTCCGTTGAACGAGACAACAATCATAGTGTTGCGATTATCTGTTTAAAAAAAACAATTCAAGTCATTATTAACTCATTCAATATCAACTTGGATAACAACTTAAAATGCATTATAGATATTCAATATAGTAATTCAAAACCCTACCTAAACAAATGTATCACAAATAGAAAACAAAACATACTTACACTAAACCTACTATTTAAACCCCAACAAGGAAACAAAGACTATTTTCCCCTTTTAAGATGTTTCAAACAAGGAAACTAAGACTTTTAACAATTAAAACTCTTTCACTCTAAGTTTAAGTGTGATCAATATTTCCAATAACAATGGTCTCTGAAATAGAGCCATTTTCAGTACCATTTTTGGGTAGGAACAACACCCTTATGCAAGATCAAACCATCAATTATGGACAATTCCATTACTACCAACAACAAATTTCCCAACTTCTCAAAACTACAATACCAAATCAACAATACCAAAGTTTACTACAATCGAACAATACCAAAGACTTAAACACACTACTTATATGTATAAACATTACGTAAACAACCTACTTAAAACACACATTTCGGTTAATTACATATCATTACTACAATATAAATAACATAATCACTACTTAAAACACATATTTCGGTTGAATACATATCATTACTTACACTAAACCCTAGTAATTAAACCCTAAACAATAACACTAATTAAGAAAAGACTTAAACACACTACTTAAATGTATAAACATTACATAAACAACCTACTAAAAACACACATTTAGTTTAAGTAGATTTCATTACTAGCATAAATAATATAATCACATTGAGCACTTGAATTAAGACAAATTAAATAGCAAAAACTTACCCATTTGAGCACTTGAATGATGAAGAAATGGACTTGAAAGATGAAGAAGTGGTTACAAAATTTATATTAACATGAAAGACTCTGAAGGAATGTGTTCCAAACGTAGATAATTTAACAAGTACCTTACAACAACATTAATTACCATTTACCACTTCCAAACGTAGACAAATGCTTTGTAAACGTAGAAACTGTACATTTCAACGTAGATAAATGTGTTCTAACCTACGTTTAAACGTAAAGAAAAAGACATTTATTGCAGCTTCCAAATTAATTTAAATTCCTTATGTTTAAACGTAGGAATCCTTACGTTCAAACGTAACAAAACCTACGTTTAAACGTAAGGAACTTACGTTTACAGCTATAAGGTTGTGTCAGACGGATACGTTCATTCCTTACGTTTAAACGTAGGTTTTATTACATTTAAACGTAAGGATTCCTACGTTTACCTGAATTTCCATGTCAGTAAAGGCACGACCTGATTTTCAAGTGTCAGGCCTGACACAACCTGATTTTCCGATTTCTGCCTTTATTTCCATGGCTCTATAAAAAAACTCATTCATTCGCCTCTCGTAAAAAAGACGAGCACTGATGACGGAAAAATTCACTATTATTATTATAACATTTCACCCCACTTCTGATACCATTTTGAGCACTTATATATCATTTCGAGTCATTAATTCATTAGATTTATCTAAATGCATAAGTAGTAAGTATTATATAAAATATTATGTTTTTACTAGTTTTTATGCCGGTTTAGTAGCCGGAGTGTCATGTAGAATTTACGTTTAGTTTTTATCTCTGTTTTTTTAAATTAAAACAAAAAACAAAAAATATATATATATATATATATATATATATCGATAGAAAAATGTATCCACAAAGACAAATCATCTTTGTTAAAACTTTTGTTTACGATTTACTCATGTTCGTTTCTTTGTGTTCAGGTAAAAAAGATAAGATTTACTGCGGAAACGGAACTAAAGACTGAATCACGAGACGAGAATTTTGCCTGACTGAAGAAAGCTCGATTCGAATCAAGAATGGGCTGATTCGAATCGACCCCCAAACTTGGAGTTCAAGGTTTTCAAAATATCCCACGTAACAATATGTTTTGAGGCTTAAAAGATGGATTTTGAGGAAAAGAAGAAGATGCAACGAATTTACGAGATCAACGGATAATTTTTCCAACGCACTTCTACCGTAACCAGTTTTCGACGGACATTTTACCCAACTTAGAGGCATTTTCAGGGGAAGAATTCTTCATGAAAGTTGTAGATACTAAAATGAGCTTTCCAACGCATTTTGAATCACGTAAATCGGAGGTCTACAACTCAAGTTATGATTTTTTTTACCGAACAGCTGAAATTTGGACGAATTGGAGATATCTTGGTTGAAATCCATGCATGTTACTTGCAATGATTCCTTGTAACAAATTTTTGCATGACTCATCACCTTCACATGCAAACTCATGATTACATCCAAGCCTCCCTAACAAACTATTGGTGATTCACCACCCTTCCCCAAATATTACCTCCTTATACACTCTTAGATATATATATATATATATATATATATATATATATATATATATATATATATATATATATATATATCTCCATATATGAGACTCTCCTCCCAATTTACATCACACAGGAGAAAGAGAGGAGAGGCCCTCCTTACACCTCCATCTCCACCCATAATGGAAGCCCTTTCCTTGGCCATCATGGCCGCCCCTCTTCATGTAATTCTCCACTTTTTATCTCTTTTCTTGTTGAAGATTTGAAGTTGTGTGTATGCATATATACATATATGTCTATGTATATCTCTATGTAAGCATATATGCAAGCTTCTTTCTTCATCTTTTTCTTATTTTGAGCTCAAGTATGTATACATATGTCTATGTATGTATATGTATATGATTGTATGTATAAATAAAGTTGTAATTAAACGATGATGAGAAGCTAAAGAACGTAGAATGCTTCCTTGTGAAGTCGATTCTTAGCAATATCTCGATTTCGAATTTGGATCATCTTGTGAGTTTTAATAAAAGTTGTATCTTTCCTGTGTTTTATTGTTGTTATCATTAAATATATATATATATATATATATATATATATATATATATATATATATATATATATATATATATATATAAGTATCTATAATAGTATATATATATATATATATATATATATATATGAAATCTGGCAATTGATTGGATTAAGGTTTTAATTTGGTTTTAATAGAATTTTGGCATAAATTTTGTATCATATCATTTACAAATGGATTTATACAACAATTTATTGATGAAGAATATTATGTAAAACTTCCATACGCTTTTAATCCATGACATTTTGACAGTGTCCGATATCTATATATATTAACCATAATGAGTAGCTAAATCTTTTGGTGTTTTTATTGTTGTCATGCAATTTATATCGATGGATTGTTGCTATTTGATGTAACGGTTGATTGAGAGTCGTTGTTAAACTTTAGATCACCATAGTAAAGATTGGATTTTTAATCTAATTAACGAGAGTTGTTAGGTTGAATATCTAGATTACGAAATTGAGAGATTTCACACATTTGTTATGAAAGCGTTAATCTTTAAAATCGAAAGATAAAAGATTGATAGGCGAACTTTTCTAAGAGATTAGGAGTTCATACCTTCGATAGGTGAATCACAATTTTCGTTAAATCACCACAAGATAATCTAGAGTCGAAATTGAGGGTTGCGGGAATCGGTGGATCATTGCTTGTTCGTTGTTAAATTAATTGAGAAAAATCGTTTGTCTTTGTTTTTGCTTCGTTTTCATCGTAGTAACCGTAGTAAGTTTATTGTAGTTTTAGTTATAAAATAGGTACAACTTAGTTAGCTCGGTTCGTAATTATCTTTCCGGCTTTAGATCTTTGATCTTCTCATCCGATTTACTTTTGTTGTTTTCGTTTTTAGTTTCATAAGTGTTAGGCGTTTTTATTTTCTTAAAATTTTAGTTATAATAGTAGTCGTGACAATTTAGAAAAAAATTAATAAGAACTAGATAAACCTCGATTCTTCTCGTGGATCGACTCGGTTTTTAATCGCTATACTACGATCCTCGCACTTGGGGTAAACCGGATTTATTTTATTACTTGTTATATTTTGCTTTGCATAAAATCCGAGACAAGCACATAGATGACCCCCTCTCTCCCCCAACACCCAAAAATCCGCCAATTCTACTCTTTTTTCCACCAAAAATTTCCGCCAATTCTTCTCTTCTTTTTGTGCAAAAATCATGTTGTTTTCTTCAAATTTTCTTTTATTGGGTTGATTGCAGAGAAATTCGTTCTTTCCAGCCAAGTACACAAGATCTATAGACACAAGAAATTACCATTTTGTTGTCGCATAATCAGTTCGATAGACATCCTGAATCGGTATGAAATTCATTAACTGTGATTGATTTCATGCTCCTACATTTTCTACCTGATTTTTTGATATTGTACGTCCTTCATCTGTATTTAAATATTTGCAGAGTTTTGATAAAGGGGCTAATTTGAACAGGTAGACGTAGAATGGTCTGAGCTTTAAGATAGCTCATTTTATGCTTGTTTTTTGGATGCTTGTTTTTTAGATGCTTGTATTTTCTTACATTCAAAACTTTGGGGTGCTCAAATTTGAGGTCTAGCTAGAAATAGCTACTTTGGGGAGGTCGAATTTGATTTCTAGTTAGAAATAGCTGTAGAAAATATAGCTCTGTGAGCATTCCTAATATGTCAACAAGTCAAGGTTTGTTTTTAGATGCTTGTTTTTTAGATGCTTGTATTTTCTTACATTCAAAACTTTGGGGTGCTCAAATTTGAGGTCTAGCTAGAAATAGCTACTTTGGGGAGGTCGAATTTGATTTCTAGTTAGAAATAGCTGTAGAAAATATAGCTCTGTGATTCCTAATATGTCAACAAGTCAAGGTTTTTTTTTTTTTTTTTTTTTTGGGTTCAAGCTTGGGCATTTTATTTGCTTCTCAAATGAAAGCCTTGGTTTTGGTTCAAGCTTTATTTTACAAAGGCAATGATCGATTTGTTTTCTGCTCCTTCGAATTCTAGTTCAGATTTTGTAAATTGAATCCCTATTTCCTCATGAAACATGTTTGATAATCTCTCTTTAGCAGATGGACTATGATACATTGATGAATTGTTTCTCATAGCATGTCTTCGTGATTTCGATCGTATTGGTTGTCAAAAGTTAGGAACTCATAATATACAATGGAATGGAAACATTTGCATATGTGGTAGAGGAGCAATACAACTCATATATATTCTTGGTTCAAAGTCATACATATTGGAGCTGTGCAAAAGTTTTTCACACATTTCTTGGATGATATATACACACATATATATATATGAGTCAAATTCCATTGTGGCTAGCTGGCCATTAGTTTCTGTGTTTTAATTGTATATTTATGAAGCTATATATCTTACTAGAAGCTTTCTTGCATTGTGTAGTTTTTGTTTTCTACCTGCCGTGAAAAATCTATTTGTTCTTTAATTATCCCGTTTGATATATTTATCGATCGGGCAACTCTTTTGATTAGTTATATTATGAAAAAAAACAAGAACTACAGGCATATGGTTCTCAAAATACTCTACTGCTCAATGTGCTATGACATTACTGCCCAATGTGCTATGACATTGCTTTGATTATTTGTTACTCGTTTTTCTATTTGTAATACTCTGTTGTGATTTGTGCAGGAAAAACTGTCTTGAAACGCATAAAGGTCAATGAAAGGGAGCCTTTAAGTGGAAGGAATGCTGGGAGATTTTAAGAGTGAACCCCAAATGGCATGACTACATTAACACAAAGTCAGCAGACGAGAGTCAAAGAACTGCACGGAAACGGGCTAAGAGAAAACACCCATCATCTTCGCCACAAACGGGTGAGTCTATACCCAATGATACCATGGAAACCCACACTCCGTACACTCCATCAATTTCCAGCATTTGTTCAAAGCCCGAGCCCGAGCGGTAGGCGCACACTGAACATAGATGGCCCTGCTTCAATCGAAATAGAATGCCCCCTGGCACGAGCATATTAAAGAAGCCAAAAAACCAACAACAGAGACGGTTAAAAAAACATTCCGAATCAGTTGCATTAGCAAGCCAGTCAATTACCGCTAGCTTGATGAATTTAGAGTCATCTTCGACATACCAATAGGAAAAGATAGGAGAGGAAAATCGAAAAAAGGGATTTGAAGTTAATTATTCACATTTGGTATTTATTAAATATTTGGAAAAGTTGAAAATATACTTCGAGTTGTCAAACACATTTCATTTCTTTCTAAAAAAACATTTTATTTCAAAAAATACATAAAGATAATATTTTATTTTAACTTAATTTGAAAGAAATGATAAAACTTTATATTATCAAACAACTACTTTCAACTAACTATTTAATATTTTACTAATAAAACCAAATTCTCCATTTGTTCCCAAAAGGCCATTACTTATGAAAAACACCCACCATCCATTTCTTCCACTCATTTTTACACTTTCCATTAATTTCATGGGCCCCATACCTCATTTAGATGACATATTTAACAAAAGCTATTACTATCACTCTTATAACGACCATTTACAATAAACAACATTTAACATTCATTATAACGACCATTTTCGATTACATTAATTTATTACAATACAATAAAGGATCGATACCGATTATTCTAGATAACGGTGACACTCATAAAACTAAATTAACAAAACACTACAACAAACAACATTCAACATTGATATTATACAGGGGCGGAACCACCCTATAGCTAGGGTGGTCTCAAGCCCCCCCCCCCCCAAAAATTTTATTATTGTATTAGTAGTAGTGTTAATATTAGTATGTTATGTGTCTTTTTCTTAAACAATAGACCTTATATCCTAGTGGTTTAAGAACAAACCCTTTTCAGTCTCCATAATTCTAGGTTGTAAGTTCAAATCCACTACCATCATTTTTTATTTTTTTTCCGGATTTTCTTTAGCTTTGCAGTTTATATACCAAGACCACCCCGAATTTTTTTTCTGGTTACGCCACTGATATTATATCGATTTTTCATAACGTGCATGTAGACGTTGTTACATGTCACATCCTACCTGGCTACCCGTCTCGACGTCTCCGCGCATCATGCATATAATTTTCATATTCCTCGGAATGCCTTGTTCGTAAGTGTGGTACATAAACACAATGACCGCTTCCACGCTGATAATGATACACTTTTTCGCAAAACGTTACAAACAGCCTTAAATTTTAAAGGATTCACTTCCCCGGTAGTTTCAGCAGTAAAATTTTCTACACGAAAAAAATAAAAAAAGTTGACATAATGATAGACATTGCAAAATAATATATTTCGAATGTGATAAAATAAACGAATTTATTCAGAACAACTTCAAATCACTATCCGAAATATATTATAATGGTAGATAATATTATGATAATAGGAGAGCTAGAATAGAATTGTGAGGGAAAAGTGATGAAATGGGTGTGTATTTATAGTGTGATAAGTGTGTGATAATTTAAAATGGAAAAATAAAAAAAAAAATATTTTGTTCATAAAATTTGAAAAAATAGACGTTGGAGTCTTGGAGAAAAGGGTTGGAGAAAAGCAAAATAAAAAAAAAATAAAAACCGCCGGTTCCGGCCGGTTTGACCGTCGGTTTCTCGTCCGGTTCGTAGAACCGCTGGTTTCGGGCCGGTCCGGGACCGGTAGAACCATGAACTGGGGTGGAACAGTGTACCCGCCGGTTTCGGGAACCGGCCTCCTGCGGACCCGCCAGTTTGGAACCGAGACCCGACGGGTCGGAACCGGCCCCAGCACCAGAACCGGCTAGGTCTACATAGGAGTAGTAGTGTCCACCGTCAAGTCATTTTATTTGAAACCTTTTCACAGATGATGTTTTCGTCATTTCATCAGAGCCAAAACTCGATTCCGGTGAATCTGCCACTCATCAATATATTTTCTTCAACAGTCTTGAGCGGCTAATACCTCTCATACGCAGCCAGCGATGTTCTCCGTTACACAACCATTGATGCTATACACGATCCACTGCATTACAAAGATTCGTCCAACCACCATATTCCCTTGGCAAAACCACAATTGCTGAAACCAACACATTGTCTTTCACCACGAATAAACACGTCATCACCTTGTAGCCAAATGAACCCCACCATCTTTAAATGGGTATGTGTTTAAGGAACAGAATGATCATGACAAGGAGGAATTAAGATTTTGATACATGAGGCTAAGAAATTAGAATGTGAGTGAAGTGTGTTAGGTGTAGTGCCCGAAATACAATTATATAATTGTTTTAGGACAGAATTAATAATTCATCTTATTATATGCATGTATGCTTATAATAACTCAGTGTATGGCTATATACACAAGAGGATTGAGTTAGTGAGATGTACTTAAAATTCACTTAGTCCGTAACGTTTATTAATCTGAGTACGGGTCTCATGATTAATTTGCTATTAATGCGCCTGAACACTTTAGGTGTGACAATCTTATCCGGACATCGGTAATAGAATTACCTAATGGGGCATTTATATATGATGATAATCATATAGGGCTGGACCGATTTGATTTGAGTTCTCGATATAATTCCGTGATCGAGAAGTCTTATCGAAACACAAGATGATCATATATGGATTAATATTAAATAGTTGGATTGGACTGTTTAATAGATATGTGGATTAATTGTTTAGTTTGACTAGATAATTAAATACACGAAAAAGATATTTTTCGTGGACTCGGCCCAAATGTGTGTAAAATGCGTGTGGACCTATTTTAATAGGGTGGGGCGCATTTTTGGATTAAATAGTTAGAAAGAAATTAGTTTTCATGGATAATTATTTAATGTATGATTTAATCATTTATTTGTTCAGTGATAATTCATTGAATATTAGATAATAATATTATTTATCCTAATTTATTTGGGATAATGATTTTATTTATCTTTTATTTGGAATAAGGATTAATCTAATAATTATCTCGTAATTATTAAATCATTGGAGGACAATGATTACTCTCCTATATAAAGAGAGTTCTCCCAAGCCTTTTACATACACATAATTTTGACCAAAAAGTGCAAGTGCATGGCTTGGAGATTTCGGCCATTGTACTTCGGGTTTCGAGTTTGGATAATCCTCGGGATTATTCCGGTAGCATATCGAGGAGGTCAAGCGGCTTGAAACACCATCCACTTGGTGTTGTTTGGAGATACACGTCGGAAGACTGTGGCTTCTCAATTCTTGGATCTTGGATCTCGGATTGTTCTTGGTGTTTATTCACAATAAACCGGTAAGCAATCTAAACCCCCTCGTAGGTTTAGATCTATTGTATTTATGTATTTTGGTTGTTAGATCTAGATCTATACTATTCCGCTGCGTAATCGGGTGGATCTTGATCCATCCGGTGATATTACATCTAACAAGTGGTATCAGAGCCTTTGATCTATCAATCAAAGTATGTGAATTTTAGATCTAAGGAGTGGAATAAGCATGTGTAGATCGCTTTATTTTCGTTTATTACTTTTCGAAAAATTTGATGATGATGCTTTGTGATTGTTGTGGTTGAAGAGATGGATTGGGGTTGGTATTGTTTACCCGTAGATCTATTTTGCAGCTCTCTTGTTTAGAAACAATTGAGCATAGGATTTGTAATTTATTTTATGTTCATTCGAAAAATTGTAAAAGGTAGTACCTTTTGGTTTTTTAATTTGATCCGGGTTCGAGACGACGAAGATCATGGTGTTAAAGATTATCAAGATGGTGAAACCAAAGGTAAAAACGAGAGGAGGCCGAATTGTTTAGAATTTTTTTTTTCTCCTCGGCTGTTTCCGTTTTTTTAATGGGGCAATGTTAAAAGAGCAATCTGCAGGCACATCACAGTACCTACGGCATAAAGCCATCTGATGATCTTCACCGTTGATGCATCTTGAGATCTAGATGATCATCTAGATCTCTGCATTGTGATCAACGATGAAGATCAGCCGCTATAAGACACCGTTAATGACACCTGAATGTGCCCGTAGCACCACTCAATGTTAAATACTTGATTGTTTCATGCGGCTATTTTCTATTAAAAGTGATGCGACAGCTTTATTTGAACATTAGGTCAACAATATAAATAAATAAATAAATAAATAAATAAATTCTGCCGTATACAAAAAAAGAACAAAAAAATTGAAACTAAGGCCGAGGGCTGTTAATTAAAAAAAAAAGTTTTTTTTAAAAACAATTATTAACATAGATATATTTTAAATATATTGGTATATTACGGCCTCCTCTCCTCGTCGTTCGTGGTTCGTGTCGAGATCGAAGTTTTCAAGATCCGGATGATTCAAGTTTGAAGATCAAGACTTGAAGAATTAGATTAAATTTTTACTTTTCCTTAGAAAATAGGTTAGTCGGGGGTACCAACGATCCATCTCGGTGTTTATTTTTCCGTTATTTTTTCGTGTATGATCGAAAAATGTATGATATAACCGGAAATTGTCATGATATGCATCTTCATGATTCCACTCCAATGCATACACGTAGATATTTAATTTTGAATTAAATTAGGCGCGTAAAACTCGATTAATTAGTTAACACACTTGTTTTAATTAATATGTGGTAGTTAATTAAAATTAAGTAACTAATTATTAAAACCGAGGAACCGGGTTTTGTCAATCATTACGATTTTGGTGATGGATTCTCGCTGAATCCCACTTAGATAAATCGTTGAGTTTTCGGTGAACTACCTTAAACAGAAACGAGATTACGCTTTGGTTGATAATTTAGAAATCGGAAAATCTTAGTACATGGGTTCGGAAATGGTCTAACAATGGTTGGGCGAACTCAACCGAGCTTCAGCTCAATCGACTCCCTTTTCACGTGTGATGTACGTTACAATAGTTCGACAAGACTTAGCATAGCCGATAAGCCTTCGGGCTAAACGGGGCTTCTCTTGCCGGATTAGCCTGAATTGTCACATATGTTCCAACGAATAAGACGGCGTAGGCTTGCCTACCTCACCGACCTTGTTCGGAGTACTTTGATTTATTGTTTCTTATTGTCAAGACCGAAACCGTAATTAGTAAACCAACCACTTTTTCAAATTATTGAGTGGGAGCGGGGAAGGCGACAGCCAACCCCACGGCCTCTACTATAAATGCAAGCATGTGAGAGAAGGGTGACGCCTCGAGCCGCTTTGATTCCGGCCCCCTACGGGTGGTGTTCACCCCTATCAAAATTCAAGGCTTGGTTTCCGAAAGGATAGGATTTCGGGTACTCGTTGAGTCACTGACCGACCCTGCGGCGGCACACTCGGGGCGTACTTTGAGATCTGATATAGTAGGTAACACTCTTTATGGATATTTTTGAAATATCTAGGCTAGAAAAGGAAGGTAATCAATGATTAAAGACCGGGATGTATGATTCCCGTGAGATGTTTGATTCTCAAAATTCAATCATTGAGAAAGATTGTCTCAGTTTGATCGTCGCCTCTTTGACTGATCCTGCGGCGGCACTGAGGTGTGAGATTAAATCCTTGGAATGGTATGATAGAATTTTAACAGGTTTATTATTCCTAAAATAAAAAAATCAAGTAGTGAAAATATTTTTTTTGAATTTAACTTTCTGTCATGTTTATTTTACAACTTTAATCTCTAGGCTACTAAACTGTTAGTAATAGGACTTCATTAAAAATGTGGAAGTAACAAGTACGTTGTAATTATCAAAAGAAGGCAATTTTTTTTCTCCTTGAACCTTTAAAAACTTAAGTGACATAGTATAGGTATGTCACGGATGTCACTCGTGTTGAACAAGAGATGACCAGACTTAGTTTACAAAAGATGATATAGGACTATCAGACAAATTAATTTAGTGAATTTTAAAAGTTTAATTACACAACAAATTTTTAAATTGAAAAATTGGAAAGTCATATACATAAGGCGTTGCTAGTTAGACGGTATTTGGAACAGATAAACTAGTGGGAGCCTTAGTCTTATGATTTGTTGTTTTTCTGAATCATTAGAAATGTGTAATGGATCGCACAAGAGTTTTTCCATTCATTGGAAAAACAAGAATAAAGCGTTACTAGTTAGATGATTATTTGGGCCGATAAACTAGTGGGAGCTTAGTTCTAGGTGATGTTCTAATCTTTGAAAAACCATAAATACAAAGTGTTGCTAGTTAGACGGTATTTGGAACCGATAAACTAGTGGGAGCTTTGGTCTTATGATTTGACGATTAAAAAAATCGATAGTCCAAGCAAGTAACACTGAACATCCCACAGTTCAAGAGTAGTGTGATGTGATCCAGTTCATGCTCGGAGGATACATCATTCGTGCTATTTATGAATATTATTTAATTAATTAGGAGTTGGTTTTATTTTATATTGGATTTTCAGCACTTTATTTATTTGTTATTTATTAGCCAATAGGAACATTTCGTTTCTGGCCAATAGGAGAGTAGCGCATTTTCTAGTGGGATTTTCTCCCACATTGCTTTTGTCTTTCTAGTTTTTTTTGGTTGTAGTTCTATATAAGGCAAACACTAGCTATTCATTCCGGAGACAATTTTTTTATGAGAAATCAAATTATTGAGTTTTACTCAACCAAGTCATAAGGCTTGAAAATCACTTGCAGTGAGAATTTTCTTTGTCGTAGAAAGTTCAACCCTTTGAGGATTTACCAAAGATTGTGAGCATTTGTTGGGCATTCTCCGCCTACGATTTAGTTGGATTACTTGGCCTGCAGGATCATTGGTTCGTCATTGTTCCCCTGGGTTACTTCTGGGCAAAACATCGGATTTGATTCCAACCGAAAATCACGTCAGTTAGTAGCAATTCAATGACTTTGGTGAGCAAATACCCCTTTTTTTGTTTCTTGTTTATTCGTTATTTTGTTTCTTCTTCGTCGTTCACAATCAAAAAAAAAAAAGAAATATCTCGACCTGATCCTTATTTGTGTTCTTACTAGTCCTTCATAGTCAAAAAAAAAAAAAAAAAAAAATCAGCCCTTATTTTGTTTCTTGCTCCCTGCGAATTCTGCATCTATATACAAAAAAAAAATTATTATCAATTGTTCCTGCATATTGTTCGTCAACATGCATATTCTTGTTCTTTCAATTCGTCCACTAGCACCAATTTGTTTGTCTTCTCCGTTGACTACCCCCAGTTGCCTAGCCTAATTGTTTTCCTGTGATTTGTTTTAGGCCGTCTACACACAAAGGCACCAATAGCCTTGACCTAGTTTGTTTATTTTAATTTGTTCTATTTTATTTAGTCGGCCACAAAAAAAAAAAAAAAAAAAAGTGCTGCAAATTTGGACGTGAGCTTCACACCCCGGTGTGTCAAATTTCACACCTGTGACATTTTTGTAGTCTAAAAAAAAAAAAAAAAAAAAAAAAAAAAAAAAGTGCCACCTTTTTGACGAAATTATCACACCCAGGTGTGAAAATTTTTCACACCCGTGAAATATTGCAGTCACCTAATTTCATTACTTTTCCATGTCTTTTGCTTCCCACCTTTCTTACTCACATTAGCAACTCTTCACACACCATCCCACTCATTTCTATACATTTTCTCGGTCTGAACACCTAGTGTCCTTTCTAGAGAGTCGGTTTTGCGTCTTTGTTTACTTTTGCTTGCTTTTCTGGTTCATTTGACAAGGGTACTTTTTACGACATAGAAAGAGGGAGTGTAAACACGAGTGATAGTGAGGCAACATGGTTGGTCGTGGTTTAGTTGTTGAGGAGGTAAATGAAATTGTGGAGGCACGATTAAAGGAGAAGTTTGAGACTCATGCGCCGAATTGGCACGACAGGTTCGATGAAGTGAGACAGAGGGGTAGATGAGGCCATACATGCGGCGGTGACACCTTTACGTGAAGACACACGTGAAATTCGTGAGGCACTTGCTACTTTGTTGGGTATTTGTAAACCGAGGTGATGATAGGGAGGTAGAGGCTAGATGTGGTAGAGGTGGTCGAGTCTTTGTGTCAAAAGGAGGAGGTGAGAGGATGGTGGAAGAGAGGTCGAAGAAAGAAGAGCATAGGAAGCAAGAAGTCGAACTAAACTCGAAGAAAGCATTTGACCTACTTTGGAAGGATTATAAACAACGGTGTGATGTAGTTGACGTTGAAAAAAATTGAGAGAGAGAGAAGAACACACGGTTTGTGGCCACTTGCCCCATTGTTGAGGGGTTGAATTGTGCCAATGTGGAAGAGGTAATTACACATGTAGATGCATTGGTTGATGTTCTGATGAGCATAGTGAGTGTGTTGTCACTTCGAGGTTGTATGTGTTGTTCATGATGGTACGAGAGGTTGAGATCGTTGTTGAGAATGAGAAGGCAACCATGCTCACCATTGAGCCATTTTTGAATTGTGTTGCCCCAAATTTTCTTTGCGGTACATGCTCCTTTTGTTGGAGGCGTTGACAATGTTGCCAAGTCGGTTTGGGTCACTTGCACACTTAAAAGATATACAAGCGACACATATTTATCATGATCCATTTTGGTGCATTGTCGTCCTTTCGATTTTGTGGTTGATGATTATTATGTTGGCCCCGTTCGTTTGTACAAGAGGCGGTTACTAAAGTGTTCACCTCTATACTTTTCTTGGATGTACTTCACTCTGAGGGCCTACTCACATATGTTCGGCCACGCTTACTATTCGATCCAGGTGGATTCGAGGACGAATCCTTTCGAACCGGGAGGGAATGATGTGATCCAGTTCATGCTCGGAGGATACATCATTCGTGCTATTTATGAATATTATTTAATTAATTAGGAGTTGGTTTTATTTTATATTGGATTTTCAGCACTTTATTTATTTGTTATTTATTAGCCAATAGGAACATTTCGTTTCTGGCCAATAGGAGGTAGGCGCATTTTCTAGTGGGATTTTCTCCCATATTGCTTTTGTCTTTCTAGTTCTTTTGGTTGTAAGCCTATATAAGGCAAACACTAGCTATTCATTCTGGAGACAATTTTTTTATGAGAAATCAAATTATTGAGTTTTACTCAACCAAGTCATAAGGCTTGAAAATCACTTGCGAGTGAGAATTTTCTTTGTCGTAGAAAGTTCAACCCTTTGAGGATTTACCAAGGATTGTGAGCATTTGTTGGGCATTCTCTGGCCTCGATTTAGTTGGATTACTAGGTCTAGGATCATTGGCTCGTCATTGTTCCCCTTAGTTACTTCCTGGGCAAAACATCGGATTTGATTCCAACCGGAATCACATCATAGTGTCTACTCAAACGAACTGCTAGTTTAAGACTGTTTCCTTCTAAGGAAAGTCGAGAATGGGAAAGAATGTTTATATGTGTTAGTCATCTAAACTAAGTAGTTCTAAGGCTAAACCGGAAAATTAATAAATTGGAAATTAGAGGAGAAAGAAAGTGATTTCGGATCACTGACCAATGCATCCTTAGCAATTTTCTCAAAAGCTAAGTTCTTTGGAAGAACTAGGTAGCTTTGCATTAAACGATAAATGAAATAGACAACGGGCAGTTATTTCAGAGAGACTAGTGGGAGTGATATAAGGAAATGAATCTCGGATTCAATTCTTAATTATCACAGAAAATTCATTTTCTGTTTTCGGATTCGTTGGAACGAACGTATTCATTTTCAATAGGATAATTTGTTTGTCTTATTGACGATAAATATAACATTCGTAGCACGAACCCAAGACTCGGACTTTTGTTTGATAAAGTCAAAACCACTAAGAAATGTTGAATAGGTATATGTAACACATCTTAAACAATATTAGCGCAAATGGTTTCCGTATTTAGATAAACAATTCTTTATATACTATTAATTAGTGCATATTCCTAACGACAAGATCTGCAGGCGGCTTAAGGTGATTCCTATCTCTCCTCAAAGGAACCCTGTCTCAAAGGAACAATGCCTAAGTTTCCTTTCAATCGGGAAAGGGTAATAGATTTAAAGAAGTTACATAGCTTGTTCATATCGACCTTTGGGGTCATATGAAAGATACAAGCTAGTGGGAGCTTTTGATGTAGTGACATCTTGTCTGACAACTATTCGAGACTCCGGTAAGTTTATCCAAAATATTTGGCGGAAATCTCTGATTTCACCAGAGATAGAGTATTCCATACTCAGAAATAGGTTATTGCGTAGTCTTCGGGACTGATGCTCGGCCTGCCTCCCAGTGAAATGTTTTCAGTAAAGGATACACCATAAATTTGCCTTATATAGTTATTGATGTGCTACGATACACTGTTTAACTCATTTAAGATATTAGTTGCAATAATAACGGCTTACATTAACATGTGAATCCGAGAAGTCTGCCTAAAAGATGCCTACGCATTTGTGGATAAGGAGTGAATTCGGTTTCACCCCACTTCCGCAAATATAGACATTTAGCACTTAGTGCTTGAAGGTAGGACTGGAAATTTTGCATACACGTTCAGAGCGTACAATATATTAATGCATTGAGTAAAGGTTGGTTATAAAACTCGTAAAATCAGAGAATGACGGTTATACTGTCAAACTCAGTCTGATAGAGTCTATAAATAACAACCTTAGATCTTGAAGTATTTATACTCAAGATGTTACTAACTGATTTGTTCAGTCCACGTCCAACACCGGCAGTTGGTGATAATACTAATAAAAACTACTAAACTAGATCAGTATATCAAACCACCCCGAACGCAGTGGGAGTATGGTTTGTCCATTACCCATTGCAGACCTTACGGTCTATAGGGTAGATTGATGACCTATAGTCCTTCGTGGGCTGTATAGGATCCTGATCATAGAGGTTGGTTTAAAAGCCATAACCCTGTGAATGGAGTTTGATACTCCAGTTTTGTTGAAACTCTTGTAGATCCACCTGAGTATCTCAGGCCAAGTGGGAGTAATTGGAACTACATAGAGAAGAGTCGAATGAATAGGAAAGTTTAACTTTCAACGCAAAACTTAATAATTTAGGGGTGATTCCCTAAAAGATAGAGAGTTAACCAGACCGTGATCTCTCTTACCACTCAGTCTTGCTTGATTTCGTCAGAAAGCGGGAAATAAAGGTGATTCCATAAGACTTTCTTGCCGAACAACGGAATCTGAACTCATTCAGAACAGAAGGGTTTTAGCAAATAACGGATTCGGTACAAATCAAAAAATAGGGGTGATTCCCTAAGATCTTTTTGCGAGACTAACGGTATCTTAATTTATTCAGAAAGAACCTTTGGCAGGATGTCTGCCATAGCTTATATCCTTTGGGGATTATAGCAAACCTTTAGGTCATTTCAAAGTCATATATTAGAATATATGGACTTGACCAGAATATTGATAAGTCTTTCATAGACTGGCATCAATATTAGTAAAGTAGTATGTAGATTAGTGTTTGTGAATGGTAACACTGAAACAGTTGGAACAACATGGGCGTGTTATCTGAAGTCAGAATCTAACATGCCATCGGGATTCATTCTAAAGGATTTGATTCGCTCAAATTCGTGAGAATCGATCATTGGAAATCTCATCCATTCACCTGGTTAAGATATTCTTGCATTTATGCAACATTCAACGATGTAGTCTACCCTACCTCTCAGGAATGATTATCTAAACCTACAGATGAATACGAAATGGGATGTTTAGTGAATCCTCAAGTCTCTTCGGGAGAATGAGGAATAATATGCTAGTATATTCAGGTGCAAACTAGAATATAAGTGATAACAACGATCATCGGCTTTAGGTCGATTGAGGATGATCATTAAATCGATCTCGGTCTCGGTGTTTACTCATGTGATAAAGTATTATCCAGTACCACCTCATTGTGAAAACATTTGAGAGGTAGCTCATAAGGATTTTGCAGTCACTAGAGGTCATAAGCATATTGAAATCGTACCCACCGGATTAGATGGAAGGGCGACGTTTCGATCCCAAAGGTCGACTCTAGCCGCCAACCTACCTGATTAGTGTACCGAGTCACATGGTATTCGGATTCTAAGTACGCGCCGGGTCACTGACCTACCCTGCGGCGGCACACTCCAATCGTGCTTGGAAGGATTAATTACTAAGATGCGCTTGGAGGTATGATTCTTGGGGATATGTCTCACTTGTTTTGAGCAAGTGGGAGAATGTTGTGAATATATATATATATATATATATATATATATATATATATATATATATATATATATATATATATATATATATATATATAGTAAAGGTGTGCTCTAAAACAATTAATCCACTTGCCTTTCGTGCAAGTGGGAGATTGTTAGGTATAGTGTCCGAAAGACAATTATATAATTGTTTTAGGATGAAATTAATAATTCATCTTATTATATGCATGTATGCTTATAATTAATACACTAACAAAAAACCCTAGGTACCTCGTTTATGTAATCACATAACTCAGTGTATGGCTATACACAAGAGGATTGAGTTAGTGAGATGTACTTAATATTGACTTAGTCCGTAGCGTTTATTAATCTTAGTACGGGTCTCATGATTAATTTGCTATTAATGCGCCCAGAACACTTTAGGTGTGACAGTCTTATCCGGATTGTCGGGACTAGGGTACCTAATGGGGCATTTATATATGATGATAATCATATAGGGCTGGACCGATTTGATTTGAGTTCTCGATATAATTCCGTGATCGAGAAGTCTTATCGAATCACAAGACGATCATATATGGATTAATCTCAATCTTGAGGTGATCACAGACAACTTCTTAGACTAGGGTGGAGTTTGATGTGTTAGTAAGGATCACTTCGTAGTATGTGGTCCAACACTTCTCGTTGGCTCTATTCTAGAATGAGTGAGTAGTCTGTGTTATCACAGATATGGAATCCATTCCTTCCCTCGGGAAGTAGACAGACAATTCCCTTATTTGTTAACCCTAGAAACTAATCGATCGGCCGAGTTCATATTATATTAGTTATGAACTAATTGATCACTAGGGGGTTAATGGTAAATAAGGATAATATATTTCGAGAAGGGTTTACGGAAATATCTCGAATCGAAGTGAACAGTCTATGGAGGATTTATCCGTATGTAATGATTATATCAGTGGACGCTTTCGACTCATAAATTGAGTGTAAGTTATCTATATTTGATAGAGTTCAGTTTCGGGTTTATGGTGGTGTAATCCCGGAATTAATAGATTGGATATAATTATTTTGTCTGATGAATAATTTTATTTAATTTATTGTAGCTACTGAATATGTGTCCATGGTCCCCAACGTGGCTCCTAATATAGCATTTAGGTTTTCTCGTCGTTTCACCTCAATTAATATTAAATAGTTGGATTGGACTGTTTAATAGATATGTGGATTAATTGTTTAGTTGGACTAGATAATTAAATACACGGAAAAGATATTTTTCGTGGACTCGGCCCAAATGTGTGTAAAATGCGTGTGGACCTATTTTAATAGGGTGGGGCGCATTTTTGGATTAAATAGTTAGAAAGAAATTAGTTTTCTTGGATAATTATTTAATATATGATTTAATCATTTATTTGTTAAGTGATAATTCATGGAATATTAGATAATAATATTATTTATCCTAATTTGTTTGGGATAATGATTTTATTTATCTTTTATTTGGAATAAGGATTAATCTAATAATTTTTAAATCCTTGGAGGACAAGGATTACTCTCTTATATAAAGAGAGTTATCCCAAGCCTGTTACATACACATAATTTCGACCAAAAAGTGCAAGTGCATGGCTTGGAGATTTCAGCCATTGTACTTCGGGTTACGAGTTGGGATAATCCTCGGGATTATTCCCGTAGCATATCGAGGAGGTCAAGCGGCTTGAAACACCATCCACTTGGTGTTGCTTGGAGATACACGTCAGAAGATGGTGGCTTCTCAATTCTTGGATCTTGGATCTCGGATTGTTCTTGGTGTTTATTCACAATAAACCGGTAAGCAATCTAAACCCCCTCGTAGGTTTAGATCTATTGTATTTATGTATTTTGGTTGTTAGATCTAGATCTATACTATTCCGCTGCGTAATCGGGTGGATCTTGATCCATCCGGTGATATTACATCTTACAAAGTGTTGGTTGTATGAAAGGTGAAAAATATTTGGAGCAGGAGGTGTTTACGCACAGGAAAGTGATGAATCATTTGGTGTAACTCCCCGCTCCCGGACACCGAGTCCTTATCTGGAAAAGGAACATTCGGAGCGTATAGCATTAAATAAATTTTATATTAAGTCTCTACGTCGTCGTATCAAAAGTAAAGCAAACAGAAGTTAAAAGACTCAGATGAAGTCATAAATGCATCTAAGATTAGATTACAACTCAACAAAGATAGAAAGGTTTTCTTACAACAACAAGGTAGCTTACAACATACGATGTCCAAATTAAAATTACAACAACTTATCTTACAAAGATCTTAAAGGAAGTACAACACTTGTCTTGAAATTGAAATAACAACATAGTCTAATACATCATAGAATAAAAGAAACAGAAATTGAAGAGAGTTTGAGAATGTGATAAACACAAGAGTAAACTTCAACTTAGTTTATTCATTGATATGAGAGGTGTATAAATAGATACAATTGAGAGAGACTAGCAAGCTAGCTTGGGCGGCCACTTGAGTATGTAGATGTGGGCGGCAAGTATGCAAAAGTAAAAGTAAAAGCTATGTCTATGACATAAAGTAAACTAGAGTTTGACATATTAATTGTTTATATGTATCACAATTAATATGTCTATGACATAAAGTAAACTAGAGTTTGACATATTAATTGTTTATATGTATCACAATTAATATGTCTTTTACAATTAAATAAAGTGTACAAAATATCCTCAGATTTAACTCCTGAGGTCAGCTGGGCACCTCTTTGAACTTCGATCTCACTGAGTAATAATCTTGTAATATTTCCACACCCCACTCAAATCTGGTTGTATATGTTGATGCAGCAAGTTTGCTACTAAGTCTCACGAACATAAGAGGTGGAATAGCCTTTCAAAGATTCGATCTGTTTGAGGAACATAATGGAGTTGAATAATTTTAGCATCAATCTTTTCCTTCGAAAGTGTCACAATGTCCACATGCTTGGTTTTATCATGATGGATGTGGATCTTCACCATGCATAAGGTGAATTATTATCACAAAGCAGAGTGTGATAGGTTCTTTGAGAGGTTCTTTGAAGTTCGGTCAAGACTTTTTTTAGCCATAGAGCTTCACAAATGCCAAGTACAAGTGCCCTGAGTTCAAACCTTCAAAGATCGCTTGACTTGACACGAGAGGTTGTTTCTTGCTTCTCCAAGTAACCAGTGTTCCCCATACATATGAGCAATAGCCTGTGTAGATCGTCTGTCAATGTGACATCCAGCCAATCAATCAAAGATCGTAGTAGACCTTGATTGATCTATCGGTAGACTTGGTGAAGTGCGAGGCCTTGGCCAGGAGTGGACTTTAAATATCTCAAGATCCTATTCATCAGCATCCCAATGTTGCTTAGTAGGGCGGTGCATGAACCGACCGACCGGACTAACCCCATATGCAATATCGTGGCCTTGTGTGAGAAAGGTAGATGAGTTTACCTACAAGCCTTTGATATTGTTCTTTTAACGACAAAGAATGTCACCATGCGATGAGGGTGTTACTCAGTCTCTCTGGGGATACAACAGTTTGCATCCCAAAGATGCCGCTTTCCTTGATAGATCCAATACATACTTCCTTTGGGGAGACCGAAATGCCTTTGGTGTTTCTAGCCACTTCCATACCAAGAAAGTACTTGAGGTAGCCCGGATCCTTAACTTGGAACACCTTTGCCAAGAGAGTCTTTAAATTTTGAATCTCAAGTAGAGTCATCTCCAAAGAAGGATGATATCATCCACATATACAATAAGAATAGACCTTCTCTGGTTGGTTGTCTTGATGAACATAGTGTGATCTCGAGTTGCATTGATGATATCCAAAGAGCTTTGACCACGGTAGTAAGTTTCCCAAACCAGGCTCTTGGGATTGCTTCAGGCCATATAGAGATTTTACGAGTTTGCATACCTTGCCTCGAGTGTGAGGATTGACAAAACCAGGAGGTACATTCATATAGACTTCCTCAAAGAGATCACCATTGAGAAAAGCATTTTTGATATCTAATTGGTGTAGAGGCCGATCCAGTTGGACAGCTAGAGAGATCAGAACCCTGACAGTGTTGAGTTTTGCCACTGGTGCAAAAGTTTCCTTATAGTCAATACCATAAGTTTGAGTGAATCCCCTTGCTACCAATCTGGCTTTGTACTTGTCAATTGTACCATCAGCATTGTATTTGATAGTGAATAACCATCTGCAGCTAATCTGTCTTTTGCCTTTTGGAAGAGTTGTGAGATCCCAAGTATGATTATCCGGGAGGCGATCATCTCTGCTTTTAACGGCAAACTTTCCACTTATCATTTTGAAGGGCCTCCTGAATATTTTTAGGAATAGAGTGAGAGTCCAGTCCCTGTGTAAACATAGCAAATTTAGGAGACAACCGTCATAAGATAAATAAGTATGAATAGAATGATCGATGCATGATCTTTTCCTTTCCTTAGAGCAATAGTCCGCATCAATGTCGGTAGGGTGCCGTGGTTCAGCAGATCTCGAGTCGATAGGTGTTGAGGCTCGAGTTCAAGCAGCTCTGGTCGATGGGATCTTTGGTCCAGCAGCTCGAGTCGATGGGTCTTGAGGTTCGATCTGCCGAGTCTCGATGGAGGCCTTTGAGGTTAAGAGTTTGTTGAGGAACGGATTTAGATCAATTTCAATAAGATTTCCATCGCTGATCGCTTGATGAGACTTGCTTTGTAGTAGGAGTCCTTTCAAAGAATTTTACATCCATAGAGTTGTAAAATTTCTTTTCATGAGGTGAATAGCATTTGTAACCTTTCTGCCCTTAGCATACCCTAGGAAAATGCACTTGTGAGCTTTGGGATCAAGTTTGCTTCGTGTTGGGCATGGATATAAACAAACACAAGACAACCAAAGATTTTTGGAGGCAATTGGGCAATAAGATGAGGCGCAGAGTGTGTGGTCGGCGGGGTTTGGATAGGAGTCTTGAAACCTAACACTCTGTTTGGGAAGCTCATTGTTGATTAAGTATGTGGCGATCAATATAGCTTCACCCCACATATATTTTGGAACATTTGTAGTGAACATGATTGATCTCGGCCATCTCCAAAGAGTGCCTATTCTTTCTCTCAGCAACCCCATTTTGCTGAGGTGTCTCAACACAACTACTGATATGGACAATTCCCTTATTCATCAAGAAATTACTGAGATTAGACTCATAATATTCAAGAGCATTGTCAGTCTTCAAAATTTTAATCTTAATGTCAAACCGAGTAGAGACCATGTTGTAAAACTCTTGAAAGATGGATCCAACTTCGATTTATCCTTCATTAAAAATAACCAAGTGGTTCTCGTGTGGTCATCTATGAAGGTTACAAACCACCTTTTGCCTGTTATACTTTTCACTCTTGAGGGTCCCCATACATCACTGTGAATTAAGGTGAAAGGTGTGGATGGGAAGTGAGGTAATTTAGTATACACAGATTTGGTGAGTTTGGCAAATTGACAAATATCACATTGAAGATCATTAAGATTACATCCTTTAAACAATTCGAAATTAAAGACTTTAAATAACCAAAACTTGGATGTCCTAGTCTATAATGCCATAACATGATATTGTCTAGGTTTTGAGTGCAGTGCCGAGGCGATTCGATCTTGATCTTGTCTTCAGGGTTGATCACAAACAAATCCTGAAGCGTGGTTTAGCTTGACCAATCACTTCTGTGAAGAAAGATCCTGGAATGTGCACTCGATCCTTATCAAAAACAACGGTCCAATTCAGATCTTTAGTGAGTTTACTGACAGATATAAGGTTACAATCTAACTTTGGAACAAATAAGACCCCTTGTAGATATATCTGATTAGTAAGTTTAACCTTCCCAACACCTTTTGCATAAGAAACAGAACCATCAGCAGTTTTAATTCTGTGAATTTGGGTGCATGGCATATAGTGGGTAATGAGGTTTTTATTACCGGTCATGTGGGAAGAAGCCCGAATCAACAATCCAAGTCTCATTACTAAGAGGTGAGCGGAATATACTGCTTTTAGCATGAGTGGCCATTTCGATGAGAGGAGCTACCTTCCCGATCTTTGAGCAATAAAGGCTTTAAAGGCAGCAAACTGAGCATTCAGATGGTTGTCATTCTCCTCGTCACTGGCAAGTCTGCCTTGATTTTCCCTGGTTGGTTTTGAGGTTTTAGAGGGATTAGGCTTGCCATGAAGCTTCCAGCAATTGTCCTTGGTGTGATTTGTGCGTTTGCGCGTGATCACGAACAACCTTCCAGCTTTTCTCGTGAGGCTTCACCAGAAGTCCCAAGAATCCTCGTGAGCCTTCCCGACATTCAAGCAGGTAGTTCCTTTAGTAGGGTTATCATCGCGAGGAGCATGACTTTCCTCCTGCTTTCTTCATGTTTGACCTCAGCAAACATGGATTTGAGATTTGGGAGAGGTTTTGTGGCAAGAATTCTCCCTCTAACATCATCAAGAGTAGGATTCAGTCTAGTGAGGAACTTGAATACTCTCTTCTTTTCTATGATGTCTTTATATAGAGCAGCATCCTTGACATCATTCCAGGTGTGAGTTTCCAACATATCTAGGTGTTGCCATGCCTTAGATAGTTGATTGAAATATTGAGTTACAGACATATCTCCTTGTCTGCAGTTTTGAATCTGAGCTTCGAGTTCATAGACTTCAGATGTATTGTCTTTTTTTGAGTAAAGGTCTCTGGCATTATCCCAGATTTCCTTAGCAGTGTCATACATCATGAAGTTCTCACTGATCTCTTTTGTCATAGACCTCGTGAGGATGGTCATGACTTGGTTATTTTATGTGTCCCATGCTTCAAACTTGGGGTCAGTTTCAGCAGGGGCAGGTTTGGAACCTGACAGATATCCCATCTTGCCCTGGCCGGAGATATACATTTTCATAGACCTTGACCATAGCAAGTAATTGTTACCATCAAGTTTATGATTTGTAAAAGAAGAGTGTTCGATTATCCCATCTGCTTGAGGCAAATTGTGAGTCTACTGAGGAAGATGAAACTTCAAAATAATGTTGACATTTTTCTGAAAAAGAACTGAGTTTTGCAGCGGATTTTAGAACTCAGTAAGTCTCTGATACCATGAAGAGAGTTTGAGAATGTGATAAACACAAGAGTAAACTTCAACTTAGTTTAAACATTGATATGATAGGTGTATAAATAGATACAATTGAGAGAGACTAGCAAGCTAGCTTGGGCGGCCACTTGAGTATGTAGATGTGGGCGGCAAGCATGCAAAAGTAAAAGTAAAAGCTATGTCTATGACATAAAGTAAACTAGAGTTTGACATATTAATTGTTTATATGTATCACAATTAATATGTCTATGACATAAAGTAAACTAGAGTTTGACATATTAATTGTTTATATGTATCACAATTAATATGTCTTTTACAATTAAATAAAGTGTACAAAATATCCTGTCTTTAACTCCCCTGAGGTCAGCTGGGCACCTGTTGAACTTCGCAAAGCTCTCAAAGTAATCTTTGTAATATTTCCACAGAAATCATCAAGTGAAGCATAAGCTCAAACATCGTCCCCAAAGTTGTCATCCAACACATGCTCATCCTGTTTGTCTTCTCACCCCAAAAGCATGCAAACAAAACATGCAATTGAGGTAAGTGCAAAGTACTCAGCAAGAAGAAGAAGCTAATGTATAATTAAGTCTTACAACGAAAGGTTCATTAGTTATTATTATTAAGTTATCTTTGTGAGACTGATTCAACTCTAAGGTTCACTCCATGCTCATCAACATGTTGTGACTATTGGTTTCTAACTTAGCTTATCTTTGTTACAACCGCATTCAAGGACACTACGCATGGTATATATCCACCATGAGATATCGTTTGCAACCTATCAGTGGATCACACCGATAGCCACGGAAGTCTATTTTGGTAGACTCTGATAGTCGCGTTCGGTGAAGTCCCTCTACTTATAGTGCCCCTTCGAGGCAAGTAAGGTTATTCATTCACGAGATCCCTCCTCTCCTACTGCCTTTTAAAGGCCAACAAAGTTACTCGCTTTATTCAAATAGCCCACACATAGCGATATGGCCTTGTGCCTTACCAAGAATGACATGTTGTTTATTCTTTTAACTACACAAGTATATTTGTTATTAATTACTAACTATCCACCTAAGTATTTTCAAGTAAGCTCCCTTACATCGCCTACTCTCTTACTTAGACTACTTGACACGGACAAGGCCTAGCACATACACGGACATTGATGAATACTAATTCATCAATGCACAAGCCAATCATACTCTTCTGACGGTCCCGAACTTCAACTCTTAGGAAGAGTACATTCGGTGCCAGAATTAAATGCATAATAAACTTAATCAAGGCTTGTTCATGTTCATTTAATGTTATTAGATCAAGGAACAACATTTAAAACTCATCTCATAGCTTAAAACAACGATTTCCCCAAAACTGGGGTCAATGCGTGCGTATTCACTGACTAGAAACTTGTTGAAAGTTTCTATCCGGCCAATGTGTGCGCATTGCATGCAGTGCGTATGCATTGCCTTCTGCTGGGAACAAATTTGAACATCCTGAAACAGCAATGCGTGCGCATTCGTGGGAATGCGTGTGCATTTCACCTGTTGGGACTAAAACTAAGCAAATTGTATCAGCAATGCGTGAACATTGCTAGCCAATGCATACACATTCCACCGGCAACTCCTTAAAACATGCTTTTCTACTCTTAAACGATTTTCAACCCTTTCCCATAATGATCAACATTGAAAGACACAAGAAAACAATAAAAAAGACTTTAAACATACTATAGCACCTCGTATTACAACAACAGCAACATCTAGCATGATTTCTAACCACAAAACATACCCAAAACACAACCTTAACCTCATAAAACTATAACCATTCATTAGGAAGAGCCTATTATTTGATCAAAGCAAACTCCAAAGCAAGAACTACGAGAAAGACTGCAGCGACACTTCTCCAAACCTTGCTGAAATCTGAAACGTTTTGTATCCACACGATCCTTGTCCTTTAACGAATCCATTGCTCTACTTTGATCTAGAAACCGGTGAAAATCTTATTGGGAATTGTAAGAATTCTCCTTAGTTTTCATTTTCCCAAATGGTAGTGCAGATTTCCAACTTTGAGGGCAATAGGCAACTTCTGAAAACTCCCCTCCTATAGTGGGAGGTTTATTTTGTAGAAAAGAACTCCCAATGAGTTATTGCCATGAAAGTCCATCAAATTCCTTTTAATAGCAATTACTCCCATCAATTCCCTTCTTTTACTATTAATTACCATAATTTATTTTCTATTTTCGAGACTTTAACCCAAAATAATAAATATAATATTCCGAATTTTACAAAATGACACGTCTGTTATTTCCTAAAGTTCGGGATATTACATGAGGGGTAAAAGAGACTTGGGCAATTGTTGTGTTTTAAGAAAAATATGTAACAAACAAGTTTTAAAAGGTGTTGACTGAAAACGTGGTTTCCTTTACGGATCAAGAATTTTAGAGGTTTGGTCGAGGTATACAGCATAACATTAATTGGATGCTTGGATTATAGGTGAGTTCAATTTTTTTTGTGATAAAAGCCAAAGTGTGTCTTTTTAATTATTTTTAAATATTTTATTTATATAAAATATTGTTAATTTAAACTCGGAAGTCATTTTCGAACGATTTCTTTAAAAGTAATAATTGATAGTTTTGACCTAGTGCACATTTTCTTACAATAAAAATGATACTCGGAATTAACGGTTAATACTCGTTCGCTCGCTCATGGCACGAAAGTGTCAAAACTCTGGTGGCTAGGGGGATTAGAGTTACTGCTCTAGGAAAACGGATGGTCACCGGTCTCGGGGCCTCTTGACTCAAACTCTTTGCGACAGTAGCTAGAGTGCTCGCTCGTAAGAGTGGATATGGTACCTTTTCCCGGAAGATTCATGCTACAACCAGGAAAGCAAGGGCTAACGGTTGGTGCGCGGGTCCTAGGGCATGGATAGGATTGGCTGGAACCGTGTATGGGCGAAGGTTGATTCTTTTCCCTGGCAATCGGCCGGAGTCATCAGGCATGGCTAGTTCTTGTGGAGTGCGGTTGAAATCCATATGGTAAATTTGGTGTTTGGACGGTACTTGACTCATCGGCTCGGCCAAAGTTGGTGCTTGTAATTGAACCTGACATGTTTTCTTAAAACTTGTGCACTATATATTAAAAATTGTTCTTCCATTGTTTTATTATTAAAGAAAGGCTTCCGCTGTTATTTCTTAAAGATGTTCAAGATATTGATTTTATACACACACACACACACACACACACACACACACACACACATATATATATATATATATATATATATATATATATATCACACACGGCTCATACCAGCCTTTTGCTAACGACTTGTTTTCTTTGTTTCTTTTGTTTTCCTTTTGTAAATATTTTTACTGGTTATTGATCGAGGAAAGAAAAGGGAACTATAGGTGACGATATTGACCGAGAAACGAGTAGAAGGAAAAAATTGACGTCATGTATTTGTCATTATTTGTAAGGAATTACTGTAATCCTTATTTGTTGTAATCTTTGTAATGAAAATAGTTGTTGAAGCATTGACAAATTATTGGTGATATAATTAAATTATTTTGGGATTTTAGTATTGTTATTGAAGTCGCGGCGAAAGCTTCGCAACCCCTCCTAGAATGACCCCAATGGACCTAGAGGTCGGGAGTAGGGTATTACACAAAGGATCTTCAAGTTTATAACCTTTGATGATGGGTAGAACACTGTAACGCCACAACAGATAATTACTTCGATCCAGCTTTACAATGCATGTTTGATTCAGGTTGTTGGAAAATGGTGGGTGTAAAAGAGAAGAGGTTGGGTTCGGACTAACGGTACCAACAAAATGGAGGTGTGGGTACAACGGTTCTTAGATTTACATATGGAGATTCAGATCTAGTATAGGATGAACCAGTAGCATGAGTATTTAATGGGGGAATACCTGAGCTCAGAAGTGGTATTCCGGTGACAATCCCATCGGACAAGAAGGGAAAATGCAGTCATGTTGTTGAAGACCCGATATTAAGTCTTGCACTTTCAGTTTGATTTGAAATAGGAGCTCCGACAAATGGTATGGTGGATACAACCGATTGTAGTTGTGTTACCGATGGGGTTGAGCTGACGGGAGCTCCAATCTCTGCGCTTCCCATCACCGGAGGTTCGGTGGTGGCCATGGCTAACAACCTCGGCTCTAATACCAAGTTAACAGATATAGAGAATCATTTCAATGAATAAATCTTTCATTATATTTTCCGTAGTCGGTACACAATCATATAGATATCACAAGACACTTGTCTCACTAAGGGCATTACACCTGGCACACTATGGGAGTGACACATGTCACATAAAATACAAAAACATAAGTGATTTAATTCTTAACAATGTTGCAACTTATCTTTCACCTCCGTCCCCGGAAAAAGACAAACATATACAGTAAATAATAAAGAAAAAATATTTGCGGATGCCTGAAGCAAGCCCAAGATGTTCAAATTTACTGAAGTTGGTAAACAAGTAGAAGTTTCCTTTCTAAAGAAATCCCTGACCTTTGTTTCTTGGATGCATTTTTAATATCTAATAATTTTGTTAAGATATGGTGTTTACGGTTTAAAAATATAAGTCGTAAATGTTTATTTGAAATGCTTCCCGCCTCGTTGCTTTGTACTCTCCGTGTTCGCCTTCGGCACCGCCATCATATCGTGACGGCGAAGTTATCAAAACCAGACTGGACCGGTGGTTGGACCGGTAAAACCGGTGACCCGGACATGGAACCGATTCGGTTTAGTAATTGGACCGATGAAGGAGCCCGACCGCTCAAAACATCTAAAACCGCCGGTCAGACCGCTAAACTGTGACCCGACCGGTTATCGGTCGAACCGATGTTTTTTTTGTTTTTTTTAAATATTTCGGTGGGATTTAACTTAAATAAACAAAAAAAATATTTTACCGTTTCATAATAACAATAAAACGCAGAAACCTTAATTTCACTCATTAATTATGAGTCTTTCATTGTTTCAGGCTTCCTCCATTTAGGAATAAATCCTGTAAAAATTCACTATTCTACATCAAGATCTCTTTTTCTCTATGTTCTTATTTCTTCTCTTTCATTGAATTAATTGTGGAAACTGATAAGTTTCAGCTTTTCAAATTTTTTTATTATGAATTTGGTACTAGTTGGAAAATTAGGGACTAGTATGGTTATATTATTTTAAAATGTGCAAAGTTTACAAACTAGATCTTTTATTTGGAATTTTTTTTTCGTTTTCACTAGTATTGTAGTGTTTCTTTATAATTTACATTTTTATTTGTATTTTATTTGTGATTTGGATGTTGAAATATTTTGGAAATGATTAGGGATGTTCATATTATATATATATATATATATATATATATATATATATATATATATATATATATATATATATTTCTTATGCCTTGAATATAATATTATATTTTAAATTATATCTAGTAACCCACTGGTTGAATCAATGACCCTCCGGTTGAACCGGTGACCTGGTGACCCAATGTCTTTTTCGGTTGAATGTCCGGTCCGGTTCTGATAACTATGCGTGACGGTGGGTGCTTTGTACTCAATCGATAATAGTCAATAATTATTTTTCACAGGGCCGGCCCTCTATGAGGTGGATGATGTTTTTTTGAAATTTGTGTTAAGATGCTTTGTAATCCAAAAAAAATTACTCGAATAAATAAAAACCAAAAAAAAAAGTGTTATTTGTTTATAAGGACGTGTTTTGGTACTTAATTAGGCACTTAGGACACACTTAAAAGATCCTTAGATATAAGGACGGATTTCTTTTATGTTTCCTAAATTACCCTTGTGTTAGAAACCCAGCCTTCTTTCTTCGAATCTTCCCCGCGCTCCTCCTTTCCCCATGGAAAAAAATGATACCTTGCAAGTAAAAGAAAATGACAATCCCATTTGAAATATGAAATCAGAATCCTTGTAGACTCTCTCTTCCAGATTAGTATTGAGATTCCCGTTTCTAAATTCTCGGTTCAGGAGCAAATCAAATACTGAAGAAGATGATGAAAATGAAAGAAGATGCAACAAGAAGATCCGCCGTTAAAAGTGATGTTTCACGAGCTATCATTTTTAATATTGGATATATTACGATCTCCCTAAATGCCGCTGATCGATTCACCGGTGGCAGGGAATTTTGAATTTCAGAGAATTACTCCCGCGGGGATGACGTGGCTGCTATTGGGGATGTCTTTAAGTATGATGATTAGTGGATCTGTGATGTTTTTGATTGGGTTTTTTCTGATGCCATGGGTGTTTGGATTGGCGATGGTTTTCTGTGTGGTTCCGAGGCAGTTTTATCTGATTCTTGAGATCTGACTAAATTGATAAAGATGGGATTCTGCTTCTTGCACAGAACATGATATTGATGTCTTTAGGGCCGTCCTTTACCCTTTTGGTTACTTGTTTTTGAAACTCGGTTCTGATAATTTTCAGCTTTGAGTTTCCTTGTGGTTGGCTGTACTCTTAATTGTTTTTAAATTTTTTCAGACAGCCTTGTGATCTAATATGTCTGCCTGTGTTCTTACCTTGTTCTTAGCTTCTTATAGCAAGCTCAATTTGTTAGAATTTATGTTGTCTATATCCAAACTACACAGTCAGTCTTGATCCCTATTTGTGTAGTCGTTTGAATCTATATAAAGGTCAGAAGTGCTTGGTGCTTTACTGCTTTACAAGCTTTGGGAATCTACCTTTTTGTTCAGAACTTTGCTGAAGATAGATTAAACTATTTTCTATATTGTTAGTTGTATAATAGTTGTAAAACCTTTTGTAATCTAACTTTAATTTGTATCAATTGATCTATTGCAAACTTGTAATCAAATATCTTTGGGAGCATTCCATTGTAATAAAATTATCCGTAATTTGACTCTGTGTATTTGATCTACTTTGTAGTAATTAGCTTTGGTCAAGCGTAATCTAAACTTCTATCATTGGACATCATTTTGAAAAAGCTTCGGCTTTTGGACTTTTGTATTTGAAACATTTTGTGGTAATCTTTCTGTAAGCTACTAATATATAACTTCTCACCTTTACCTTTCTTGTTGGCTCTGTGAAACAGTCTCGACTTTAAAGCTTAAAACAAATATGCTTGCTCATTGTTAATAGCCAACGTGTGTGCCTAGTTTGAAATTCAACGGCATCATGCAATCTGTAGAATTTCTTGTCATACGATGCATAATGGCTTAAAAACCACATTCATAGTGACCGAACTCTTGGCCGATGTCACTGCATAAATTGTTGATGTCACGCATATTTATTGTCGATGTTACTGCATAAAATGCCGATGTCACTGTATAAATTGCCGATGTCACTGCATAAATTGTTGACGTCATTGCATAAAATGCCGATGTCACTGCATAAATTGTCAATGTCACTGCATAAAATGTTGATGTCACTGCATTTCTGATTGCCGATGTCACTGTATAAATTGCTGATGTCACGCATAGATGTCACTGCATAAAATGTTGATATCACTGCATATATGATTGCCGATGTCACTACATAAAAATATGAATTAAGGTGAAAGATTTATGTTGATCGTAGATTTATATCAAAAGATATAGCCATTTGAAGTCGATTTTATGAAAAAAAGAAATCGATTTTATGAAATTAAGTTGGAAAAATATCAAATGTCATCACGGTGTTGCTTCATCAAATGTCACTGCATCCCGGTGATCAATGCATCCCGATGGTCTCTACATCGGGAGTGGCCACTTCATCGCGGTGTCTCTGCATCAGGGGTGGCCACTTTATCGCGATGTCACTGCATAAATTGTCGATGTCACGCATATATGATTGTCGATGTCACTGCATATATAATTGTCGATGTCAATGCATCACGGTGGTCAATGCAGCGCGGTTGTTAGTGCATCGCGGTGTCTCTGCATCGAGGAGGTCAATGCATCACGGTGGTCAATACAGCGCGGTTGTTAGTGCATCGCGGTTTCTCTGCATCGAGGAGGTCAATGCATCACGGTGGTCAATGCATAAATTTTTGATGTCGCGTATATATGATTGCTGATGTCACTGCATAAAATGTTGATATCATTGCATATATGATTGCCGATGTCACTGCATAAAAATATGAATTAAGATGAAAGATTTATGTTGATCGTAGTTTTATATCAAAAGATATAGCCATTTGAAGTCAATTTTATGAAGAAAAGAAATCGATTTTATGAAATTAAGTCGGAAAAATATCAAATGTTATCACGGTATTGCTTTATCAAATGTCACTGCATCCCGATGATCACTGGATCTCGATGGTCTCTACATCGTGGTGTCTCTGCATCGGGGGTGGCCACTTCATCGCGGTGTCTCTGCATCGGGGGTGGCCACTCCATCGCGGTGTCACTTCATCGCGATGTCTCTGCATATATGATTGCCGATGTCACTACATAAATTGTTTATGTCATTCATATATGATTGCTGATGCCACTGCATAAAATGTTGATGTCACTGCATATATGATTGCCGATGTCACTGCATAAATTGTTGATGTCACTGCATATATGATTGCCGATGTCAATGCATCGCGGTGTCATTTCATCGCGATGTCTCTGCATCGTCGTGGTCACTGCATCGCGGTTGTCAGTGCATCGCGGTGGTCAATGCATCACGGTGGTCAATATTCAAAAAAAGAATAAATCAACTTATTCCGTCCAGGAAAGAAAAAAACGTCCAGGGAGTGTAATTAAAATAAAAAATAAAAAAACCACTTCATCGTCCAGAAAACAAATAAATAAATAATAAATAAAATAAAAAAAAAAAGTAAAACATAACAACAACTAACGCTTCATAAAAAATAAAAAATAAAAAAACATTCAGCAGCGCGAGCTCCCATTCCCACGTCCCCTCTTTTTATATTTTTTTAGTTTTTTCTTCATTAAGGGTATTTAAGTCTATCTAACTATTTTTTGTCTTTATAACTAAGTGTTTGTTTTGGATGTCTTTTTTACCTAATTAAATCCAATATATGTCCTTTTAGATAATTGTCCAAAAAAAAATTTACTCAACCTATTTCGAATCAATAAATATATAAGTTTAAATAAAAGACTTCTTTTTTTTTTTTTTTTTTTTTTTTTTTTTTTTTTTGAAAAGGAAAGGAGGAAACGGGAAGGGGATCGAGCCCTGGCATCTTACTTACTTAGCAGAAGTTCAAGTCAGCTGGGTAACCACCTGGGATGAGCCTTATGCTCAATAAAAGACTTAATTCGACGGTCTTAAGGCCAAAAAGATGTCAGGGCCGGCATATCTTTGCATTTCCTTGTTCTGCGTTGTCATGGGGGGACAAACCCATGTGACTTCAAACTTTTCTTCACATTTTCAGATTTAATCACTACTCGCGTGCGTGACTTCAAACCCAAGGTATTTGCTCATGTCTCAATTTTGAGACCTCTACTGGTACCAATCCAAATTTTGATACCTCTTATTTTTACCATTGGAGATGTAAAAACTAATAGATAGGTATCAAATTTTGATTTGAGACAATCCCATTGGACTTGCCCTTAAATCAATTTTATTTATTTATTTTTTTGTCTAGGAAGACTTGCCTTTATTTTTATTTATTTTTGCTTAAATCAGTCTTCAATTCCAGATTCTAGTTTCAATGTTTCAAGTTGTGTTAAAAAAAGAAGATAATTAGTAATTTAGTATTAGTAGTAGTATGGACTCATGAGTGATTTTATGGTGCAACGGTTGTAGGAATGTTATGCAAAGTAGATCTTTAGTAAAATTCATTTTAACTCTCTTTCACATAATACACTTTTTGGCGTGTGTGAGAGGTTAGAAATGAAAGGTGTTAAAGTATGCCACTTGGTACAACCTTCATACAACGGTTGCACCATAAAAATTTTCATGGAGTCATTATATATAACGTTCTAGAAGGCTTGTTGGGATACCTTTATGGATATTTTTGTTTCTAAATTTGGTTATATTGACCTCCTGAAATAGGGTTACTATCAGGATGGATTGCATTTGTTGAAAGGAGTTGTTTCTATTTGATTTATGGCGAAGCGAAGAGGTAGAAAAATTACCAAGCCAAAAGAAACCAACAATGATGCTACAATTGAAGAGGAGGTGATGGTGGACAAGAATGAAAATGAATTCCAGGACCAAGAAGGTATTCTATAGCATTATTTTTTTTACTTTAATTTCATCCTTTGGGGTCGTTAATTCTCCATTGTGGCTGTTCTATTTCGTATAAATGTGTAAGCGTATCTATTTGATGTGATTTGTATGAGTATTTGATAATCAATTCTGAGCTTAAACCCGAAAGGAGATCAATTATTTCTTTTCTTTCAAAATTGTTGGCTTTGTTACTTTCTTCATATGCAATTATTCGTGGGATGAATTGTCAGCAGAATTTTTGAAGCTCTTATTTTTCTTCTTAGGGGCCATTTTCAACAAATTTCCTTTTTTGCTTTCTAACCTGCTTTTCTTAGCTGTTTATGAAGCGATTTGGACTTAAAAGGTGATGGAAATAGTACAACCCTGCTTATTTGTGCATTTCTCTCAGTGGAACGTCAAGTGGATGCAATAAAGGCCCTACGAGATGCGGAGATAGAACAGTTGATGGCTATGCTGCGTGTGCTGCGTTCGTACTTCAGCAAAGAGGAACAATCTAAAGTTCCTGTCTTGGACTTTTTTAGGGAAAAGCTTCCAAATGTTTCTATTATGAAGAATGATGAAAATGGTGAATTTGAAGTACAATGGAAAGATAAAAACGGGAGCTTTCTTGGATCCCAAGCTGGTGGAGGAAACATTGATGCTTCTCTTCTACATGGTTTCTCCATGTTATACAAAGATTTACCTACTGCTAATCCATCTGTTGGAGGCTATGAATTTTCAAATAAAAGTGGTACTTGTGAAGCTCTGTTAGGTTCATTTTGACTAATGACATGTTCTCTTTCTCTATTTTATTCATATGACGTTTCTTTGTTAACCAGTCAAAACAGGTATTTTCGGTGTTGAAACTCTCCAAATCCCTGGCTTTGTAAGTTCCCACGACTCTAAAATCAAGATTAATTGTGATGGTTGGATTTATCAGCTGTCTCTCTCCCTTTCTCTTTTTGATTATCACGGTCGTTGTTGACTGACACTAGTGATAGAAGTGTCAAAGTTTTAATGTGCATTTTTAGGATTTTTGAAATGGTTCATTCTCCTGTGTTTCTTCTCAGGCTGTGTTTGCAAATTTTTACGTTCTTACTTTTTGGAGCCGATGACCTTTTCGTGATTGAACATATACCCTGATTCTCAAGAAGTAGCTTTTGATGCCATTGTTTGATTTTCTGATGTAGGTTATTGGTTACACCTTTTTCCTGAACTATTCATACTGTTAATTTATTAGGGTATATAACATTTCTCTCGTTAATAACAATTATAAAATGCGAAGTCACAACTCAAATTCTTAGATGCCTAATGCATCCAATAGTCAGCAAAGCTTAATCATAGTCTTATGAAGTCTTCATTGTCTAGTGCTTCTATTATGACATCTTGCAGACAGTTTTATCGGTACTCATGTGTGGTTTACATGGGAAAAACACATCTCCATGTAAAGCTAGGTTTTATTAATTGTTAAATGAGAACATGATATTTGTGTCTATAGAATGTGTATTTCATATTTCTTGTCGTCACTGTATAATTATGTCAAAATAAGTTACTACCGGCTCGTCTGCAATGGTATTTACTGATATCTTGTGTCTATTGAAATTCCACATGTTCCATAAAATCATAATTGTCTTACGTATCCGTTTATCTTTTATATTGTGCTCGTAGAACTTGGAAGAGCCATCTGGGTCACGACAAGTTGTTGAGCTGCATGACAAGTTTCAAACTCCGAATGTATGTATTTGTCACACAATCTTTCTTTGGCGATATTGTACTGTTATTCATCATGATCATGTGAATGCTTTCATCATCATCAACTCATACATGTGTACTGCATTCCCATGGAAATATTTTTTTGGTCAAAAGGCCAATCGAAATTCTTCTAACGTTTTCAGATTTTATGTGTAAAAGCTGCATAAGGTAAGCAGGGGCTACTTAATTTCTCATCTGTCTTGTTGTGTGAAATTTATCCTAAGATATAAGTTGATGTGCCATGTTAATATGATGTGACATTCTCTTAATTTGTTCTCTGTTTTTTCGTCTGCATTCATTAATTCTCACATACATATTCTTGAGGTTCTCCAAGGGTGAAACTTAGTAAGATAATGATAAATCTGTAGCAGTGCATTAAAAGACGATGTTGCCTGTGATATTCCATTTTTATCGTTTATTCTTCATTTCTTGAATCCTTATTCTATTTGTAGGGGTGGGGGGGAAAGGAGGAAGGGGGTTTGAAGACTATAACTATAAGTAATTAATGCTGTTATTTTACTATTACTCTCGCGCTATTAGGAATTTTAGGCATTTTATCACAAACCGCTGACTTATTTTGCGAAGACTTTTAAGTACACTTGGACATTGTGCCCTCTTTTCACAGGTAAACAACCAGAGGCTGTCTATTGGCATGACACCCAAAACGCTAAGGTTGCCTAAACCTGGGGAGATACTCTTATCTGTCCATGGCTCACCGCTTGGTGTTTATAAGGAAGATAACATGGAGGCGATTAATGGTGCGTTATTTTCTCGTGATGTTGGTGCATGAAATTTTTGAAGTTCTGATGAAAAGTTTCCCACTTGTGAAATTTTGGCTCTATCGTCATCACTAATACTTGATTTGTTTTGGCTTGTAGAGATGGAAGATGCTTGAGAGGAAGCAATATAATTTCTTGGTCTCCCGGAATAGAGGCTTCATTTCGCATTCCTAACTTAAAACAACCTTAAATTCTGCATCTCTTTCAGGGTAAATTCTGTTGAATCGTGTTGATTGTTATGTACTAGCGGTTTAATAGTAAAAGTAGAGGATTGACCTATCTTCTATGTGTCGAGTTTGGTGGTCATCTCAACGTTCTTCCTTCAAACAGGTTAGGTAGGAGGATTGACCTATCTTCTATGTGTCGAGCTGACGTTCTTTTTGTGTTTAGTTTGACAAATTATCGTGTTTTTGTACCCGTTGTGATCATTGAAGTCTATCGAGAATATATATGCCTTCTCATACTGACTTCCAATTCTTACAATCAGTGTCCAAAATCGAACATCATGGCTACTCAATGATATAAGAACAAAAAAATTCTCCAAAAAAAAAAAAAAGGTAATTAATCACAATGGTGCATTTCTTCCTCAACAATCAATTGAACTGCAACCTTGAGAGGCAGTTGAAGCATTATCTTTGCTGATAAATGGATTCACCTTTACCCAAACAAGAGAGAAAACAGAAGCCAAAAGGACTGACCACAAAACCACGATTGTCGGAGTCCGGTTCTGGCGCCCCATGAGGCCTTTGAGGAATGGATACAGATGAGAGATCACCCAGAAAGCAAAGAATACTTTGCCAAATAACGGTCCCCAAGCTTCATAGCCTCCGTTTAACGCAGCGTCAGAGAAGCCGGCTACTACACCAACAATGTTAACTATAAGGATTGTAGTAGGAGGTATCAATACTGTTGTCCATTTGATAATATACAGTTCTCCAAACTCTGCATCTTCTGCGGATTTCGTTGTGACAGTGAAATTAGTATCCAAGCCCGCTAGCATTTTGAGAAATCCTTGAAAAACAGCAAATAGATGAGCTGATACTCCTCCGATAACCCAAAACTGCTCGTTCGCCACCAATCCTCGATGCCTACTCCACTCCATCTCAGCTCAAGTACACTTGTCAGTATGATGGAAACAAATAGTCAAGGAACAGTATGCTTGCAAGATTCGATAGCTGCATAGTCAAACAGAATCCATGAGAACCGAATAATTGATCATAAGCTTAAGAGAATAAGGCAATGGAAGCATCTTGTCTTTGTGGGGTCTACAAAAGGATGGGCCCATTGTTGTAACGCCTGCGCCACGCAGGCCCGATAATATTTAAATAGCCATAAATGATCCGGTCATCTGCTTATACCGTTATGACGCACACTTATATGGAGGTAAACATTCTATTACTTTACAGATGTGAGACTTTACAGTTGTGGTCTATCATCATATATACGCAGTCTTATCGTTATATATATCTTGAGCATAAAACTTGTTAAGGAGGACAGACAAGTGGAAGAAGTTACGTACCGTAGGTATGATGAACTTTCCGGTAAGAAGACATATAGCGGGCAGGGCACAATAAGCAACTAGAGGAAGAGAGGTGAAGGGATAGACAATAGTGTTAATGTATGCAAGTCTTTGGAGCAATTTGAGGCGGCCGGCACCAAATCCATACCATAGAGGACAATGTCTGCTCAAGAAAATCTCTACTGATCCCAAAGCCCACCTAAGAACCTGATGAAGCCTATCAGACAAGTTAATAGGAGCTGAACCTTTGAATGCTGGTCTTAGAGGCATGCAGTATATTGATCTCCATCCACGACACTGCATCTTGAACCCCGTCAAGATATCCTCTGTCACTGAACCATAGATCCATCCAATCTGCAAAAGATAGACATATTCAAGTAAAAACTCGAGTAATCGTGGGTTTTGATAGGAGATCGATCACCTAGGTGTGTTATAAACATGAAACGATTTTGAAATTTTATCGTTTAGTTGATCATTCCAGAAAACAAGTAAGAAACTTTCTGACCTCTTTACCCCATGAGGTTTTCTCTTCATAACCACAACTAATGACATGAATCGCTTCTTTGATGAGGGTCGATGAGTTAGCACATTCAGCTACTCCTCCATTTTCCATCAGCGTGGACTCGATAAACACAGAAGACGACCCGAAAGTTTTCTCAAAACTCATTTGGGAGATGAGTAGAGACCGTTCGTACTCGTCATAATCTGAAGATATCAGTATATAAGTAGTAAATTATTTATTGATGATAACTCTTTTGCTTTCGTACATAGTATAATCTAAGCTTTAAGTCAATTATTTGAGTGTTAGGAAACTTACTCTCGATTTCATTAAGGTTAAAAATGGCAGCATTAAGATCATCCCTTTTTGCATCACGATAGAGCTCTGAAGGATCTTTGTCTTTGATGGTTTTCTTTCGTGGGCAGCAACAACATCCGCTACAGCACCATGAATGAGAGGAAGATTTCTTTGGGATATCTTGCAACACTGGCGGCCCGTAACCGTAAAGTGCTTGCCTGTTGAAGACACAACCTGTACCAACATAAACTGGTCCTTGAATCCCATCCAACCCTTTCATGTTAACCTGTATTATGTGCAGACATACATTATGGGTAAGTTTGGTTGTGATGCATTTATATGGTCTTTTATTTAAGGTCCTAAAAGTCATAAAATGCAAAAGAAAATCTTACATCGAAGAAAACAACGTTGCGATTAGCATATCTATCACTTTTGTCAATGCCATCAAACCTCTGTGGGAACTGCACGTAGCAAACATTTCTACCAACTTGAGGATCCATCAGGAAACACATTGCCTCACGTACTGCCTTACTGTTGTTGACATAGTGATCACAATCAAGATTGAGGATATATGGTGCATTCGTGAGAACTGCAGACACCCTTACCTGTCTCATATCAAGAAATTTGTGTATGAAAATCCACAAAATTTTACTAGTCTTTAACAGAACTGATAGAAATAATGTAGGCATGCATGTATGTACCAAAGCATTTTCTGCTCCTGCTTTTTTGTGGTGTTGATAGCCCGGTCTCTTCTCTCTCGAGACATAAACTAAACGAGGAAGTTCATTTCCTTCTATATCATGTGCACCCGTACTTCCTAGAAAAACCTGAAACAAGTGAATGATGAAAGCACCTCAGTTCAGTTTTAGTTTTACCATCTCTTCCAAAAGCTTAAGCTGTTTGTATCGATCTTGAAAATCACACTCAAGTAATTTAACCTGTATCATGCCGGGGTGGTCACGGGTATTGTTTCCGGGCCAAGGTGTTCCATCTTGCATGGTCCAGCCTTCTTCAGGAGTTTTTTGAGCCTTGGCTACTAATGCATTGACTCTCACTTTGTATTCTTCATATTCTCTCTGCAATTATGGATACAGTGACAACCACTATGGATCAATCATTGTTCATAAGAGTTTTAGAAACATAGAGTTCTAGGAAAGATACGTACTTTCATTGCTCTGCGTTCCTTAACGAAAGAAGGCTGGATTTTATCCTTCAAGTAATCAAACTTTTGTGAGAAATAAAACTCGGGTGCACGTGGCTCAATCGAATACTTCTTGCAGAAAGGAACCCACATCCTTGAAAACTCAGCAGTTTCAGCAAGAGATTCAAATGAAAGCATTGCAGCACCATCATCAGATACATAACAAGAGACTTTGTCGACCGGATAGTCCACAGCAAGAATCGAAAGAACAGTGTTTGCTGTTATCAAAGGGGGCTCTTTCAAAGGATCTACTGTGCTCACAAAAAAATCAACAGCAGCTAGGTCCGAGGGTTCTCCCTCTCTTTCATACCTACATCCGGTGGAGTGTAATATTGTTGGTGTAAATTCGTGATCTGAAACAGGCATTTTTGCAATGTGCATTGTCTCCAAAGTTTGAGTGTAAAAAAGGAGGTGATTTTATTTACCTTGCTGATAGCCTGTCAAGGAATGTAACCCTGTTGATGGGTGACCATTTAGGAAACTGATCGAGCACCCAAGAAAACGCGAACCAAATCTCGCAAATCACGGAAGTAAGCCACAAACCGTAGGCACTATCAACTGGATGTGTTACTCTATAATGAAAGAAAAGTCCCAATATGATCAACCGCATGATTATCACTGCTCGGTATGGTGAAAGCTGAGTTTTTGGTATTGGAACAATGCTTGAGAGTGGCAAAGAAGCCTCTGCAGCTGGTCTGCACAGGTTACCAAATACATCGTTTTTTTTTTTTTTTACTTCAATGCAACTGTCTGGGATATATAATACAAAAAATGACAGTAGACCAATAATAAATTTCTTCAACTTGTGCCAAATTTTGCATCAAATCATAAAAAATGATTTGAAAAAACTCTCATTTTTAATGGTTTTACGTGCGCAATTCTCATATAATTGTGACATCTTCTACTGTCTAACACGTATAGATTTTCTTGAAAAACTTACAGCTGCTGTTCTTCCATCTGTTGCGTGGGTGGAACCGGAGCCTCTTTAACTGGCGGCTTACTTGCAGATTTTTTCTTCTTGTTCTTCTTTTCTTTCCAACTATCCACCCTATTCTTCCATATTGGATTCCCGGATTCGTCAATGTAGTCTTTCATTTCAGATAAACGAAAACATAAACCGTAAGTTAGCATATATATATATATATATATCCATTTTGTAGAAAGAATCAGAGAAAACCCCAAGGATGTATCCACTCACCACTATCTGCTGTGGATATGCTACTTATATTTCTAGCATGAAGTCTGAAATCCTGCATTTCATATATAAAAAAACGGCAGTCAGAAAACAAGATTTACAATAGGCATTTTCATAATAAGAGACAGATAGATATATATACCTGGTCAAGGTTGAGGTGAGATGCCATTGTGCTGTGTATTTCAGGGTCATCTGTGCTTGTATTATTAGCACAGAAAGTACCATCAAATGGAGTGCCACAACGGAAACATGCGGTGTGCCCTTCTCCAATCTCGCATTCAAAACAAGATTTACACATTGGATAATTGCATCCATGGCAAGCCACAAATACTTCACCATTATTAATGGAGCTCACTCCAATTTGTTCACCACAAGTCTGACAAACCGGTTTCCCGGATTCCATCATCTTTAACTATTACGTACTTTTCCCGGATCCCCCCTCAGCCCAGATTCTTGCTTATAGTTGTTTGCTCCTGAATTTCATCACCCTCTTATATTTCCTTGTCCCATGTCTTGGTTTGTTGCTTATATGAATGAGAAAGAAGATATGTGTATGGTAGAGATAAAGGTGATTAGGCTGCTTAGAGGTTACTCTTTCTAATGGTGGTTGTATTGTTGCATTTTGGTGAAAGGAAATCCTCTAATATGCATTCTTTCACACCAAAATTTGTTTTTATCAAAACAGTATTGTTTCCAAGTATGAAGTTTGAAGTTTCATTTCATCTAAGTAATTTTTTTAAGTTGTAAAAGGTGATTAAATAATCAACAAACGTTGATACAAGATCTTTAATAAAAATAGCAATGATGGTAAAGGGAACTTTTTTAACATAAAAAAAGAAAAAGAATAAGAATAAGAATTCATTTGTTTTTAAATGGCAGAAAATAAGGAGGTCAGTCATTTTCACAGCAAGTTAGGTTGTGGGGTTGGGGTTGTGGTTTGATATAGAGCATACAGAAAGAAACATTAGAAGCAAGGTTCCTGGAGATGGGGGGGGAAGATGCTTGCTAAATATTGCTGGAGTTTGAAGGAAAGCTAGTTGGTTGGTCATGACTCATGGATGCATCTCATTCTCAGCTGAACCAATAAGGCAGCTGCTGTCTTAAGGAATACGGAGTCGATTATTAGTGAATGAATTAGAATTCTATTTTGTGTCTAAAAAAAAAAAAAAATTCTATTTTGTGTAAATCACATTTTATTATAAAGTGGTTTTAAATTACATTTTTTTACGGAAAATTATTTATTGCTCCATCCGTTTATTTAAGCTGCGATGATTCTTAAAATTAAAATTTTCGTTTTATATGTCGTGAATTCATTTAAATCGTATTTTAATAATGTTTCCGCTTTTCAATATTTGTTTTGATTTTACAGCCATTCAATAATAAATTTTTATATTCAATACAATTTCTGACTTTTCAAGATTTTTAGCGACTTTGTAATGAAAGTCAATGTAATTATTCATTTTCTTAAATTGTGTGTTTAGTCAAATCATGACATAAAAAAGGAGCGGAGGAGTAATGAAAAAGCAAATAACATTCGTATAAAGCTTCGTTCTGGCCCTTTCCTATAAAATGTGTCATTGGACTATATAACCCAGCCTCCTCAAAACATATATTTGACAAACCCAGGTGTGGGAAAACCAGGGTGTATAGGAAAGAGTTCAACTCACTATTGCTCGGTCTCAAGCCCCCAAACGGAAAAAGCTACTAGAAAGGAAACACCATACGTTTGTCACCATCACCCAAATCTAGAACTCAACTATAAAAAGTTGATCATTAGTGTAAGCAGCGAAAGGTCATTCGACAACAAGCGTCTCGGAATTTCTTGAATAGGCAAAAATAACTCCACCAGTCGTCCAAGAAGTTAGTGTCCATCAAGAATCTATCAGCTGCAGTCGTCCTTGACAAACGATCCTGGTTGCACCTTCCAATAAATGAAGGGTGCGTCCGAGTGTTCCAGCCAGTGAGTAATATGTTCCCCTATCAGCGTTAGTACACCTCCCAAGCGGGCTGCATCTACAAATCCAATGAACAAAAAAGACATGTATCCATACATCCTAATGCGGTGGAAGGCGAGAACCGAGAAAAGAAGCGAAGAAGTAATAGATACAACTTTGCTTTGCACCTTACAGTACATGAAGGAGTGCGCCCAAAACGTGCTTGCCAAATTTGGATACAAGCCCACTTCGACTAAAAAAGCGAAAGTGAAAGCGGTGTACCACAAGGCATTATAAATAGAACAATAAGGGAAGAGTCACCACATGTTTGGCATCCTTCTGAAAGTTGAAGGGTGCCGTCCACGTTTGAGTGCCGGGAATCAAAGCAAATCTTGTTGAAGGCGAACTTGAATATCATCATGCAAAACATTCTCGTTAGTGAAAAAAGTGAGAGTATAAACTTGCAAGGCCGCACATGCATACGCCATTGCGTTTGCATCCAAAAAAAATATGCGAGAGACTTATATTAATCCGATGCATTCTCTAAAAAATCTTCACAATCATGTGGACAAGTGGCCATATGACCACGACATGATGGTGAATCATGTGGTGGAGCAGGTGTTGAAGTTTATGAACATAAACTGAAAGTAAACAAAATGCAGAGTTATTATTGATGAACTAAAATCAACAAGTTGACTTACTATACTCACGATCATGGTGTATTTATAGCTTCACACAACTCATGAATCAGTTAAGATTAAGTTATAAACGGTTACAACAAACTATAACTGAATAACCGTTTTCTATATTAAACTACTCAGCAGTCTGCTGAGTGTTCATGTGGTCTGCTGAGTTCATCAGCAGATTGCACTCAGCACTCCCTTTAGCCCTTATACTGTAACACCTCTCTCAAGTGAGAGTGGTACATGAACGACTTGCACTCGGCATTCCTTCAACTACTTGAACTCAAAATATCTTTGAAAGTCCCAACTTGTCTAGTAGATAGGAGAAAAAAAGGTGCATCTAAGGCCTTAGTGAGAATGTCGGCTATTTGGTCCTTTGTGTTGGTTGGAAGAAGTTTGACAAGTCAAACTTGACTTTTCTCTCAACATGACAATCAATCTCAATGTCTTTGTTCTTTCATGAAACATAGGATTATGAGCAATGCGCATTACGTGCATTGTCACGAAATAGCACAACATGCATCTTCACGGGAACCTTCAAATCTTGTAGTATGTAAATCAACCAATGGAGTTCACAAAGCGCATTTTGCGACTCTCTGTACTCGACCCGATGAACTTCTTGCTATAGTAGTTTGTTTCTTAGCCTTGAAGAGATGGGAGCCTCTCTAGAAACATCATGTAGCACGATCATTGATTATTTTTGTTTGAGGGCAACCACCCCAATCAACATTTGTAAAACCTTTTAGGACAAGGTCATTTCTGCTGGAAACAAGATTCCTTGGCCTAGATTGGCCTTCAAATAACTCAGCGGTTTATGTCTTTGCTTTCATGTGGTTCTCAATAGGGTGTCCAAAAATTGACTTAGTTGTTGTTGAACTGCAAAGGTGTATGCAGTCTTGTAAAAGTAAGGTAGATTAATTTACCCTCTAGTGATCTGTATACAATATTATCTTTCAAAATGTACATACATGCTTGTGTTCTTGTTGTTTATGTGCTTAATTTATTGGGAGCACGTAGTTATAAGTATTCTAGGTTGGTAGGATGACCTTAATTTATTGGGAGCACGAAATTGAGTTGGGATTTGAGCTGAATCAGGATTTAAGGATTTTTTTTGTCAGTCTCACTGATAACTTAATTTAAAAGATCATATATGACTTAATTCAAATCACATACCAATAAAAATAAAAGACTAATCAAGTGCTCATTTTTAACACCAAACAGGGTAGTTAGTTAGTTATATATATATATCATTCAGAATTCCTCGTATTCAAGTTGTTGAGCAAGAAGAGCAAGTGGACATGTTCTTCATTTTGCTAACTTCAAAATCACCACCGGTTATAGCATCAATCTTCAACCCCTGGAGCTTCTTGGCCGCCGATCCGCTGCTGCCGCCGCCTCCGGCGAACCCATTAGGTGATATTGCTGCCGTTGGAATGTTGCGGTCCAATGACTTCTTGGAGATTACATTGTAAATTTTTCCAATAACTTAAAGAATGCAGCCTCAACGTTGTCACGGTGAGAGCGGATGTCTCGAGAGAAAAAGAGTCCCTAATCCAGGGCGGCTCCAGGAATTGTGTGACACGGGTCATGGATCAAAACGACATCTTATATTACAAGTTTCTAATGCAATATATAAAAAATATATGAATATTTATGGGTCAAGGGTAATTATTTGAACTTTTTAGCGGGTCGATAAGTAGATTGGCGATGACAAATTATGTCACCTTAATAATCCGGGCCCTAATTGAATCTAGTGATGAATACACACAACCACAATGCCTAAAAGAGAGTATGATGATGTTGTTTAGTGTTTGCGGTGAGTCTAAGCGTATCTTAGATTGCCTACGTATCTGTTAGGTTCAGGAATCAAGTCTTACGTAGTTCTGGAATGGGGTATTATAATGACAACACTTGCCTAAACCCTAAGGTTAAGTCGAAACATGTTATTGTCGGACTTACCGCTTTAATGGGCCTTAACCCTTGCCCAAGCTATATTTGTTAATGGGCACAGGGCGGTGGTGTGCGGCCTCTGTCCTCGATGTCGATACTACCGACTGCGGTGATCGACTCTGACTCGTTGTCTGCTTTGCTAGCTAGGTGGTGTGCACTCTGTCTTATGGACTTGTCGTCTCACTGCTTGCTCAAATATCGATAGTCGTTGTCCAGTATGGATGTCGATATGAATACCTTGGAGTTAATTCATAAGGTGATGACCAACCGATAGGCGACACGTGGAGGAGTGAAACCACTATGTCGTCATAAGCCCCTCGGACTTGAGAGGCGACTCCCGTTGTCGAGTCGAGTCTGTCACACCAGATCGTCTTGAGTTGGGTTTTCCTTTGGGCGGGAAAAAACCGCCTTTTCACAACCCTAGCGCTGCTTTGCCACGTGGCGCGGCGTTCTGGTACCAAAGCGCTTGAATCCATGAAGCAACGCGTCACGCCTTGATTCTCGCGATTCCCGGGGTTATAACTCCCCACTAACCCCTGTCTTTTCAAATCATTTACAATCTTTTGTAAGCATAAAAGGAGAGGATATTGCAGCAGGGCCTATTTGCCATTTTCTTCTCTCAAACTCCTAATTCCAAATACCAAGTAAGCTCCTTTCTTTTTCTTAGTGTTGTGCATCTTTTCTTTGATTTCATTCATGTCTAGTAGTCGTAGCGCCATTGAATCTAACGAGGGTAGCAAACGCACACTCATAGCCATTCTCCGGCACCTGCTACTTCCGAACATCTTCTCCGGCAAGACTCCGGTGAACCCACAGCTTCCCCTCCTCCTGTCCCCAACCAACCTAAGAAGTTAGTAACCAGGATGGATGGAAAAGGTGCCAAAGGGTGCCTCAGTACGCTTTCTTCTGAGGAAATTACCAGACTTTGCGAGAAATACAACATTATCAACCCCTACTCGAAGCTCGACTTCCTTCCGGCTGCACCGATTTGGCGATGATGAGCCCCAGGAGGATTTTGTCTTTGTCCCACGAGAATCAACTTGCGAGTGGGTTGAGTTTCCCACTCTGTCCGGTTTGTTTCTCGCGATCCTCGACCATTATGAGGTGAGTGTTTCCCGAATAGCCCGAATGGCGTCGAGATTACGATGGGGGTTTATCATAGCTTGTCGAGTTGCGAAGTGCATACCGGTACCTTTGTTTGGTATTACTACGGATGGCATCCACGCCCGACAAGCTATGGTATACCTTTCGGAGGAGGCGCACCGACACGAATTCATAACCAAGGGCCTTCTTCTCACGGGAGTGGAAGCCTCGATTTTCTTCCTTCGACATGGCACAGAAAACTCCTACATAGGGCAATGGAGGTCGAGAGACAGAATCAAGACAAACTCGGAAAAGGTCCTGTTCACGAAGAGGCCCGACTCACAGGTTGGACATAGCCGAGTGTGCACTCGAGACACGAGTCTCCTCTATCATCGGCGCCCACTTGGAGGATGCGGGCGGTTCCATGCGTAAGCCTTCACGCCCAATCAAGAGAATCGTAGGATGTTCCTTATTTATTTGCTTTTTATATTTGCTATTTGTCGAGTCTTATAACTTGTCGTTTGTTGATCAAAAACTAACTTGTTACTTTCACTTTTTGCGGTGGGGAGGTTTTCCAAGGTCACCGATCATACTCGTGTTCCTCGATCGGCGGTGGTGGTGCTCCGCCTCTCGAAGGTCATTGCGCTGAAGTGTCTGTCATTTGGAATCGGCGCCTTAACTTCTTCCGAGAGGGGTGCCACTCCGCTGAACCTACCCTGCTTTGCTGCTCGAATAAGCGAGTGCCGGCCCGGATCGACCGGCGCCACCGACCACCAGCCGCGTAACGATCCGTTTTGGTTCTCTACGAGATGAGGGCGAGATGGTGTCGATTTGACCCTCCGGTTGAGGTTAATATCGAGGAACAAATGCCACCGACCAAGAAGAGGCCGGTTGTTCTGAGGTGCTGTTGAAAAGCGCGTCGCCCGATCGAAGTAGCCTAAAGCTGTTGAAACTCTATCGGTGGGCGTCGATATAAAGCGGGCGGCGAAGATTGTGCGACCTTGGAGGATAAGGCTTTGGCTCTGGCGGTCCAGTCGAATCGCCTCGTAAGTCGATTGCATTTCCTCTTTTAACTATTGATTTTTCTCGAGACATATTCCTTATCTCTTGTTTGACATTTCCTTGTCTTTTGTAGAGTAAACTAACTTTCGATCGAGAGGCGCCCGACGGTGGCCAAAAGCAGTGAGTCGGCCGATGATTTGCGTAAGGAAAATGGCAAGTTGTTGCGGGACATCGTTGCAAAGAATGCCGCCATCTCCGCCATGGATTCTCGATTCGAGGCGTTAAAGCGTGAGTCATTGCCGAGTGCCAAAGGCTGCGGGATAAGCTAACGATTGTTGAGAAGAGAGTGAGCGGATCTGGTGAGAGGCACGACCAGGGCAGGAGGCTGCTTAAGTGGCCCGAGACTTTGAGAAGGTGCAAGGGTGGCCTGAGGCTTCCTAGAAGATGTTGCGAAGGCTCGACATGACGAGATCGCGCTCTGGTGAGTTGGATCGAGCTCTCGCGCGTCGAGGCAGCTAAGTCGGACGCGATCACGTAGTATCGGAAGTCGGCCAACCTTGATCTTGTCTAGAGGTGCTTATCGTGCATCGATGATGGGTGACTACACTCTGCGATGGATCAAGTGAAGCACATCAACCCGAATTCGACATGTCGACCACCGAGACACCGATATTTTACAATCCCGACTCGGAGGCGATATCGATCGGTACATCGAAGAGTTCCAACGAGGAGAGTCTTTGGTCATCAAGTATGGTCATACCTTACGCCCTGCTGGCGATCCATTTGTTGTCGATCCGACCTCTGCCACTCCCGAACCGACTCCCGAAGCCAACCCTTGACCGTTGTCTATTTCTTTTGTTGACTTATAATTTGTAATGATATTATTTTGAATCGACTTTGGCTGGTCTTTGACCTGGCCTTATCTTGTAATGACTTTGTTTCGAGTTTTGCTTTGATTTTGCAATTTGATTTGTCTTTTCTTTCTTGTTGTCTTGCTTGTCTTCTTGATGTGTTGTAGTCTTCTTCTTGTCGAGCCCTTTGGCTCTACTCGTATTTAAGCTTATCGAGCCTTTAGCTCTGTTCGCTATTTATTCTTGATGTGTTGTCTGCCCACAAGTGTATTCTGAACTTTTGGTTCTTATTACACTTGTGAGTTTGACTCTGATCGACCCGCTTGCCTTAGTCTTTTTGCCCCAGGCTTATTCAACCTCCGGTGGCGTTTTTAAGTCTCTTGTGTGAAGCTGTCTCTTGACTTTGGCATGCCAGCCGCTGGGCTCGTTTGGGACAATTGGCCCGACTATGCGAACCGTCCTTTGTCCAGGCCTTTTTAAGCCGCTGGAATCATTCGGCTTTATTGGGGACCACAGGTGGCCCGACTATCGCGAACCGTCCTTTGTCCAGGCCTTTTTAAGCCGCTTTGGGCTCATTCGACTTCGGCGGGACATGTGACCCGACCATGCGAACCGTCCTTTTTGCTTTAGCCTCGTTAAGCCTCTTGGGCTCGTTCGGCTTTTAGCTTGGACCTTTGGCCCGACCACTGCGAACCGTCTACATGCGCTTTGCATTAAATGTCGCCCGTTAGGCTAACTTTGCTTTTGGCTTTATCGAGATATCCGACTGCGGATTTCTACATTCGTTGTCATTGTTTTCCTTTAACATTTTGTATCACATTGGACTTGTAATGTTACGGCTATAAATCCTAACAAACATAGAAACATCTTGAGAAAACATAAGTTTATTAGAATACTCATAAAATTGTCTCATGGACTTATTACAAGATTTAAAATTGAAAGTAAACAAAAATTCATCGAAGAAACGACTTATCTCAAACATAATATTTCCTCAGTTGTTGGCGTGCCAATGTCGAGAACCGTGGTTCCATCTGCTCGCCCAAGTTGATATGACCGCTTTAGGGTGCACTTTCTGAATCGATATGGGCCTTCCCATTCGGGGTCAACTTTCCGATTATTACAATCGACTTGCCCGTTCTTCCTCGAGCAGGATCTCCGACTTTGAAGTATCGATTGTCGACCCTCGAGTTGTAATCTTGAGAGATCTTACGCTTATACCTTGTCATTACAGTTGAGGCTATCTCTCTTCGTTCTTCGACGCTATCCACTTTCTGTCGGAGTTCGAGGTCATTTGTCTCGACATTGTAAGCGAACTTCGAGGAAGAAACGCCGATCTCGGCGGGTATCACCAGCTTCACACCCGTATACTAAAGAAAGGAGTTTCTCCTGTCCGATGAATTAGGAGGCATCTATCGACCATAGGATGCTCGGAAGTTGTATTACCCATCTTGACCTTACGCCTCTGCCTTTTCTTTAACTTGACTTAATTTGTCGGTTAGTTTGTTCAACTTGACCGTTTGCTGCTGGTGAGCTACGAGGTGAATCGTTGATCGATATGATATTCAACTTGCACCATTCTCAACTTTTCGATCTTGAGCGGGTACCGTTATCGAGATCGAGCCTTGGGATGCCGTACTGCATAGAATATCGACCCACAAGAATTTTTGATGGTTGCGGTGGGATGTCGGGCAATGCCTTAACCTACCCGTTTAAGTAAAGTAATCCACGAGAGCGACTACATATTTGAGATTTCCGGGGCTCGGGGTAGAGGACCAACAATATCGAATCCCCATTGATCGAATGGCCATCTTTGGCGAGATGGCGTTCATGCCTTGCGCTTGTTGATGAGAGATATTATCATGAATCGACAAGAGTTGCATTTGGACAAAATCATTCGCATCTCGTTGCATCGGCGGCCAAAAGTAACCGGCTAACTTGCATTTTAAATGCTAACATTACGGCCCCGTGGTGATTCCCACGAGGCTCACTCGTGAATTTCTTAGAGATATTAAGCCTTCCGTCTCGGAAACACACCTCAACCATGGGCTTCGAAGGACTTTGGTAAAGGATGTCGTCGAAGAATGCGTGTCGGTGATTGGTCGAACTTTCCTAGATTGCACCTTGTCGGACGGTAGTATTCCGTCTTTGAGGTAAAGCGTCGAGTCCATCCACGTGGCTTTCTTGGTGATCGGTTGGGCCTCCGTCTCGATGTAACTCCTATCGGTCAATAACTCGACTAGAACCTTCTTACTCGACCACGAAGTTCGATGCAAGCTTAGAGAGTGCATCGGCTCTTTTGTTCGACTTGGGAACTTGCTCGAAGCGGCTGTTTTGAGTTTGGGTATGAGGCTTTGGACTCTTGCTAAGTAATTCCTCATGGTTTCTTCCTTAGCCTCATACTCCTTTCACATGATTTACCACCGATTTGCAAGTCGTTGTACACCAACAAATCCTCGACACCCGACTTGAGCAAGTTTATTGATTATCATAACCGTGCTCGGCCTCATTGTTCGTTGCTTTAAAATCGAATCGAAGGCGTATGGGAATTCTTCTCCTTTGGGGCTTACTAGAAGGAGCCACGCTCTGCCCGCTTCACTTGCTCGATGCTCCATCGACTTGTAGAGTCCATTTTCCCACTGGACTTTGCTTCTGCTTGGTCGGTGGATGGAGATCCGCCCGACTAAAAAATCTTCCAAGGCACGTGCTTTTATCGCGATTCGAGAGCGAACTTCGATGTAAATCTTGAGCCATTTACATCACCCATTTAGCCCAATCGACTGAGGTGTCGGGTTTTGCCAAAATCTGCTTTAGTGGTTGGTCGGTGACTACCACATAGGATGAGCTTGAAAATAGGGCCTCGACTTTCTCGAGGCATGAACAAGACACAATGTTAACTTCTCGGTGACACCTCGAGAGGAAGAGATGCGAGATGCCCGAGGCGAAGAGATCGATCACCTCGGAGGAATCGATCTCGGTGGGATGGAAACAACGAGAGGCGATTTTGGTGAGGCGGAATCTGAAGATAATCGACCGGTTAACTACGTTAATCGATCTTGGTCCTGGGGAGAGTGACAAAGACCAGACCGGTGAAGAGCCCGACTAGTAGCTCGAGGCGCCAAGCGGCTTCAGTTCTGACGGAGTCGGATCGACCCTCGCATGACGATATCCCAAAGTCTAGGAGTCATAGCGAAGGTTAGTTATCGAGGCCGTGATTAGCGAGCCCGTGTAACGAGTGCATATCGATAACGAAGTGCGATAAACATCTTATATTACTCGGCGTTTGGGCGATGAAGTTGAAAGAAAGACCTAGCTCAGCGCATCCCACTGTTTGGATTCACGGGGCAAGCGATTCATCCCGTAGGATCGATAAAGCTACTCACGACGGTAGGAGATGGAGAAAGGAAGGACTCTTGAGTTGAGTTATGTGGTGGTTAAAGCTCCATCCGCGTATAACGTTATTCTACAGAGGCGACTGCGCTCTTCCGACTGCGAGCAATCATTTCAACATTCCACACAACGACATGAAATTTCCGACCGAGAGCGGTTCCCACGAGGTTAAAGGAGATGTTGAAGCCGCGTGGAGTTGTAATTCCGTCGTTATGAATAGGAAGATGAAAGTTCAACAAGTCTTAGTCGAGGCGATTCGGAGGAAGAGGAGGAGAAGAAGCGGGTTTCGGTGATGCGATTGAGAATGTCGACTTAGGGAAGGAGAGGGCGATCGGTGTGTGCGGTCGAGTGCGGATTCCATCGAAGAAAGCGATTGCTCATCGATTTGCTAATCGAGTTCGAGAGATATCTTTGCACGGAAGGCCACCGACATGCCAGGGCTATCTACGGACATCCACGATTCACAAGCTCGAAATTGACCAGGCTAAGCGATCAAAGCGAGAATAAGAGAAATTTCACGGTTTGAGCGACTTGAGGCCATAGAGTTGGAAGTCGGAAAGCTATTGGCGGCCCAGATAGTAAGAGGGTTTTCTATCGAGTGGCTAGCTAACCCGGTATTGGTCAAAAGCCCGATGGCGGTTGGCGCATTTGTGTGGACTTCACGGACTTAAACAAAGCATGTCCAAAAGACTTCATATCCGTTGCCAAAAATCGGCGAGTTGGTAGACTCCACCATCGATTTTGAAGTGTTTGGTTTTAGAGCGCGTATAAGGGATACCACAGTTAATGGATCCCGAGGCGCCTTGAAAAAGGCGCGTTTATCACGCGAATTCGGCACATTACGCTATGTGACCATGCCATTCGGATTGAAGAATCTTTGGGCAACCTACCAGAAGCGATCAATAAGATCTTTGCAAAGCAAATTGGTAGGTGCATGGAGGTGTGCGTGAGCGACTTGCTCATCAAAGTCGATCTATGAAACGATGCACAGTCGGCGCTTCGAGAGGTTTTTGAAATCTTGAGGAAAGCGCGGATGAGGTTAAACCGAAGAAGTGCACTTTGGGTTGGTCGGGTAAGTTCTTGGGATACATGATTTAAGGGGCGGGATTCGAGCAAACCGGACAAGATCGACACCCTGAAGAATATGCCCTTTCGATATACAAAGGAAGTACGAGAGACTCACCGGTCGGATGGTTGCCTCAGCCAGATTTTTTTGTCGAGAACCGCCTTACAGCGTGCACTACCATTTTCAAGATCCTCCGCAAGGCGAGTCCATTTCATTGGGATAATGAGCGTCGAGCGACCGAGGAGTTGAAAGGCTTATCTATCGAGTTACTACCTCACTTCACCTCGAGAAGGGGAAAGGTTGTTAGTTTATTTGGCGGTATCGAGGAAGCGATGAAGTGCGGTCTGGTTCGAGAAGGGTACATGGCGGTGCCAATCTACTTTGTCGACAAAGCATTACATGGCCCCGAGGTCCGGTACTCACCGACCGAGAAGTTAACATTGTGTCTTGTTCATGCCTCGAGAAAGTTGAGGCCACATTTTCAAGCTCATCATATTGTGGTAGTCAGCGACCAACCAAAAGCGGTCTGGAAAAACCCGACACCGTGGAGTCGATTGGCGAAATGGGTGATAGAAATGGCCCGATGCGACATCGAGTTAGATCCTCGAAGCTGCGATAAAAGCACATGCCTTGGCGATTTTTAGGTTGAAGGGATCTCCATCCAAGCTCGACCAAGAGAAGCAAAGTCCAGGGAAAATGGACTCTGCAAGTCGATGGAGCATCGAGCAAGGAAGGGGTAGGAGCGGGGCTCCTTACAGTAAGCCCAAAGGAGGAAAGAATTCCCATCGCCCTTCGATTCGATTTTAAAGCAACGAACAACGAGGCCGAGTCTGAAGCTATGATAAGCTGGCAGGTGAAACTTGCTCGAATGCAGGTGTCGAGGATTTGTTAGTGTACAACGACTATGGCGGTGGTAAATCATGTGAAAGGGAGTATGAGGCTAAGGAAGAAACCATGAGGAATTACTTAGCGATGGTCAAAAGCCTCATACCCAATTCAAAAGCAGTTCGATTCGAGCAAGTTCCCGAAGTCGAACAAAGAGCCGATGCACTCTCTAAGCTTGCATCGAACTTAGTGTCGAGTAAGAAGGTTACAGTCGAGTTATTGACCGATAGGAGTTACATCGAGGCGGAGGCCCGGCCGATCACTCGGCCAGGCCACATGGATGGACTCGATCGCTCTTTACCTCAAAGGCGGAATACTACCGTCCGACAAGGTGCAATCTAGGAAAGTTAGACTCGATCGGCTCGTCGCATTCTTCGGCGACATCCTTTGCGAAAGTCCTTACGTAAGCCCATGGTTGAGGTGTGTTTCGAGGCGGAAGGCGAATATCTCTTAGAAAAATTCACGAGAGAGCTGTAGGAATCAGCGTGGGGGCGAATATTATGCGAAAATGCAAGTTAGTTGTTTACTTTTGGCGTCGATGCAACGAGATCACGAATGATTTTGTCCATAAATACAACTCTTGTCGATTCATGATAATATCTCTCCGTCAACAAGCGCCAAGACATGAGCGTCATCTAAATCGGCATGGCCATTCGATCGATGGGGAGTCGATATTGTTGGTCCTCTACCCGAGCGGAAAATCTCAAATATGTAGTCGTTGTTGTGGATTACTTGACAAAATGGGTAGAATCTAAGGCATTGCCCGACATCCAGTGCAACCATCAAAAAAATTTTGTGGAGTCGACATTCTATCTGGTCTGCGGCATCCCGAAGGCTCGATCTCGGATAACGGTACTTGGATTCGAAGATCGAAAAGTTAGAGAATGGTGCAATGAATATCATATCGATCGTACGATTCACCTCGGTAGCTCACTGCGAGGCAAGCGGTCAAGTTGAACAAACTAACCGACAAATTAAGTTTGGGTTAAAGAAATGGCTAGAAGCGGAAGGTCGAGACTAGGCAATACAACTTCCGAGCATCACATGGTCGTATAGGATAGCTCTAATTCATCGGCGGGAGAAACTCCTTTCTCTTTGAGTATATGGGTGTGAAGCGGTGATACCCGCCGAGATCGGCGTTCCTTTCCCGCCGAGTTACGGCCAACAATGTGAGACAAATGACCCCGAACTCCGGCGGGAAGGGGATTGCGTCGAAGAACGAAGAGATATAGCCTCGGCCCGAATGGCAAGGTATAAGCGAGAAGATCTCTCGATGTACAACTCCGAGTCGGATTACGAGATACTTCAAAGTCGGAGATCACAGTTACGAGGAAGAAACGAAGCAAGTCGACGCGAAGCAATCGGAAAGTTGACCCCGATTGGGAAGGTCCATATCCAGTTACGAAGTCCACCCTAAAGTCATATCAACTTAGGCGGCGAGATGGAACCACGGTTCCTCGACATTGCTTGCGCCAACAATGCTGAGAAATATTATGTTTGAGATAAAACATTCTTGATGAATTTTTGTTTACTTTCAATTTTAAATCTTGTAATAAGTCCATGAGACAATTTTATGAGTATTCTAATAAACTTATGTTTTCTCGAGATGTTTACGTGTTTGTTAGGATTTATATCCGTAACGTTACAAGTCAATGTGATACAAAATTTTAAAGGCAAAGCAATCGACAACGAATAGAAAAATCTGCAGTCGGACATCTCGATAAAGCCAAAAGCAAAGTTAGCCTAATGGGCGGCGAATGCAAAGGCATAGAGGCGATTCGCGAGGTCGGGCCAAAGGTCAAGCTAAAAGCGAGCGAGCCCAAGAAGCGAGCGAGGCTAAAGCAAGGGCGGTTCGCGTGGTCGGGCCTAATGTCCCGATCAGCCGAATGAGCCTAAAAAAAGAAAAGGCTGGACAAGGGCGGTTCGCATAGTCGAGACCCCTTGTCGATCGAAAGCCGAATGAGCCCAAAGGCGAAAAGGCTGGACAAAGGGCGGTTAGCATAGTCGGGCCACTGTCCCCGACGAAGAGCCAAGCGAGCCCAAAGGGCCAAGGTCGAGAGGCGATTCACCGATTGACTTAAAAGCGCTCGGTTGGAGGTCGAATAAGCCCTAGGGGCAAAAGACTAAAACAAGCGGGTCGATCAGAGTCAAACTCGTAAGTGTAATAAGAACCAAGGTTCATAATACACTTTGAGGCGATATAACATCGATGAAATAAATAGCGAAATGAGCTAAAGGCTCGACAAGCGAAATACAAGTAGAGCCAAAGGGCTCGACAAGAAAGAAGACTACAACACATCAAGAAGACAAGCAAAACAACAAGAAAGAAAAGACAAATCAAATTGCAAAATCAAAGCACAACTCGAAACAAAGTCATAACAAGATAAGGCCAGGTCAAAGACCGACCAAAGTCGATTCAAAATAATATCATTACAAATTATAAGTCAACAAAAAAATAGACAACGGTCAAGGGTTGGCTTGGAAGTCGATTCGGGAGTGGCGGAGGTCGGATCGGCGATGGTCGGATCGGCGTGAGGCGAAGTAGAAGGACCATACTTGATGGCCAAAGACTCTCACTGTTGGAACTCTTGATGTACCCGATCGTATATAAGCCTCCAGTCGGGATTGTAAAATATCGGTGTCTCGAGGGTCGACATGTCGAATTCGGGTTGGCGACCTTCAGCGATCCATTCTTTGAGTGTAGCCACCCGTCATCGATGCAGCGTGAGCACCTCTGGATCGACATCAAGTTGGCGACTTTCGATACTCCGTGATCGCGTCCGACTTATTTGTCTCGACCTTCCGCGAGCTCGATCCAACTCGGCTCGTGGCGCGTCTGTCATGTCAAGCCTTCATAACATCTTCCAAGAAGCCTTGTGGCTTGTGCCACCCTTGCACATACTCAAAGTCTTGGGCGACAAGGAGCTCCTTGCCGCTTATCGTGCCTCTCGACTGCGGCCGGCTCGGCTCTTTCTCGGCAATCGTTAGCTTATCCACGTAGCTTTTGGCACTCGACAACCGACTCGCGCTTTAACGTCTCGAATTGAGAATCCATGGCGGAGATGGCGGCATTCTTTTGCAGCGATGTCCCGCGCTGACTTGCCATTTTCCTTCACGTAGATCATCGGCCCGACTCACTCGTTTTGGCGGCCGTCGAGCGACCTCTCGGCGAGATAGTTACTCTACAAAAGACAAAGAAATGTCAAGCATTAGATAAGGCATATGTCTCGAGAAAAATCAATAGTTAAAGAGAAATGCAATCGACTTACGGCGATTCGACTTCGGACCGCCCGAGCCAAAGCCTTATCCTCCAATTGCGCACAATCTTCGGCCCGATTTATATCGGCGTCGGCTCGATAGGAGTTTCAACGATTTTAGGCCTCTTCGGTGGCGATGCGGCTCTCTCCATCGAGAGCGATCGGCCTCTTCTTGGTCGGTGGCACTTGTTCCTCGACATTAACCTCAACCAGCGAGTCAAATCGATCGGCTCGTCCTCGTCCTGCGTCTAAGTAGAAACCAAAGCGATTTATTAAGCGGTGGTGGTGGTGGTAGCTCGATCGATCGATCGGCTGCTTGTTGATTCGATAGCGGCGAGGTAGAGTTCAGGCGGAGTGGCACCCCTCTGGAAGAAGAAAAGCGCTCGATTCGACCACGAGACACCGGTAGCGGCTGACCTTGAAGAGGGCGACCACGACCGTCGGCGAGCTGTTCGGTAAAAACTAGTTTTATAATTTATAAACCGAAACACCCCGAGTATAAGGTTAAGTAGTATAGGATGTTAGCTAGTGCGTCTGAAGTGGAATGTTTATCGGATCAAGGAACAATTATTCTATCGATTATGTCGCGACTATTAACTAAACTAGGGTTTAAACTAATTATGAGCAGATAAAAGCGACGATGAAACGGTAACCCGATGAATAGTAAATTTGCGAAGAAAATTAACAATTAACAACTAGAATTTAAAACAACTAACTTAGCAATCAACGATTTATACTAATGATTACGATTTATCAAGTAATTAAAACAACGGCAAGAACAGCGAGAATCCACCCGATCAACCAACTGACCCAACTAGGCGGCAAGCTAAAGATATAATTTTTAGTAACGATCAATCACGAATTGATTAAATTTCTAGCGAATTACTAGGGTTTCGTTTTCTTTTTCAAGTAAAACAAAGCGACATGCAAAACACGATCACGAGATTATTTCTAATACTCTTACTCAAATAATTATAAGCGATCTCTCGAATTATAATTAAGTGCATCAATTGAAAAGATCACAACTTTGAACAATATTCTCATATAAATTCAAATCAAGCGATAGTTTCATTCGATCTCTCGATTCAATAAAACATAAACAATATAACAATATCTAATTGATGAAAAATCATAAATTAACTCACTAAAGATGTAGCTAAAAATCCTCTGGTGGTGTGGTTGTTGATTGGTTTCCTCCGTTGTCCCACACGCCCAGTTGCTTAGCCAACAATCATCTTCAAACTCCCAAGCAAGATTGAAAGAAAGAAACTCGTGTTTTTGTGTGATGTGGTGCTTTTACGTGTGTAAAATTACGTGTGTTCTTTTATGCTCGAATGGTCTTGCTGCTTATATAGGAGTTTAAGACCGACATAAGGAAGGATCTAGAAAAGCGCGTTGATTTTTAAACTTAGGGGCTCGGTCAACCGACTTAAGACACTCGATCGACCGAATAGCATGGCTCGGTCGACCGAGCCTACCACTTTGCAGCGTTTTCACACGCTTTGCTTCTTATACCGTGTCCCACTTCACTCTTTCGATCGATCGGTTATCCTCTCTTGAATGCTCCAATTTTCTTCTTTATTTTGAAATCACTTGATTGAATGAGATTAATCTTCTCATTAATGATATCCCATTACATATCTTTAATTTCTGCAAGATTGTTGTTACACCAAGTCATGAATAATAATAATAATAAAATGTGTAACAAAAATAACATTTAAACTCAATATTTCCTCATAATTAAATTATAATTCCTCAATAACCATTATAGGAATTTAACAGTTAAAACAACAACTTTCTCATTTATTTCCCTTAAAAATAAGGTAAATTGTTTAGGGATTAAGCCGAAAATATAGTAAAATTTACCTAGCAGAACACGAGTAGGATCGGTGACCTTGGAAAACCTCCCATTGCAAAAAGTGAAAGTAACAAGTTAGTTTTGATCAACAAGCGACAAGTTATAAGACTCGACAAATAGCAAATATAAAAGCAAATAAATAAGGAACATCCTACGATTCTCTTGATCTTGGGCATGAAGGCTTGCGTATGGAACCGGCCCGCGTCCTCCAAGTGGGCCGGGTGATGAGGAGACTCGGTCTCAGTGCACACCTCGAAGCTATGTCCACCCAAGAGTCGGGCCTCTTCGAGAACGGACCTTTTCGAGTTTGTCTTGCTTCCCGTCTCTCGACCTCCGTTTGCCATGTATGTAGGGGTTTTCCGAGGCCATGTCGAAGGAAGAAAAATCGAGGCTTCCACTCTCCGTGAGAAGAAGGCCCGCTTGGTTATGAATTAGTGTCGGGGCACTCTCTGAAAGGTATACCATAGCTTGTCGGGCGTGGATGCCATCGGTAGTAATACCGAAATAAAGGTACCGAAGCGAGACCTCCGCCTTCGACGGGCTATGATAAACCCCATCGAATCCTGGCGGCGCCATTCGGGGCTATCGGGAAACACTCACCTCGTAATGGTGAGGATCGCGAGAAACGACGAGGACAGTGGAAACCTCATTGCTCTACTCGAGTTGATTCTCGTAAACGGACACAAAATCCTACAGGGGCTCGTCGACAAATCGGTGCGGGCCGGAAGGAAGTCGAGCTTGAGTGTGGGGGATAATGTTGTATTTCCGGCAAAATCTGGTAATTTTCTCGGAAGAAAGCGTCTTGAGGCACCGCTTTGGCACCTTTTCCATCCATCACAGTTCTGCTAACTTCTTAGGTTGGTTGGGGATGGGGAGGAAGGGAAGGCGTGGATTCACGGAGTCTTGCCGGAGAAGATGTTCGAGTAGCGAGTGCGGGAGAATGGCTATGAGTGGGCGTTTCGTTACCCCGTTAGATTCGATGGTGGCTCTTTCTTGGACATGAATGAAATCAAAGAAAGATCTGAGAACACTAAGAAAAGAAAGAAGCTTACTTGGTGTTTGGGATTTGGAGTTTAAGAGAAGAAAATGGCAAATGGGCTATCTTTGCAATCTCACTCTCCTTTTATGCTTGCAAAGATCGCAAATGATTTGAAGAGAGCAGGGGTAATGGGGTTATAACCCACTGGAAATCGCGATAATCAAAGCGATGGCGGCGTTTTGAGGATCTGGCGCGTCGTGTGCCAGGATATCGCGCGCCGCGTGTTCCACGAGCGATTAGGGTTGTGAAAAGGCGGGCTTTCCGCTGAAGGAAAACCGACTTCAAAGCGATTAAATGTGACGGATTCGACCTCGGACAGCGGGAGTCGCCTCTACCAATCTCGGGGGCTTATGGCGATCTGAGGGTTTCACTCACTCACGCGTGTAAATCTATCGGTTGAAATCATCACCGTATGAATTAACTCCAGGTATTCATATCGACATTCATACTCGGGACAACGACTATAGATATTAAAGCGATGTGAGGCGCTTGAGTCCATGGGGCGAAGTCCACGGTGCGGTTATGATATGAGGACAGCGAGTGCAGAGTCGATCACCGCGGTCGGTAAGTATCGACATCGAGGGCGAGTCCGCACCGGTATCCAGGCCGTGTTAACGATAGGCTTGGGTAAGAGGTTAAGGCCCGTTAAAGGGTAAGTCGACAATAACATAAGCCACTTAACCTTAGGGTTAAACAAGTATTGTCATTATAAATCTGCAAATTCAGGGAGCTACGTGAGGCGATTCGCGGGCTGCAGCGAATCGTAGGCAATCTAAGATCTGATCTTAGACTCGGCCATAAACACTAAACACCATCATCATACTCTCTTTTAGGCATTAGGGTTTTGTGTGTATTATCATTAGATTAATTAGGGCCTGGGATTATTAAGGTGGCGTAATTTGTCGTCGTCATCCATCTCTTCATCGATCAAAATCTCTTGGAGAGCGGAAGTTAAAGCTGCAAAATGCTTTCTCACCCTGTGCCCAAAAACACAAAAAATATGTCAGGTTCTACAAAAGCTCAAAATCAGATGATATGCATGAATGATCATAGTTACCATCTCTCCAAAGTTGAAGCTGTTGGGATATCTTTACATACTCAAACACTATATTTCAACACGTATTCACGGGCGTGAGCCACATGTAAAGTGCCGAGCAAACATTACATACAAAGGTAACTAAAGGTCATAGAAGCCCAATAACGAGGAGGATTTCAATGACTTTGCATGGTTTGGGATCTTGTGTTGAATTCTGATCTCTAACAAAGATTAAGTTGTTGAATAAGTGAGTAATTTACATATTTAAACACATCTTACTTCAAACATTAACAAAATAGAAGCGTTATAACGTATTTTAGTTGATTCATACCTGTACATGTAAATATCTTCACCATCCAAGTTCTTATTGCACTTGTAACAGAACTTCAAGAAATCACTTAGGGGATAGGAAGGAACCTGAAAAATTCGCTTTCCTGAGGTACCACTTTTCCATCTTCCTTATTCTTTACAAGATTGGTCGAGCTACCCGTGACGTGCCAAAATGCAATCACCGAAAATATGTGGTACTTTTGGGTTAGGACCATGTACTCTGACACAGGTATAGTCTTCAGAAAGCTCAATCTCACTTGGTGGAATGCTATCAATAAGATCATCACTCGATCCGATGGATTCAATTACGGGTTTCAGCTTCACATCAGGCGAATTTGGGCCTTTTCTACCATTTGCAGAAACAGAACCCTTATAACCCAAGAATGAACCACCCTTTGAAACGTCATCAAAATCTGATCTTGACCTTTCAGAATCAAAGGAAAAAGAACGCTCGTTAACAGACGACTCGAGCTCAAAACTATCAGCATAACTGTTCCTATTGTTGTTAGAAGCCCTGGTATGGGCATAAGAGGGAGAAATCACAGCATCTTTGGGCAGAGACTTAGGTGACGCGATAAAGTTCTGTGGAGACCGGCAGTGGTGGAGACGTGGAGGACCTGGTCACCTGGAGCCTGCAGTGGAGGTTGAGAAGAGATCCGGTCAAGAGCAATAGCATAGCAGGGCCTAGAGTGGGTTGTTGGGAAAACTTTCTCCGGCGGTGATGAAATGGAAACAGATGAACGAGGAGTGATAAAAGATAAATGGGGTAATTTTGTCAAGGTGGTGTTATTTTGTCGCCTAGCAAATTATGTTTTAAATGTGTCGTAAATCTTAATTAAGTATTGAAAGCCAATTAATATAAGCAATCTTATTTATTTAGGGGCCTTACCTAATTTATTATTCAACTAATAATGCATTCATTTTGTTAATCGATTATTAATAATTGATAATTAAAACCCTTTGCTTAGACCTCTCATTAAAAAATCCTCAGCCTCCCCTTCTTCTGACGCCGGCTGCCTTTTTCGTTTTCTTTTCATTTCTTTTATTCTCTTTTTGTTCTAGTACTTTGTTCTCTTTTATTGTCCATTTTCCTCCTCTTTTTAACAGGCTTGAGAGTCTCTTGAACTTTGTCAGGTTTGGTCGGTCTTTTCTACCGGGAAAATGGTTTCTCTGCATTGTTTTAGATCACGGTGTTTTGGGAAACTTTTTTGGCGATGATTCGCTTGTTGAATAGCCGATTGCTTGGCGAAGATGGTGCTTTTTATGACGATTTGGCGATTGGTGATTTCGGGATCGAAGCCTTCGTGTGGTGGACGGCTTTGCGTAGTCGATAGGAGTTTATCCTTTATAACCCTTGCATTTTAAGATCTGTCCATTCCTCACCTCACCTTTTCCGGCAATGGGATTGGTTTACGGTTGCGGTTTTATATAGATTTCCTTTGCTCTTCTAATTTCATTGCTCTGCTTGGTTGCGGTTTGGGGTTGCTCTGTGGCGGGTTCGTAATAGCGGATTGGGATTTGGGGCGAGTAACTTGTCTTCTTGTGTCTGTAGTTTTGTGTTTGTTTGCTCATATGTTTTGGATCAGTTTGATTGTCAAGTTTCGGATTGTTTTTGGGTTTTTTTATTTTTGTGTGTGAGTCAGTGGATATGGCTATTGTATTATGTTCTGCAGAATCAAATCATCTGTTGTAAGCGAGAATTTGATTAAGATAGGTTATCCCACAATCTCT